>OLMO02000297.1:7468957-7570286 GCA_900291935.2 Cassiopea xamachana
TCAACTTCAAGATTTGGCCCGCGGGCCGGACTTTGGACATGCCTGTCTTAGTTTAGTCGGCTTAATAATCACTCAGCACTGCTATACATTTCTATTATCAAGCAGCCTATCCCTTTCATTCATGCGATCCTCGATTTGAACCGATAATCAGTAATAACCAAGGATATTTTAACATTTCTTCTAAAGATATTTTGGCAAAAAAGTGGGGGGGCCATGGCCCCCCCGGCCCCCCTACATCGGGGTGCCTGCTAAGGCAAATAAAGTATCTCATTTGAACGTTACATTTTTCCTTGTCCTCCTTTTTATTACGCTTTTGTTGCGAAGCATCTCAACTCAAGAGGCCTCTTGTGAGCAAGAAACTTATCCAAGCTCGCCATTTCTCCACACCGATTTTTCTTTCAAAGACCACTTCTTGTATTTTAAAGGCCACTCTGAATTAGACTGTTGCTCAAAAGAAAATGTAGGAAAGCTAAAAAGTGTTGTATTAAATCTGCCCCACCTTCATTCAAGAAATTTTAAGAAAGTACTTAAGACTGCGCATCACTTAAAAATGTATGCACATCTGATGTTGCAGGCAGCTCTAAAAGAATGCAATGGTTCTACCTACATGTCATGCACTCTCAATTAACTTCTAGTTGTTAATTTTTGAAGTTTTAGAGTGCTATAATTGTAAGAAATTGCCAGTAGTTAGCCCTGAGGTTTCAACATTTCATATCTGCTTATTAGTAGCAGGCATTTCAATGAGTCACGCGCGGTCGTTCGCGAGTGCGCAAGCGCGCCCAACACTTCCCACGCACTCGATTTGTCGCGTACGTAAATCTATCAATTTCATTGTCAACAAGAGATACATTCAAGTATAATGGAACAACCCGGTAGTCAGGCCGTGTTTCAGGGGTGGCAAAATTGTCCTGCGGGAATCACGTCGTGCGAAAATCGAAAGTTTATTTCATACTTCATGCTATGACAATGAATTGGATGATGTGTGTCTGCGATAAAAGATTTAACCTTCTAGTATGTCACAAAGACCAAGGTTGAGCTCAAAAAGAATTTCATGAGAGCTCTCCGTAGCTACAAAGATAAAGCAACAACAAAAAGTTGGAAAAAATCCCAGGTGTGGCAAAAACTGACATTCTGTTGCCCAGGGGTAGTATTTGCCACCCCCATGCCACCCCATGTCTACAAGCCTGTAATGGAAAGCCCATAATCAATAGTTTGGCTGCTAAGATAATTCACAATCAAGTTACTTCACTGTGCTTCTAAATTTCCTTTATCCTTAAAATAGTTTTATTTTTCGTAAGTAAATGATAAAGGCGAGGAAAGCGAGGATGATAGCAAATTTGAAGGACTTGCTGGGAAGCAACGAGTGCTGAGTATGAAATAATTGCTTTTCTTTAGACATTTTACAGCTTTTATCAATATCGTTCGTTGCTGTTGTATATATCAAAAAGTGTTTTCGAAAAAACATCGCGCGCAAACGAGCCTACTCGCGTAATGGTGGTAGTAGTAGTAGTAGAAGTAGTAGTAGTTGTTGTTGTAGTAGTAGTAGTAGTAGTAGTAGTAGTAGTAGTAGTAGTAGTAGTAGATAATTTGCAATATATCGAAGCTAGAAGCTAACTACACTTAGTTTCCATAAAGCGTAGTTAGCTCCTAATTTCGATTCATTGCAAATCTTCTGGTCATGTAATTACTACTACTGAAGTTATGCTATTTTCCAATAGAAGACAACGTAACTTTATTGAAAACAGCAGTAACTTCCCAGAGTTGGCACAGGCGGGCCTCCTATATCCCTTTCGCCTAAGGGCTCCTGTAACTTTCTGCGAGGAAAGTCTAGGAAAGCTTTTACGTCACGAATAAGCTAAGAAGATTCAGCTTTGGGCTAAAGCGCAGTCATATCGGAAAATCTTGTAGTCCATTGCATCAAATAATTGGCCATGAAGCAGTCATGATACTCTGCACCCTCTGGTATCGTCTTCGTAATGTTAAGTTTGTAATTTGTTATTGTAAGTTCGTATATGCATAAAAAATAATTTTCTTTATTTTGAAGAATATGAATTTTGAAGTTATTTCCCGGGGTACAATTCATTTAAGGTACTTGTCTTACAATGTAAACTAAAAATAAAGATTGACTACTATAATAATAATAATAAACGTATCAAAATAGTAAAAAGAAAATAAACCTTAAAACCAGCTTTCCTTGAATTTAATCAAATCTTCATCCTTTATCAAACAGATCTATTTACTTTACGTGTTAATATGCCCTGGTCAAAAGCATGACATAAGCGAATAAATAGCAAAAATCTATTCTCAGACGAGCTAAGTTTGTCACAAAATTGCTTAGTGATTAATACCATCAGCATCAGCGCAAATATGGGCTACCAGGGGCTCTAATTTTGAAAGGAGGTCATGAGCTCCAGCGGCACCAAAAAAAGAATCAAGTAGACACAGAAAAACATCAGTGGATTGCTGAGTTATTTGAACCTTTACCGCAACATGGAGATCAAAAATTGGCGGTAGTTCATGGAAAGAAATTAAGCCCAATTTCGTTTATGGCGTAGATGGGTAGAAATCAAGACAAGCTTTGTCGCGTTTTAGTCTTTGGTCTTGCAGGACGAGGAAATAAAAATCTTTATGACGTTCCTAAAACAACACAACCTAAATGACTTGACCTCAGTCAAACTTTCGGAGACTACAAAGAATGAGCAAGTGTACACTGAAAAACAATTATACATCTCATGAAAGCCTCAATAATCTCAGAAGACAAAGGTGCAAAGAAAAGGGATCTGGGTCAATCGAAGCTTGTTTAGGAGGGCCAGCGGCTACTGTAGAGTTGATGCTAAGCGAAGAACAACTAAGGACAACGAAAATCTACTTTAATTTTGAATTCATTCCTTCCAAATTAACGTAGTAAAGTCAAAATCCCTATTATTTAGCAATCATGTGTGTATTGTTTTATTAATGACTGAAGGTTATTTTAGAGGGTGGCTCATGATGAATGAAGGAAACTGGGACTAATGGTATGTACTATCAAAATAGAAATGTGATCTCAACAAGCTGAATAAACATTATCGTTGCTTGTGGATCATTAAAATTAGGATGTGTGTGCGCACGCGCACAGTTGTGTGTTGAAGGTGCTTTGTTTGAAGCAAGCACAAATTGATCTAATCTTTTATTAGCCATTTTGTAGATGACTTCTAGCTGTTCTAACTCTCTTTAATTCTTGCTCGCTGGTCGTTCATCGGAGGGTGCTGCTCAATATGTGTTGGGAAATGGAAGCTCTTTCGGGGTTTTGGCTCTACTGCAGGTACATGTGAAAAAAGCTTTGCACAAAGTTTCAACATAATTTCAATCACGAGACGAAAATAACTTTTGATTCAAAGACTAGGGAAGCAAAGGTAGTACTTAATTGCAGGGTATGCTGTCAAGAAAAACAATACTTTAGTATTGCTCTTTGCACCCATGGTAAAAGGAATCGATAACGTTCAATGCATACAGCTTTTCTCAAATGCCTGGCTTAAAAAAATGTAATCTGAGAACCTTAAACTAATCGATGTCCGTGCCTCAAAAAACTTTTTTAATTCAGCACCACCTTAACTATTCTTCTAGAGATTCTTAGTTAATTCACGACCACCTTAACTATTATTATAGCATTGTAGATAAGAGATTTAATGAGTAATTTATTACTAATCGCGTGAGCTACTTTAAATAAACACTTTCAAGCTTTAATAAATGGAAACTTATGCATTTCATAAACTAATTGAGCTACATGAATGCAACGACTAATTTGGTTTGCCTTGAGGTACAGAATGAATGGGTAGCATGTTTGTAAATCTTCATGTTATGGACATTGCATCGAAATGCACGTGGAAAAATAAAAAGAAGACCGAGTATATAGCATGGTATCTCTCAAAGATATTTTGGATAATCTTTAAAGCTGTATGAAAATCTATAGGACAGAGTTTGACGACGTGTAAACAGTGCAACACAACTTGGATGGAGAAATTGGTAGAATAACGCCTATGTGAAGGAGCTGGACTGAATGGAAGAGCTAGAATACAAGTAGTTAGTTAAGAATGAAGGAAGAATAAAAATGCTTCATTCCAGGAGATGTGGAAATCATTGAGTTCTACCTTCTTCGTTGTCTATCTTGGAACAAAGCTGCGCTTTCAGCAATATTGATGATCAAGATTTTGCATTGGCGGTAATTGCACAAATCCCTTCATGGCGGGAAGAAAGAATCATGATATTAAGATAAATACTTAAGACAATTCTGATTAGCAATTAAGTAAGATAAAGTACAACATAGAAGGCTTCCTTTAGTTTTATGAAAAAAATCTACTGCCATTGCAAAATAGTTCGGTCAGGTCATTGCTTGGACAGAAAACGGATTCGATATTGGTAAAATCCTAGGAGAATCCTGCACCACTTGCAGGCTCACGAGCTCTCTTCCTGAAACCCCAACTTTCTCTTACACATTGCACAATCAATGAAGCAGATTACGTTTCAACGGCTTTGAGGGTTTGCTGTACTAAAAAACAAATATTAGAATATCATGGATCCGTGCTAAGAAAATAAATGCGTTTCATCCATGCAAATATTGGCGAAAGAGGACATATTATTGGATCAAGTGCGCCAACAAAAGTCTGTTGTGTTTCCGCAGAATATATCTGAAATCCTGTAATGGCGCTTAGAACATAAATCAACGCCTGGTTAAGTGGACACACCAAAGTCAGTTAATCCAGGTGTAATGCAACCCCACCTTCAAATCAACGAATCAATGAAACATGGCTGGAGGAGATATTGACATAAGAGGCTGTCTCTAAAACAGAGCCCCAGAAATCAGCTTACCCAAAATTCGCATGTAAACAGAAGTCAGGTCTTTATTTCCTTGCGTCTTTAATTGCCCTCAAAAGTTATGTGTTTAGAGATTTTCTCGCATGACTAATTCAAGCAGAATTCTAAATGGTTCCTTTGGGTAGAAACAATGAAGGTGCACAGTTAGCAATACACTCTTTTCATAAGAATAACGTTTATAAGTGTATTGAGGTTCAAAAGTGCTGAAATTTAAGACTAATTTAAGAATCCTGCAAGGTTTAAGCTCCATTGATGCATAGAATTTTTGTATATTCCAGTTATACTAATGCTGCTTTCAGATTAACTTTCCACTATTGATACAATATTTGTTGCTCTATTCCACTCTCATTTTGTTTTATTATAAAGTTAGATATCAACGAAGATTTCAATGTATTCTTTTGATTGTCTTTACTTTATATGCAAAGAAAGAGCTAAAGTAATGACATATATAAGATAGTCCTTCCAAACACTAGTACTGTTTTCCTAGCTTGTAGTTTTGTTGACATTATTTCTCATGTAAAAGTTTGTTTACCATAGCCTGTTTCATCCCTTTAAGAAGCCAGAGAAAGTATTGTGTGGAGATCACCATGTAAAGTAGTTTTTCAAACGCTTGGTAACCAGTAGTTTAAATCCACGTTTTGTTTTTGAACCTATTTTATTAAAGTACACATTCTGGGTTCAGAAAAGGATGTGGTACACAATATTCGCTAGTAAGAGTTCTTAGAAGTTCAGAGAAGGACTTTGAATTTGTTTGGTATAGTTAGCAATGTTCTTTTGCACCTGCGAAAGCATGCGACTGTATAGCTCATAGAATACGACTGTATACCTCATGACCTCCTTGTTATTTAAGGCCTATGGATGTCATGTAACAGGCTTGCAACTGATTCCCAACAAATCAGAAGCAAACAAGAAAAATTTGGTCTTTCAATAATTCTGAGAAAAATATCAAGATAGACGCCCCCAAGGCTCAGTTCTTCTGCTCTTGCTGTTTAACTTATTTCCAAATAGTTTCTATTATGTGATGCTAAAACCAAGGATAAGCAACTTTGCTGATGACATCTCCATATATTTGCCTTGTAAATAATATAAGCCAAGAAAGCAATGCAACTACTACCTTAAATTGGCTATGTGTGAATGGTATGGTGGCAAACCTGGTAAGTTCTAGCTGATGTTCTTGGGCTAAGTGGAAAGCATAAGCTTCGCTTAGATATTGAAAGTCAAAAAAATATCGTCAACTGAACATGTTAAGCTGTAAGTTTGGCAGCAACTAATGGGACAAGCTTTGTTGGCAGTGACAGAAATATACCAAATTAAGCTCCTTGACGATTTTTTCTTTACTAACACAAGCTTCTTCACTTTTTCATCTTCCACATGTAAATTCCTTGCAAAATGGCTCCTTCAAAGAAATGCTCTGGTACTAATTTATTTCTATTGTAAACGGCGTGAGCAACCTGTGGGAATGCAGTGGCCGCGCAATAAGGGGGCTGGGGGCCACGGTCCCCCACTTTTTTTGGTAAATAGCGTTTTCAGTATGCAGGATATATACCCTAAACCCAAAAACTGATGTAACTTTGGCACCCCCCACTTTTAAAGTCAATGCGCGGCCCCTGGAATAAATAATAAATACAGTTCCTTTGAAACAGTCTTATTTCTTGTTTCTCAAGGGTCAATGCTAAGCCCCATTGTTTTTAATATTTATAAAAGCGATCTTTTTGTTTATTAACCAGGCGTGCTGGATAACGCACTTGACGCTCTGAAAGCCTGCTGGTTGTAATCCACTTCCTTGTTTCTCTAGGCTCTGCAACACCTAGTGCGAGTCCTAGAGAAGTGTTGTGCCTGATTGAAGGAAAGCTTTATGATCCATCAAATTTTAAGGTACTGTTGATTAAAAAAAATGGAAAAAATGCTAGTGGCTCAGCCACTAGTAGCACATAAACATTAGTGAAAAGGCTGTTGAATCTGAAGATTCAGTAAAGCTTCTTGGAATTCATTTAGACTATAAACTGAACTTTAATTCAAGCATTTCACTGTTTTGTAGGAAAGGTGCAACTCAACCTAATTCTCCTTAAAAAGGCTTCTTATTCAATTCAAGAGTTTATTTATTCAATTGTCAATTTATATCCTTTGATTTGGCATCAATTTTCTTCAACAAAATGCAGGCTTAAAACTGAAAAGATTGAAGAGGTGCATTTAGATTTTTAAATCGACCATGTCAGCTCAACTGACATGTTGCCCAACATAGCTCATTTTTTGGAGACTTGAAACTTAATATGATTTGACTATTGTCTTATGTAATTTTCAATTTAAAACAAACTATTCATCGTGAAATCCGAATTATCGTATCATCACAGGTCAAATCAGGTAACTTTCGGTGCAAAAATGTTCAGGTTTGTAGGACCACAGATTTTGAATTGCTTACGAGATGAGCTACATTTGGTGGAAAACCCTGCTATTTTCAGAAGCTGGATAATTCACTGGGGGTGATCCCCAGTGGTGGCCTGACAGGGAAGCCAGGGGCGGGACCCCCAGTGACGATTTTTGATGGGCACCTGAGCAAGCAAGGGAGCGCCAAGACTTGGAAGGCAAAAATGATACGATGTTCGACAAAATTCATGGTAGGTGCTTGGAATCTAAACTCCAAGATCTGATTCTCGCAGTAGAAGCCATTTAGTGCACAGCACAACTAAAAGAAATAGTGTAGCAAGTGATATCAGCGTAAATGATCTCAATTTTAAACGCAGTAGCTCAAAGTTTTCTTTACAGTAGTACCTCCCACTTAGAAACTTATTCTGTAAAACCAGGCTGCTTGGCTCCTTATGAATGGATAAAAATACAAAACAGGCTGAATGTTTTCTTATAATTACAGCAAAAGTTCACCAAATTTGCATGTATGTTTCAACAGAAACCATGAAATTTGCTTTTAATGTATAGTTTTAGCTTTGTCTGTGGGACACCTCACAAGTTTGGCATTATGAAGTGCTTGAAAAATACAATGCTTTCAATCAAAGCTATTTTGAAGAAACCTAATCTAAACTTTCAGGCTGATTGGTTTCTTATATCAGGGTAAATATGGTGTCATCTGCCAGGATACAGTTTCTTATATATCAGTTTTCTATAGCCATGTCCACACTACAAAAAGTTACTCAGGATGAATCAAGGTTTAACCTGGGTATAGTTAACCCACGTAGGATTTTGTAGTGTGGACGCAAACATACCTGGGTTTAACCCAAGGGTTGAGTTTGCCCGGGTTCGACCCGGGCAGGTTTGCGTCCACACTACAAAAATCCTACAAAATCCTATGTGGCTTAACCCTACCCAAGGTTGAGCCCGAGATCACGCTGGGTACCTTTTTTGTAGTATGGACAAGGCTTATAATACAGTGAGCAAGAGCTTTCTGAAGCCTTTATCACTCTGAATACAATGCACAGTTTTAATGGTATGTCTTACAAATACTAATAGCCCTCTCTATAACTTTGACAAGGGCGTGGCTCGAACATTGTTTCTTTTGCGAAACCCCAGACCCCGTTTTTTCATTTTCCCCTTCTTTATCAAAGCTCACAGGAACTAGGGTATAATGGGAACTAGGGTATATTGACTACCATAAAGGGGTGGACAAGTATGAATGAAATCTAGCATTATTGCTAAATTCCCTACATATCAGGGTACTATAAATACTGCTGGCAGAGAAGGCGACAGAAGAGGGCTAGAAAGGCTATTGCCCCTTCTGTCGGATCATGCTAGCCCCCGTTGGGAGATAAAGATCTTTTTTATCGGATTTACATGAGCAGTTCTAGCACTCTGTCAATTGCAACAGTCCCTTTTTAAGTAGTCCGCACCCTGTCGGAAAATACCTGGTGCACATCTGATTGTTGGGGATTTGAAAGCTTTAGGGGCGCACTTTTACACCTGGCCCCCTAGCACAAAGTGTGTCAGGCCGCCAGTGGTGGTCCCACGTGCAACTGACACGCTCGCTGCCTTATTGCAAATGTTGCGTAATATGTATAATCTTAATTTCGTTTCATGTATTATTCATATACACATCGAATTTGATTAGTATTGTTTCTACTATTAATACGTTTATAGTAAGCTAGAGCCTCTTAAATATCTGCAGACCTAGTATTACTAGTTTCCTATATATCATTTTCTTATAAAAACAAGCCTAAATTAGGTTTCTGGCAATTCAGTACACGTGTTTTTTATAAGAAACCTAGCTCAAGGCCTAGTACCAAAAGTTTCTTAATGTTTGGCCACATTTTAGTGCTAAAAGTTTCTTAAACGTTTCTTAATTTAGCGAACTAAATTGCTGTGAAAGCGTACACAGAAGGTGAATGTAGCAAGAAGCTATTTGCCCTATGACCAACAAAATGCGTCAGTACGAGTTACATTGTAAAGCAAAGTCATACTCATATTATTTTGGTACAGCTTTACGTTGAACCAGGAAACGATTTCAATGTGTTATTTGTCCAAAGTTTCTTAGCTCTGTCCTTGTAGTTCTAAAAGTTTCTTAAATCTTAGGCTGTCTAGTAATAGGTTGCTTACGAATTTTTTTCTGATAAAAAGAAACGTGTAATCAAAATATAATTGCCAATAATAACGAGAAGTTGAAAAAGGTTATTCCGAGCCAAAAGTAGTTCATATAAACAAACAAGTTAAAAGTAGTTGATAAACATTCCTACATATCACGATTCAAGGAAGTCCGTAGAGCGCCAGCCATTTTCCGCCGGCACTAATGGGAATAACGTTTTGGCAAATACCTGGTGAAAGTTATTACCATAGAATAGCAAATTGTAGGCATATTTCAAAATTTTAACAAATGCCTCAGGAAATACTGAAACAAAGATCAGAGGATACACCCAGGAATGCTTAGGAATTTCTGCGGCAAACTGGGACTGACTTGAAAACAATAGGCAAAACATGAATGTGAAAGCTATTTGCTACTAAGACGTTGAAAATATGGAACCTTGAAACTTAAAATTTGCAGATTGGGCTTGTTGATGGCCTCTGAAAAGGTGATACTTAAATTTATGGGATAGTTATGACCAATAATCATCACTTGAAAAGGGTGTGTGTTATCAAGAAAACCAAAATCCGAGCGTAGCACATTCTTGTCTCTTCAAATATTGAAGTGCACCATTTAATACGTTTAAAGTGACATCCTTTTTCGGTGAAAAACTGCTAGTAGTAGCCAGAAATCACTGCACACGTCAGTCATAGACATAGAGAATGCGTAAATTTTGAAATGGTGGTCAAACATTGTCCTTTTCCACCCTGTGAAATTGAAGAAGGTAAAGAAATGCTCTACTTTGTTAAAAGAACTAGTGAAATTGAGGTTCAGTCTGGCTTTTCTTAATTTTCCCAAAATTTTGAGGCTGAATTGTTCTTACTTTGCTCTTAATTTATTGGGGGTGTAGGCAATTTAGGAATTAGGCAAAATACAGTACAACTTTGGATGTCTTTGATTGATTGCGAGCCCTTTAGCCAAATGTTACATCCAAGGTGGTCTCTACCATATCATTTTTTTAAAAATTCTTCATGCTAAATTCTGTATACAGGGTAACGTTTACAGTTAAAATATCATTGTTTTTCTTTAATAAGGTTTATAGACAATTATAAATAGACACTGCTAGCAAATTATCTAGTTTCGCTGGAGGCAACTAATTCGTGAAAATCAAACAAGAAGCGAACAAGGAAAGGGATTTCATGTCCATATGCTTTTGGAAAGCTAATGCATCGTTGTCGAAAAATATATTTTACGACAGTGCTTGAACCTCAAGTTTGTTCTTATATTGTTTTATTTTTCATCAAATTTCAGGCTCGTATCCTTATAAAATTGTTCTTATAGAAAGAGTGTACAGAAAGAGTGTATGAATGCCTATATGAAAAAGCAGATAACCGAATTTGTATAAGAAGCTTGACTAAAAGAAAGTAGTGTTTGACTGCTTAAAAATTCAGAGAGTTCAATACTAGATTTATTCACACCTGAGAAAGGTTCTTATGCGTTTAAAATTCCCATTACCCAATTTCAGCCTCATGTTTCTTATAAAAATCATTTTTTGAAAGAAGCATGAGGCTGAAACTAGGCAAAATGAGGAGATATTCAAGACACACTGGCAGGCTGAGTTTCAGATAGTAAGAAACTTCTTGATCAAAATAGAAAGAAAATAGAAACAACCTCCATTACATGCCTTACAATACCTGCACATCCTATTTCTTACGTCACAGTTGCCTAATCTGGGTTGTCATTGTCATTGGAAGTCTTTCAAATTTAGGAGACATTTAAGAAACATTTATGGCTGGATTTGACGAAATATTGATAAACATCCAAGCTGAAGCAGAATGGTTTCTTATCAAAAACGAGTGTTTTATGTTCGCCTTTTTCCAGCAGTTAGTCCTCTGGTATTGAATAAGGTATATTAGTACAAGTTTCATGTGATTACGAAAGTGGTTTACAAGAAAGTAGTACGTGACTGTTCGAAGTTTAGAAAGCTCAATGCTGGATTTTTGAGGCCTAAGAAAGTTAATAAATTCATACACATTAAGTACTTAAATTATATAGGCAAAAATATTACACATTTTTTATAAGAATACCTAATTTACTGAGCATCGATATTCTTGAATATTTTTGGTCTTGAGCCCAAGATTATTCATAAATTACTCTTGAATATCGAAGGTGTAACCACGTCTGAAAGTCGAAGGATTAAATTCAAATCTTTATTGATGTCTTAATTTATCATAAAGCAAAATAAGTGAAGCAGAACACAAGATATTGTATCGACAGTGAAAAAGATAATCTACAAGCAGTACTATAGCTCAAATATGCAAACATTCGAAGTCGTAATGAAACTTGAGTCTTGCATTACTCCTAAATGTTAGCAAATCTGAGCCCGAACGTTCCTATAAAAAGTGTGTAAATGTATTATTTTAGCTTTTCATCAACAGTCTTATCTTCTGATATACTGACTACACCTTATCACTAACTCCCGTAAACTTAGAGCTTTTCACTGTCAATAAATGTGCATCAATAGGAAGTTCAAAACATTTGCTAAGAAAGACTGGAGAGTTTTGATACTAGAATCATGGAATTTTTTACAAGGTTCAGCACTGGGCCTAAAATACTTTTCTATGATAAATTTTTTTTCAGTGTACATGCGGCACTTCACAATTTCTTCCAAAAATGCATGCACCAAAAATCGTAGCTCGAAACAATTTGCTTGGAAAAACTTCAAGGAAGAGCTATGAAAGCTTTAGCACTGGGCTAGAAAACATTGTTGCAAAAGCGTATAGTTCCAATTACAGGGACGGCAGGCCCGTAACAAAGGGGTGGCAATTGCCACTCCTGGGAATTTTTTTGTTTTATTTTATTGCTACTACATCTTTGTAGCACAGGGTTCATACCCCATACGTAAAACACAATTCCCTGACTATTCCCTGACTTAAAGTTAAATACACCCACTTTTCCATTGACCCCCATCTCACTTATTTACAAAAATAGGCACAGAAAATGGAGCCTAATAGATTGATAATGTATATATATTTGCTATAGCACTATGCAAAGTGATAAAGTTCACATTTACTGATGAAAACTGGAACAACCACGTCGCAAACAAACATGCAAAGAGTTAATGAATACAATATGTGAACTATATAATTTGAAATTATATAGTTCACATATCGTTTTCATCAACTCTTTGCATGTTTGTTTGCAAAGTGATAACAATTTTAGAAAGTTCCCTGACTATTCCAGGTTTTCCCTGACTTTTCATACCAATGCCGTATTCTCCACGATTTCCAGGTATGAAGCCTGTAGCATACGTTATCTATTTGATTGTGATAACATGAAGCATGAAATAAGCTCTCAAATATTGTACCACGCGACTCCCCCAGGACAATTGCCACCCCTGAAACATAGGCCTGACTACGGGCTTGCAGGAGTGTCGAAACTAGGAGACCAGGGGCACTGTCCCCCCACTTTTTGCATGAAATGGTCCGTTTAGTTATTTTCTACACTTTGCTGCAGAAGCAGATACCATACAAGACCACTTTTCAGTTGTTCGTATTCTAAAAGCACTAAAAGTGATGCTGTAGCAAATATAGGTAAGCAGGATTTCGAGGTTGTACTTGATCTTAAATAAGGTGCACTACGCTTATCGGAGGATACGAACTATGGACTGCAACGTTTGGCTTGATGGCAGGGTGGGTGCTAACTCATATGTAAAGAAACTCGAAGATACTCAACACCAAGAGGTTGACAACCGAAACTGCACAAAAAGAGCCAAAAGATTTGACCGAGGAAAAGAAAATAAGGTAATAGAATTGGTGCCATTTTGACCTAAGAGTAAAAAGTGCACAATGTATCAAGATATCCCATAAAATCGAAAATAATTTGCAGGGAGCAAACTTGATATATCGTCCAAGTGACATTTCACAACACCATGATAAGTGAGATACACCACAATAATTTTTCCCGCTTACTATGGGAGTTTGCGCCGTTTTATTTCATATTCAGCTTATTACTTATTATCGTCGTTTTCTTCAAGAAAACGGCAACATTGTCAGACATTGCATGTCATAAATCAATGAATGGCATCTGGAATAGCAAGGTGTAAAGTAAACACTGTATACAGCAGAAACCCACATAAAAGAACCTTGAGGCTAGAAGTTCATTGCTCGAGCCCCTTAAATAAGAACGCCAGAGGCTGAAATAGGAATGGTTTTTATATTGTGGATCTCGTGCTGCTTGATGTAAAAATTTGTGAATAGAAATTTTCATAGGCTGTTTGTGCTTTCCAAGTTGCACAACATATGATAACATTATTAAACAAGAATTCTGACTAAAACTGTTCTCAAGAATCATCAAGAATTCTTGTTATAAACAGTGTCATTCTATGCAAGGAATGTGCTGTATGTAAGAACCTTACAGGCTGTAATAAAGAATACCAATCCACTAATTATGAACGTATTCAGGCTGCTCAGGAAAAACCTAGGTTCTTTTATGCGGGTTTCTACTGTATGTGATCGCCCCATTGATACAAGCTGGAGGAGACTACATTTGTCCCAGTGGTGTAAAAGTAAAGTGATAGCTAGGGGGCTCTTCTTGTGTACGCAGCTATATAAGAAACTTAGAAGTTGGCCTACATAGTTATATAAAAACACTTAAATCTTGTCATATAACAATTTCTCACCATCTTTTTTAAGTCCAAAGTAGTCTTTTACCATAAAAAAAGGATTATTCAGTGTTTGCCTGCCAAAGCAATCACCGAGCATGGGGTGGGGGCTGAGCCCCTTTAATTCAGAGCTAGGGGGCTGCATCCCCCCAGACGCTCCCCTTTTCTACACCACTGGTTTTTCCAATCTGTTAGACCCCTGTTCTGTACTAGGATGAAATCATAGAAATGGATGAAATCAAGTAGATTATAGAATCCAAATTATTGTCTTACAGCTAATTTATAAATCTTAGAATAGAGCGACACATTGAAGATTAGCTTGCGAAAGTACTTGTAACTTTTATTAGGACCTCTCACATTTCGTTATTTGGTATTTAGACTCACAGTGCTTGTATAAGGTTGTACATGACTGTTTCGTATCGCGTTGGTATATTAGGTATTTGGACTCTCAAGGTTTGCGATAGATTGAGAGGGCTGTCTCATATTAGTTGTTTGTGAGATACGTCGAGGGCTCGACTGGAAATGAGCCAACAGAATCATCATAGTTTCCAGGAAATGTAAGCATATGTGTATATCGTTAGTTTCTATTCATTAAATTGTAAGACGTACGTATATGTCCAAAAGCATTTTATATTAGTCGTTAAGAAATAAGTTAGATTAGATATAGTAATGCAAACGTAGTAATTTCGTGAATCTAGGCACACCATAGGGAACCCCGTAATAATGACTGTGCATTATGCAGCATTCCATTCTATTGTTTTAGGGATTAGGGATTATTTACCCTTGCGTCATACATGACTAGACTAGGTATAATAGAATAAACTAGCATTACCCTTTTAATGTATTTTATGCGGAGTATCGATTACTCTATTTCGGCAAAAATGCTGATGCATCCCAAATCAATATTTCCAAACTATTTAAGCGCACCCCTCGTAGAGAACTTGAATCATGAGTTAGAAGGTTCAATGGCAGGGACGCGAGTCACCTAGCCGAACCATTTGTACAGTTAAGGTGGAATGAAGATAAAAGTTAATAGCTATTAAAGTGTCTATTTTCTCTACTACGATTCTAAAGACCGCTCGTGCATCAAGGACTCCTGACCGAGTATAAAGTTGTCCACCGAAGAAGTGCATCCAAGAATTCCAAGATGATGATTATGATGAAGGACGAATCACATTTCACGCACTATGTTCAAATGTTTTTTTCTAAATTTCACATTATTAACCTACTTTGAAAGCTCAAATAGTTGGGGCACAGGGAAGACTACTCTGGGTCCCGAATCTGAGAGGGGCCCTCGAAATTTATTAAGTTTTATGACGCATGACCTTCAAATTGTATCTTGCGTCATCAGGACCAAATTTCTTCGTTAAAATAATATTCGTGTTGTGGTTATTGCTGAAACAGGGGATAAATAAAAAGACTGCCATAAATCGTAAAAAATGCAACGGTATAGGCCGACCACCCAGAGTGCAAGAACGTCTAAATCACACCTACGATAGCTCTAACTCTGGGTATGCCATACAACAACACAATTGTCCATACGAAATTTGAAAAATCTCAAAAGAATTCAAAATCTAAGGCAGAGGTCGATGATGCCAGGGAAACAAGGCATCTCAACAGCACGACAAATAACTAAATTATCAGCTGATTCGATTATTGGGTGAAAAGATTAAAGTGGTTAAACTATTTGGGGGTATTTAATGAAGCGTTAGCCACAGTGAAGGTAAAGTTAGCGAAGTAGGTCAAGTTGACAAGCCATAAAATCATCACATTTATCCACTTTAGTAATTTATCAGGTAATTTCATTTCATAAATATTTCAATCTGTTTCGAAGCATTAGAATGTGGTCTGCTCCTTACAAAAGCCTTGCTATTACGTGCACAACAAGAAGTCCTTTCGAGTAGTTGGAAAACAAATGTGTTTAAAAATAAAGACGAAAGGCACCAAGCTGCCAAGAAAAGGAAAAACAAAAAACAACGCTCAATAGGATGTTGGAGAAGGAAGCTGTGCAGGAAAGGTCCGCTATAGTTGACAAAAAGTTCGTAACATAGTGAAAGGATAGTCGGTTGACTGAAGGGCAATAAAGGGTAAATTGTCTGAAGAATATCTGGGAGAAATAAAGAAGATATTTAGAGTTTTATGCACTGTATAAAGCACACAATTTTGTGAAAATATGACAAGGCAGAAATAGGCTTACTAAATATATTACTGGCATGTTATAAACACAAATATCTCTATAGTTTTTAAACAAAATCTTGCGAAAAGTGAACAAGATACATGGACCGTTTCATGAAACTGTAAAGGCTCAGACACCAGTAGTATACGCCAATCCAATGCATTAGGAGCTCGGTAATTTACTGAAACCTCTTAAAGACGTGATGCGATCATTTGTCTGTGCATTTTAAATGCTAGCTACCCAATTCACCCCAATCAATTAGACACGATATACTTTAAGGCATATCTCGAACTTGCAACTTTAATTAATTATTCGTTATACAGTAACTAAATACTTCCAGTCAGAATGAAATAAACAGATGACGATACAAGCAGGAGGTTTAGCATAAAGTTCGATGTCTATAAAGTCTAAACATAGATAGGATACATACTTTTAAAAACACATGAGAGCATTGAGGCAAAAAAAACTTGAAATGTAGGAACAAATCAAGAATAATGCACAGCTTAATTTGCATCAAGGCCTGAACTATTCATTTGTTTGAAATTTCTTATAAAAGAAAACAAATCTGAGTTCCATTTTTTTTCTAGACTAGGTTGTACACTTTAGCTGCCAAGTCCATTGTTCTGCTTCAATGTTTCCTTTGGCTCTATGATGAAATCACAGACCTATAAAAATTTGTAATATTTTTCTTTGATTTGCAAGTAAGACAGCATTTCTTTATCGTCTAAAAACAATTTCAGGACAATCTTAGCCTCAAAATGACAAACATCTAAGAATACTTAAGCTTAGCGAAAAAAAAATGTATTCTGGACATAAGTGTGCGCATTTTTGTTTAAAAAAGTACTACGTTGACTTCACAACTTCTCATTAATGCGACATGTCTTATTAATCAATTACAGTAAGACGCTCCTTTGGTACTTGGCTTAAATATTCGACAACCTAGAACAAGCTTGAGCCGAATCTTATAGCAAGCAAGAGGGGCAAATTATTATAGCAGAAAATAGTAATTGTCTTCGTAAGATCAAACAAGACAATAAAAAGGAACAGATGTCCTCAAAAGACAAAACAGGATTAATTATGGGCTGCATTTGCATGATGATCTATCCTTAAGAAGGATATGCAGTGGCTGTACTACAGACATAAGTTGAAAGGGAATAACTTGAACAAAAAATAAAGCCCTACCAGTTAAATACAAAATACAACTCAAAATGGGGACTCTATCTCTTAAGGCCAAGTCTAGTAAGTACATACAGGTCCATAACTGAACTTGACAACTATTCGTACTACCTATCAGACAAAATCGGCCACATTCCATCCAATGTTTCACTTTTTGGGATCCACCATCATTCTTGGCGCAATGGACATTGACATGAGTTCTTGGAAAAGCAATTTGCAAGCATACGGGATACGAACTTGTGAAATCTTTACAAATATAAAAGAACAAGAATTAAATGAGATAAATGGTCTAGTCATTACAAGTCACCAAAAATGCTGGCATTTAGCAGCTTAGATGGCAACGTTTTCAGGAAAAGCCTATGTAAATATGGGTTCCACTCTAAAAAAGGGAGCTCTTGATTGCAAAGTAGGAGGGAAGAATGTTCATGGTAAAAAAGGGCTGCAGAAATAATATACTCAGTACAATGAATTGTGAGGAAAAGAAAGGCAATGAAATGACTAAAATAATAAAAAAATTCAAGACTTACCTGCGTTTTGTTTTTACATCCTCTGCATTCAAATGTATGAGCCCTAAGATTCGCAATGGAAATGAGGCCACAAAGGTTACATACATGAACCCTATAACTGTCTGACGCTTCGAATAGCCTCTCATTGAGGAACTGCGCGGCGCCATGAGCAATTTGACAATCACGCTCCATTTCACCGAAACGCAATCCTCCATCCCTAGAAGGTAAGACATGATGAAGGAAAAAGGGCCGAAAGAATTACAAAAACAACCAGTAGCAAGAGATATCTAAGAAATCTTCATCTAATGTTTAAGTGGAGATGACATACTTGAAAAGAAAGAAGGAATATTCCTTTTATTACAACATTAATGGACATTTCAATATAATCTATAATCTATAATAGTTACCTTGATCTACCCTCCATCGGTTGCCTCGTAAGGATCTGAACAGGACCTCGTGCGCGAGAATGGATCTTGTCATCGACCATATGCTTCAACCTTTGGTAATATGTAGGCCCAATGAAGATCTGAGTATTTATTTTGCGGCCAGTATGACCATTATAGAGAACCTAGGAAAAAGCATTAAAATAATAAAAAATAAATGATTTAGAAACAAAAATAACCAAATGAATACCTTCGACAAAAAGAGCTTCCATCAAATCAGTCAAAATTTCAAAATATATTGCAACAATGCAATACGCTAGCAAAAGTACGCTGATGGTACCTTTTCTTCGCCTATAAACTCAGGGCTCATCTGCGTTCGAAGGCTTTTTTTGGTGGGCCTATTTGCAGAGGGCTTATGCGAGTTGTAAAAGAATTGTCAATGAGAAAAAGATCCGAAATTTTCAGTGCGCTAGCATAAATGTCGAGGGATATATTATCTTTGACAACAATCTAAATAATAACTACTTATGATAAGTTCTTGCAGCAGAGTGCTGATGCATCCTCTTCGACATATGTGGGAGAAGCTTATAAGCGGAGAAAAGCATGCGATAGGAAAAAGGTGGTTTTATCTACAGGGAGGGTGGTTATAGGCGGAGAAACACGGTATTTGACTTTACGTCGCAAACTTTCCTGGGAAAAAATAACGCCAATTCACACTCCTAGATATATGGGAGGTGTGTGGTGGAGTGACATGGGTACTGTTTGCTAAAAATTCAACTGAAGAGCCATGGAGCAGCAGCAACAACTAACAAATTTTAAGGGCATTAGTGACTGTACGAAAGTGTATTGAAGGGGACATTTGCAGCAATTTCAAAACCTATTTTTAAATAAATCAACACACAAAATCCACTAGAAACAGTGGAACATTGTCAAAACTTCCAAACTTGAAACCAGAGTTTTTCAAAGGACTCTAGTTATTTTGGAGTGAAGCTTTATAAAGAACTCCAAAGTGACATAAGGCAGATAGACATACTGAAATTTAAAGCACATGTTTAATTTTGATTGATTAAAATTTTTAGTCTCTAGGTTTGCTTTTAGACTTAGTCTTAGCGAATATAGAAAATATAGGTAATTGACAGGTAGCACGTTGATAACAGAAAATGTAGACAGGGAAATTCTCTTAACAATCACAGGATCAGGGTAACCAAAAATTTTAATGTCTAGGATGAAAGAATAGAAGTAGAAGATCAGAATTCTGAGTTGGGACGTCTCTAAAATTACCCCCTGGATCCTTGAAACTTTAACGGCCTATATCTTTGTGACCGTACATTTTAGGAATATGGTTCTTTTATAAATTCGACACAAATTTTAACGGGTTTCCAAATATGCATTCAGATTTGAAATTTGAGGAGATAAAAATTTTTCTGACCGTGGCATATCGCTTATTGCTACGTCATTGTCACGTGATACTCGTCTATTTTTAGAAACGCCCCAACGGAATTCTGATCTCCTACTTCTACTCTTTCATTCTAGCCATTTAAATTTTTGGTTACCCTGATCCTTTGATTGTTAAGAGAATTTCCCTGTCTAATATATTCTACTGAAGTGCCACACGAGTAAAACACTTGTATTTATTTACTTATAAGTAGAAGATAAAACAGTCGTGCGAAGAAAAGTACGCTCAAGAGCTCACGAGGTGTGTACCTGCAGGTGCGGGTGACGAAATAAATAAAACCTGCAACATATGAACAGAGTTCGCGCTGTGAGAATTAGATAAAATTGAAGGACTTTTTAAGGACTAAAAATATATTTTTAAGGAGTACTTTTTGCGTGTTTCCATGACAAAAAGCAAATCATTTCCCAAAGAAATCTACCGTTGAAAACTCTTTCCCTCAAGAATTGAGTAGAAATAAGGAGAATTTAAGGAGCATTTTCTCAAAAAAATGAACTTATGGAGTTTATAAGCGCCATTTAAAACTTAAATCAAATCTATGGAGTTTTTAAGGAGTTTAGGGAGTAGCAAGAAACCTGCATGAATATAGTACGTAAAAGTGTAATATGATAATGAAGTAAAACACATGGCTATGGACGGCCTGTGAGAAAATCTTGATTCAGTGGCAGCCATTTCCAACAACTTGTGCAATACTTTTGAGCCCAAAGTTCAGAAGACAAAATTGTATATCTAACTGAATTCTTGCGACAGGAACTACTGACCTCATTTCCACGTAAATGGTATCCATATTCATTAAGAAGTTTTGAAATCTTTTGGACATTCACAGCATCGTTGAATGGAGTGGCATCACCAATTTCCCCTTTGTTTGCCGAGACCTAATAAATAACATCAAAACGTATTACCTAATATGAATTATCATAAATATACATACCGCAGAAAGGATTACAAATCATATCAGAGCCAATGATATTTATACAATTATATATAACTAGACTGGTAAAATAAAATTTTAAAACTATACATATACAAAAAGAGAAATCTCTATTTATTTAATATCAAGATGGATATAAACGAATACTTAGATGAAAGGCAGAAGCTCACTGACCTTCCCTTGCAAACACTCGATCAAGTGACCGATTGTCATACGACTCGGGATGGCATGAGGGTTGATAATTATGTCTGGTGTAATACCTTCAGAGGTGAACGGCATATCCTTTAAATAGATACAAATTCATAAATACTATCAGAACGAAATGGAAATAACCTAAATAAGCAAGAGCAAATGAGAAATAATATACACTGTTGAATTCAAACGGAGAATTATCTAGACCATTGGAGCTTAACTACATATGGACCCTAAATGTCCATACAATATCCCTAGGGTTCAACTATTTGGAGCTCTAAGTAATGTTTTGGTGGTCTATGAAACAATGCTACTATGATCATCATCGATGGAATCAGATATAAAGAAACTTGGTGAGCAGTATCGAACGCAGGGATTTTATTAAATAAATCTGCATCTTTGTTACAAGCCAAATACTCATTTCAAGTGATTTAATATAAATCGACTACTGAAACGACTTGTTCGACAATCTACCATGAATTGCTTACTAGACTGCATAAGTGCTTCATAAAATGCAATCATAGAATAATGCATGCATTATATTAGTTTTACAAACAGCAAAGCGTCAACATTTCTATTTCTGTAAGTAATACTACTATCCTTTTACGTTTTAGTTAGTGAAAGTAATAGGCTTGAATTTTGTCGAATAGCAATGAAGGAGTCAATGGAAGAATAAGGGAAAAGGGGTTGATGAGTATAAAAAGGTTGAGAATTACTGGTTTAGGGTACAAGCACCATCTAGTGCTAAAGAATTTCACTGTGACTATATCAGGCCTCCCAGCCGAAATAACGGGTTCTTTTATGAAATTATGCCACCACTTTCATATCATACTTTATGCTAATTTATGACATGGTCTTGTGATATTTATTTCATTTTACGCAACCTTTTTAAAAATTCCATGCTAGTTTATGGTAATTTATTCATGCATTATCAAGAGCAACATTACTATCCTTCAAATCTGCAGCTACCAATGTGCGAAATGAGATCTGAATGCGAATATAAGCATGTTTTTGCTGTTGTTACTATGTCACAATCCCGTCAAGTAAAACATAAAGAGAAAACAATTTTTGTGATCAAAACATTTGAAACTTAATGCTAATTTACCCATTCACTATATTTTATACTTATCTAACAAGATCTATGCTTAGTCGAAGATTCTATGCTTTTCTAGTATTTTATACCGCTTGGGAGGCCTGATATTCCTTGCTCTAAGCAAACGCAAATGGAAGGAAATTGTCGTAGAATGGACCACACCCACCTCTTGGCGATATGTGATACCGCAAGTTCCTTTCTGTCCATGCCTACTAGCAAATTTGTCGCCAATTTGAGGAACCCGAACAGAGCGTACCTGGAGGGTAGAGCCAGAAATATCATGACAACAAACAAAGTAGAAAATGCTTAAAATAATTTTATGAGAAAAAATGACTCAACTCGAAGAAACAAGACCTACTAAAGTGTAGCCGACAAGAATAGAAGTTGATCAAATGTTACTTTTAGCTCACTAATGGATATGAGAACTAAAAATTCATACTTTTTAGCATGGCCACTAAGGAATAAGATCTACAATAACAACTTAGTACATAATTGGGATCATTCGCACCTTAATCTTGCAGAATTTGTACCCTTCATCGTTAACCGTAACCATAACTTGGTCAACAATGCCAGTTTCACTTGCTCTTAAAAATGTGCTTGCATCTCGTTTTGAAAAGCGTCTGGTAGTTCCTTCAAGCTTGAACAAACAAGGCATGAATATGTTAGCAATAGAAATAGGAGAAATACGACCAAGGTGAGTTACGTTGCATTACTTTTCATATCAAAGAAACCAATCAAAAAAATAGGGCACACCGATCAAAACGTTTCTCAATTTCTAACGGAAAAGATAGGGTACACCGATGGCTTGCTGAAGAACATTTGAGTGGAGGGGCGGGTATAGGCATAAGAAATTTACTGACAGGCTACTAAATCTTCCAAAATAACCGACGAGTATGATGAACACAGTGCCAGGGTATACTGAGAAGCCAAATCATTACCGGCAAGGCAATTTATCGCCGATGGCTTCGGCAAAAATTGGGGGTGACACTCGACATGCCCTTGGGTTACACACTCATTCAGAACTTCAGTAGAGGCATCGTGGAGGGTGGGGCTCAGGCGGGCTCAGCCATCATACACATTTTAGGCTGGTTAAATTCCTAACTATGCATTTTCTTAAGGACAAGAAAGGAAAGCTACGCTCCTGTAAATAAAAGAAGAATGCTACAACCTTGTGCTAGATTTCTCATCTTTTAATACTTTCACATAAGCCAATGTTTCCCAACAAGGGGGAACTCCCCCTAGGGGGGAATTTGCTTTCCCAAGGGGGGAATTGGAAACTACCATCAGCGATCACGAAAGATGAAGAATACAATACTATTTTTGATAATAAATTGGCATGTAATGATGCCAGCTAATCTATACATGCACAAGCCCGTAGACACTGGAGACAGGGGGCATTGGCCCAATAATTCTCAAAGGATGTATGTAAAAGTGCTCTTAGCTTTATTGTACAATTATTTCCTGATTTTGCTCAGCGATGGTGAACTTTTTTTTAGTTCTGGCACGAGTTACTGTAGGATTTGGAACTTAGTCCGAGTGTAAGACGCTAGCACTTTAACTTTTTTACTTGTATAGCCACTGATAAGATGAAGTATATGTTATGACCCTGTTGCAGGACAGGGCACATCTTTTCCTTGGTCTACTGGGGTGAGATGGCTTTTGTTCTAGCCTAGGCATGTATGCATGTATGCATGCAACAGCAAAAGGAAAAATCGGCGTAACTGTTTCTTTTTTCAGGGTTCGTGTTGTGGGAAGTAGATTATATTTAAGGACTTTCTACGGAAAACCAAAAAGTAATTTTAAGGAGTACTTTTTGAGCATTTCCACGACAAAAAGCAAAACATGTCCTAAATAAATCTACCATTAAAAACCTTCTCCCCCAAGAATTGAGTAGAAATAAGCAGTTTTCAAGGAGATTTCTCTAGAATGCACGAATATAAGGGTTTTTTAAGCACCCTTAAAAATATAGATCAAATCTAAGGAGTTGTTACGGAGTTTAAGGAGTAGCACGAACCCTGTTTTTGGCCTACTGGGGTGAGATGGCTTTTGTTCTAGCCTATGCATGCATGTATGCAATAGCAAAAAGAGAAGTCGATAAAACTGCTTCTTTTTTTGTTCTACATCAGGGGTATCCAAACTACGGCGCGCGGGACGGATGCGGCCCTCGAGACCTTCTCATCCGGCCCTCGGAGACTTTTTCGCCTACGAAAAAAATTAGGGAAATTTGCTTGTATCCTGTATAAATCAACCACTTTCAAGGAAGTTATGCTAAAAAGTAACTGCTTAAAATTCATCGTAGTATGAAGATCAATGATGAAAACAAATACATTCTATTCTGCAAACGGGCGTTTTCCGATGCTTTAGAGGGTGTTAGCGCGAAAACTTTTCTGGGGGTAAGCCCCAGACCCCCATTTTCAACTCCATTAACTACTAATAGATTATTCTAGCACACAGTGTGCGCTGTTCTGACATATTTATGAACGTGCAAGAGATCTCTCCCTTTTATTTGAGGACTACATATTTGCTCCCAAATCCGGCTCAACTGTTTACTGTTCCGTACATGCATAGTATCAGTTTAATTAATGAGGGGGGGATTTTGCTTCCATTGTATTGTGGTGGAAGGGGGAACAGCAAGAGAAAGGTTGGGAAACAGAGGAAAAAGCTGTAGTGATAAGAACATTACCATCATAACTGCAAAAATGGATGGGGTCAAAGGCGCAGTCCATATATTTCTTGCAACACAGTTCCCTTTGTTATAGCTTTAGTACGGCACAAGTGAACTTCGGGCATATTCATTTACGAAGGAATTTTGTCGTGACAAAGTCGACAAGTGGAAAATCATGAAAACCTAAAAATAAGAAAAATGAAATCAATTTACCTCGTCATCATCTTCAGGAAGGGTAACAGTTTTCCCAATAATGACATCATCTCCACTTACACGTGAACCTGGGGCAATGAGACCATCATCGTCAAGTTTCTCATATATTGCGTTGCGCATTCCTTGACAACTGTCTCTAGAGGGCCGTTCGAAGATCTCTTCTTGATCCATACGCTTTCTTGACTCAGAGTCTCGATAAGAACGGTAGAACACAGATCTACAAACAACAAATTAAATGAGATTGGTCGTAAAGATGGCATGCTACTTAAGCCTAAAGTGCTTTCACGATCTACCTTCACTTATATTCAACAACCTTCAATTATATTCAATAGCAAGTGTTCCAAAAAGTTCTAGATTCGTAAATTATCAATTTGAAAACTAGCAAGAAAATTTCACAGGAAAGTCATTCAATCTTCATCCTTAGCAAACTAAAAACTTTCCATTTAACGGAAGGAGTGATCATCACTACACGCAAATCTTCTTGCTAGCATGCGGTCCTGTACTCGCTATTTGAAAGTTAAATTTCTCATTTGTCTCAACAGAGCAGGAACCCTTTATATTGGCTTTTATTGGATTTCTATTTAAACAATCCAAAGAAAATTCGAAAAACTCGATTATTCAATAAGAATCTGTGTAAATTGATATCTACAAACCGGAAAAGGCCCCTATCAACGGCAGATGCATTCAAAATGACTGAATCTTCTTGATTGTACCCAGTGTAAGATGATATTGCAACAATTGCATTTATGCCTACAAGAAAAATTTTCATTAACATTTCCCATCAGTTGATTTCAAATAAAATTTTCAACACAAAGTTGACAAGAATAGTGAAGCCCAGAAGAATTTTATATAAGAATAAAACTGGCTCAAAATGAGAAAAGTGCAAGAACATTGAGGTTCAGCAAAATAATCAGGCATTCGTATAGAAATAGAGTGAATAGCCATCATAAAACGAGAAAGAAAATATGTAGTCCTAGGAAGTAGTTTCATGAGAGAATGTAGTCTATATCTGAACCAACTGCATCATAAGCAAAGCAAAAAGCATATATATATATATATATACATATATATATATATATATATATATATATATATATATATATGCTTTCTCAGTTTCGGAAGAAGAATTACCATGGGATATTTTTCTATGCAATATTTGGTCAGTAAGTTTATTCATACTTTGTAATATTGTCAAATATTCACTTATTTACCGTACTCTCTCTCTCTCTCTCTCTCTCTCTGTCTCCTTTATATTTATATATATGTACGGTATAAATAAGTGAATATTTGACAATATTACAAAATATGAATAAGCTACTGAAATATCCCATGACAATTCTTCTTCCGAAATTGAAACAGCCCAAAGGGGTCTCAGCTATGAAGCCAGTAATATGCAATGATGCGCTATTTCAAAATTTGGTCTTGACAACAGTTAACAGTGGCGCCACGTGAAAATAAAGACTACTAGGAAATCTGATCTAATCACGCCATTATTCTATCATAAGCGCCAAAATAGAAAACGTAAAAATATCGAACACATGCCTACCAGCCAAGAATAAGGCATTCATTTATGAAATAATGCCAGTTTCACACCATATTACAAGCTAATTAATGACATGGTCTCACAATAATAACTTTATTCTACGCTAACTTATTTCAAATTCCGTACTATATTATGCAAATTAATTCGTGTGCTATCAAGAGCAACATTATCATCCTTTGAATCTGTAGCTACCAAAATGTGAAATGATATCTGAATGTCAATATTAGAATTCTTAATATCATATAAGCACGGCCTAACCGTTGCGTCTCTGCCACAATACTTCAAGTAAAAAATTACGGGGAACAATATTTCTGTGATCCAAACATTTATGAAAATATATACCAGGCTATACTCAGTCACTATATTTCATATTAATCTATAGAAACATATGCTTAGTCTGAAATTTTATGCTTTTTTAGTATTTCATGCCATTTGGGAGGCCTGCGAACATGTAAAAAGTGTAAGAGTAAAACATCTGTTAGGAGATTTCCCATAAACTAACTGAAGGTATTTGCATTGACGATCAAGACTAACTTTCCTTCTAACGAGAAAAGAAGCTCAAAATGATGGCACTGACATTATTTTTTTGATTACAACTACTTTATCAGCAATAACATGTATTTAAAAACCTATTATAAACGTTGTTGCCATCAAATGTTCTAAAGGCCATCTGAATCATCTTCAGTATGTTAAACTAAAACCGCAACCCAGCCAAATTAAATTTTAAGCCAAACATGAGTAAGGACCGCAATACATTATAAATCCACTTCAAATGCAAAAGTTTTGGCAAAATTCGACGATATGGATGAGGCCAAAATCGACCACTTGAATGTTCTGTTCATACATGTCAAGTATTTGTGTTTTTATAGGGTAGTGAATCATCAAATGATCTCTATAATCACTGGAATATTGGAAAGGAGTTCCAAATCTGGTTGTACTGTGGGAAAGTCAGTCATCGAAAATGAAGAAAGAAAGCCCGAAGCAAGAGTCACGTGGACAATAAGCCAAAATAGAATAATTAATCAACACGAATACGTCACTCCTGTTTATGTTTGGTACACCAAAAGAAAAATAAGATGAGTTTGAAGAATATTTAAATCTACCACAGAGAAGCGGAGGTTTGTTGGATTGCTCTTTCAGCATGAAAACACTTCTACTTAGTAGGGTGAACTTCATAAGTGTAGCTATATCGCCAAATGATGAATTTCGCAAAAAGGCACCAATTACTACATTCTAATATATGCATTAAAACAAACAGATACCGTAATTATTCGATTTATCGTGCCCCTTCCGAGCAAAATTTTGGAATAAGCGTACCCCCTCGATTAAGCGCACCCTCTGGCAATGCAAGAAGTGCAAGAAGCGATTCAGCAGGCCCAAGCTGGTGACCCATTTCATGACATCACAAATAGTGATGTCGAAGATGCTAGCCCAGAGGAAATGCTTCTTAATTGTAATGATGAAAACTCAGATGAAGAACTAGATCATGATGATGTTGATATCTAGTTTCATTTGTTTTTTGTTTGATTTATTAAACACTGTTTTTCCAGCATTTCTCTGATGTACATTATGTTTTGACACAATTTAGATAAAGAACCTAACCTGTGAAATTTTGGTAAGCTCATTCCCTCAGACAAACGCACCCCCCCGAATACATGCACCCCTAAAAATTGGAAAAATTTAATAAGCGCACCATGTGGTTAATCGAATAATTACAGTATGGCTATGAACAATGACATAAACAGTAACGTCAAAAATGAAACACCAGAAAATAGCAGCAAATGAAGTAAATGGTAAAGACTGCTCAAGAATGTTAAAGCACTTAAAATAAGCATATCTGTAAATGAGGACATACCCGCTGGAAGCTCACTAAATTTTAAGAAATCCATTGACCTTGTTGTTACAAGTGGCTTCTGAGGGTAGTATAAAACATGGGCCAGAGTGTCCATACGAACATGGAAATTTGTGATATAGACGCCCATTGCTTGCTTACCCATAGCGGATTGGTAAGTGTTTCTTGGGGACTGAAAAAAAGTCAGAGAAAGACATGGAAATTTGAATGTTGTGAATAACTATCACAGGGGAATCCCATTAACAATCTTGCATCCCAAGACAATGCACTGCAATGTGCAAAAAATGATCATTCAATTAAGTGTCAAATGGGCGAGAAAAGAAAATGCTTAAAACTTGTATATATTTCTTATGTAAAAACTGCTCATTGGCAAATTTTAGATAATTCTTTCAAACCAACAATAAGTCTGAATCTGAATGGCTTTTGAAGAAACAGTGCAGAGAACTTCTGTCTAATGGATGCTTAAAGGGGAAAAAATGTGAATTCGTATTCAAATATATAATAGATGAGATTCCTCGTTATGTCCTTCATGATCTAAGTCCTTGTATTCAAACCGAGCAAATATTAGTACTGAAATTGAATTAGAAATTACATGACCACGCAATACAAAGACATGCTAGCACACAAATATTTTGGCACAACAATTTAGATTTCAAGGCAAAGACTCTCGCAAAGAAAGGCTTTCTTGCATGTTCTGTATATAGCTGGGATAAAGAGTTTCCCTTTCTTCACCAGAAAATGAAACATAGATCGAGTTTGGGAAGCTATACGTAAACAAAAGATGACTAAAAAGGTTCTGTTCTACCTGATTGTGATCCGGGAAAGGAATAATGGAAGCACAAACGCCAAGTATCATAGATGGGTGGATTTCACAATGCGTATACGTAGAACAATATGAGTTAGTGTCCAAGTCCTCAGGAGTCATCGCAATCATTGCTGTTTCCTCTTCATTTACGTCAACATACTCTACAACACCACCAGCAACAAGATCTTGCCATCTAAAACAATCCAACGAATAGGATTAACGTCAATATACAGCTCTTCTAGTTCACAATAATACATTAAGTGACAATCGTTTAAAGCAGCTTGCTAAGACGGAAGCATAGATCTGGAACGCCGAAACATATTGTTGAGTGGGGGCTGGGGATGAGTTGCAAGCCCCTGCAAAAATTTCATAACCACGCCTTTAGATTGAAAGAAAAGCGTCCTATTGAATATAACAATACATCCTATCTTAGGTAGGATAGGTTATACACTGCATGACATCATATACTAGAAGGGTTGCCACTGCTATTTCAGGACAAAATCCCCTGACTTTCCCTGATATTCTTATCATTTCTTTTGACAGATATGGGGTCTAGGAGAGCCTTGACCCTATTTTTTGCAGTTCAAACTTTTGGTTCCATAAAATGCGGAACAGCACTTTAAAAAATAACTGCACAGGACAAAATGCTATAAAAAGGGGGAACACTTGGCAATTGTCACAATTAACAGGATGCGTGACTGAGTATAGAGAGAGTCACCAATCTAAAATGAAACAATAGTAACTCTAAAACTTCCCTCATTTTCCCTGATTTTTCAAAATATCTTTCTTTTTCCCATGATTTCCCTTGATTGAATATAAAATTCCCTGATTTTCCTTGAATTCTCTGATTTGGTGGCAACCCTGGCTAGCAAAAAGTGGGGGCGGCAGCTACGATGTGCCTGTAGATAGTAAGCGGCAGACTCTTTTGCTATTACAGATTTTATCTGACAACATACGAGCTTCATTCGTAAGAAATTTCAGATGAAATGAGGCTGAACACGAAATAAAAGCGTAACAAACTAGAAAGAGCACTTTGAAGGAGTGATGGACATAGAAGAGGGGGACGAGGGGCGCTCATCCCCAATAACATCAGATTTGAAGAATTGTGACAAATTTAGATAACAATCGCTCATATCAATTACTGACCATATTCAAGAGGCTTGCGCTCCTCACTTCCTTAATAAATGCTAAACTGCACCCTACTCGAATGTTACCCAAAATCTTAAATGGCACAGAATGGACTTATTGATGAAAAATACTTGGGATATCATAAACATTTCAAAGTATTTGCAAAGGGAAGGAGCTATTTGGCATGCAAAAAGAAGTACTATTTGTTGCAGGGATGATAATGCTTCAGTTTTTTCACACTTAAGGGCGCTTGCAGCACGGAATCAAGGGAACGATCACCTCCTGTTGCGCTCTGCCAACAAGGGGAACGAGTTGCCCCTTTTTGAGTGAAATAGTACTCCATTATAACCACAAAAATTCATATATGATATGACATAAAAATAATTTTGATGCTCCATAGATAAACTTTCTTCCCTTGCCCTATCATTGCTAAGGTGTCCTTAGTCATACTTCCATCTTAATTAACTAACACGAGCAGGTACGTAGGAGGATATCAAATTTAGGGAGGCTGTAAACTTTCTGCCAGAAATATCAAATGGAGCTGGAGAGCAGGCAGAAAAATTGCTTAAATGTCCTATTGCCCTTTCAGAAAATTTGCCCAAGTGAAACGGATCTCTGCCCAACTTAGGGAGCTGCGGCCCCCATGCCCCCTCCTACGCTTATGAACACAAAGCAAGACTAACTAAAATAAACTACAACTGATAACTTCAGTAAAACCTAGATTTATCTTGAATAAATAAGAAATGCAGTAAATTTGAATGGAGAATAAACCCACCCATAACTTTCATATTCTCGCTCCTTAAGTTTGTCAATGTGAGTTTTTTTCAACAGCAGCTTTTGGTTTTCAACGATGAGTAGGGGGCGGCAAACCCTACCAGCATCCGTATAGATTCGAATTTCTTTGTCTGTGATATCTCGCACCATGGAGACCTAAATGAATAAAATATTATATGAAGACACCAAGATGACTCCAAATGCAGTCAATTTACCATAAAGTAAATTTTTTCTTTCCCAGCACTTCCAAACTAACGTTTCTAACTCTAGTATCATGTTACAAAGTCTGACATGTATTTCGCTGGTATTTTGTTTCCTTTAAGAGATTCAATTAATTATTTCTTCGCCTTTTCTTTATTTAGTTTTAAGTGTTGCTAGGAGACTAGCCAATTCTGCACTACCTAGTAATAAGGAAGTGCATAATTATATGTGTAGAACTGCCTGGATAATATCAAGTTCTCGTCACTTTCTCATACGCATAGCTGACAGTGGACATGAACTAAAAGCATCTCATTACATTTAAGAAACGAATAAAATAGCTCCTACTTTCCTATGGTTGCTATCACGATTTTTGCCAATATCAATGGTTTGCTTTTTTACAGATAAGTTTCAAGACACCAAGATAAATCATACATAGTTACAAAAGTGCTAAATTAAAAGCAACAACCTGTCCAAAATGACTTTCTGGGAAAATCATATTACAATGCTAGTCTAACAAAGTCCTCGCGTGCGACATAAATTCAAGGCTACATAGAACTAAACGTACCTCAGATACGATGATATCCATTTGTCTTCTGAGCCTTCTTAAAGTCACAATAAGCTGCTCAGGGTCACGATGGATACCTACCCAGCATCCATTAACAAAAATCTTTGTGGCACTAAAAATAGCAAATCCAATGAAAATGAACTTAAAACTCAACAGAAAAAGTGCATACTATCCAATTATTAAACCGAGGATTCATAAACTAATTCAATCAATCCACAAAATTCATTCTGGATCTGCCTGAGTGGAATAAATGGAATCAACAACTTGAAACTTTAGCGCCAACAATCGATTTTCGATACTAAAGTACCGATTATCTAAATAAATTCCTTCGTAGAAGGCCATTAACCAACAAAAATGATAATTGAATCTTAAGGAGTGGGTGAAAATTTAAGCGAAAATTGATTTCGTACTCCTTGATTGCAGACGGACTAATCTCTTCCAAATTTTCCATTGTCCATTCTTCCAAAAATTCCAAAATTGGACTTGGTTGCGAGCCGACGCTAATATAAGCCATCAGGGCAAGATTCTTCACAAGTCCAACTGCTTGACCCTGATGACAAAAACAAAAAATATCGATTTCATGAAAACTAAATTCAACAAAACTCTGACTCTATAAAAATGCTCCAAATTCAATGGAAAAGCATGAAACATAAATATGAAGCAATTTTCTACCATCTTCCTCACCATTTACAGATTGAAACTAGAATAGAAAAATTTCCCAATACCTCTGGGGTTTCGGCGGGGCAAATCATACCCCAAAGTGTGTTATGCAACTGTCTAGGCCGTGCTAGTTTGCCATCTCTTCCAATTGGAGAATTCAATCTTCGCAAATGTGATAATGTTGACGCGAATGTCAACCGATTCAACACTTGCGACACACCAGCTCGCGCTTGATGGGCCTTTTTTTGGTCACCCCAGTTACCAGTTGCTAAGGAGTAACGCAAGCCATCTGTGATGATCTTTGTTTTGATGGCAAGTTCAATCTTGAAATCCTAAAGAAAGAGCATCAATAAATGAAAACAAACAACTAAAGAAGTAATAATAACAACATGTTTTTGTTCATTGTCTCCGTTCTGATTATAAAAGTAATTATTAAGCTGAGTTTTCCCTGTACTTACAAAACAATAGAATGTATTGTACTAGCAAGATAGCATCCTTTCTCAAAATTCAACATCCACTTTCTCCTGTATCCTCTGCATGAGGACAAGGCTCTAGTAAGTCAACACACAACCCAGCCCTTGGTAAGAATGAAAACAACAAATCCAGGCAAGCAAATTAAGCATCTAATAAAAGGTAAATTGAGCGCATGAAAGTTAAATCAGTAAGATACTAGGAATTTGCATAGCCGGTTCAAATACAGCCGGAAAGCATGCTTCACAAAACTCTTCAAGTAATCTTTATAGTTTGCAAAATCCTTAGGCCTCGTACTTAGCACAGCCAATATATCCCTTAGTTAATTGAATATATAGCCGAGTTTTATTAATTTCATTTTAGAAAACGAAACACACACACAACGGTCTTACACAGTATTGCAGTAAAATCTCCAAAGCTGAAGACATTTGTTTATGGGTAGTAAATCTTAGTACAGCTGACGCAAATGAAACGTAACAAGTTAATGTGCATATATTTTTCGCGAAATTTCAACTAGCACCTACAAGATTCATAATGTCGGTAAAGTTATTTATGATACTAATTACGCAATGCAATTAAGGTATCAACGACAGGGTTGAAAACAGAATAAAAAATCATGCTATACAAGACTATAGAATCAAAAACTATACAAGACATGTCAAGGATTTCGTAAATTTATGGATGAGTAAATAATAAATCCAACAGCAAAACCTTGAACACTCACCTTTCCTTTATCAATAAGTTTCTCGGCAAACAATTTGACTTCCTTTGTGAGGTTCCGGAATAATCTACAAAGACAAATTTTAGCAATAAGACGATAGATGAGGAAAGAAGGGAGGAATTTCTTTGACCTCTGTAATCAATCGGCTAAACAACAGAAGCAGTTGAAAATCGATTACTAAGACATGAGCAGTTAAGGCAATCATTATATTAATTGACACTATAGATAAGTTAAGATTTTATCAGTCAATGCCCGGAGACAACTGCGATCGCGCGTGCGCGTGTCTACACACGTGTTAAATCTCCAGCACGTGCGAAAAATCGCCCGTACCATCATCACTGTGAACCGTGCAATGGGCACTTCGTTGACGCAACTGCAACACTACTGACTGTCACTGTTTGCTTTTATAACTCAGTATTATCCTGTTTTATCATCAATGAGGCATTTGACAAGCTTCAGCATCAAACTCTGTACTTCGGATACATAGATCTCGGATCGCACTTGCACTTTAAAATAAATAAAAGCAATCAGTTGCGCAGACAAGAGCGCACATGTGAACTGGCGCTCTTGCACCAATTCCTTCCAGGCATCGACTGATTTATTGATTTATGATTTATTGATCATATGAAAATTAGAGCATTTGAATTATGGTGCTATCGTCGTTTATTGCGCATCAATTGGACTGAAAAGAAAACTAATGAATGGCTCCTGAAGAAAATGGATGCAAGCGAGAGACTACTAAAAACTATAAATCGTAGGAAAATGGCATTTATTGGTCACATACTAAGGGGAAAGGACATAACCAGTGACTTATTACTAGGAATGGTTTATGGCACGAGAGGGAGTGGAAGACCAAAGGTTAGATATAGTGACAACATCAAATAGATTTCTGGTGGAAGACGTATGATGCAGCTGTACAGAATGGCACAGGATAGAGAGAAATGGAGAGCCACGGCGGTCTATTTTGAATCTCCCGTTAGGGGATGATGATGAAAATTGGAAGCATGAAACTTAGTGAAAGAAGTAGACCAACCAAAACTAAGAAATATTAAAAATAAAATTAAGAATACGATTGACAATAAGGATACATAGGAATAAAATCTTTACCCCCTAAAAAGGAAGGCTAATAGTGGCCCTGCAAGATCCAATCGTTTATTTCCATAGTGATCTCTGTCATCAAGCTCCCTCCTTCCTAATGCAGCTAGGAGAAGTCTATGTACCATATAACTATAAAAGGAAGAGAATACACATATACTAGAATATAAACCCAATTGTTCATTTTCACTGTGATTTAATCAAGCTCCCTCCACCATAATGCCGTAAAGAGAAGTCTATGTACCATATAGCAAAAGAATAAATATTTACTAGACTATAAACTCAATCATTTGTTTCATAGTCACTTCTGTCATCGAACTCTTTTCACCATAATACAGTAAGAAGAAGCCTATATACTCTATAACTATAAAGGCAAAAGAGTACGCATTTGGTAGAATATCAGAAAATAAAAATGGATCAGATAATTATGAACTTAGCATGACGAGGACACTACAGTATTCTACAGAAATTACCCCAAGAAGTATGCCTTTTTTGTTTCACAGAAATCACTTATACCAACATGAGGTAACATTTCTTTCTGCAATATATCTTTGGCATATCTGATTCTTTTTTCTTCAGTTGCACCGGGAACTGCACCCCTTGTTCCGATAAATTTTAAAGCGACATTCTGCTCTTGAACAACAAAAGCTTCATCTAAGGATGGCTTAACCTAAAATCAAAAGCAGGAATACTCTTAATTTGTGCATTAAATGCATAAAAGTTTTTCAACTACAGACTTGCTAAGGCTATAAACTAACCGATTTGCAATAAGATGCCCATAATGTTCCAACTGTTGAACATTCAAAAATAAAAAAAGCTATTAAATTTCTGACATGAAAACTTCCACCAATATGGAAATATCTGCATAGACTCTAACCACATTAGCCCCCTTCTACTAAACCCTCTCTCCAATAAGCAAAGAAAAAATTTGAAACAAGCTCCCTCTCTACTGAGGCTACGGTTTTTGTACAAAAAAGACAAACCAATTCTAGGCCACACAATTCCACATTTTCCTTCCTCTTTTAGAGAACCACGTAGCCTAGCGTAGGTTTGTGAGCACTTTTTCAAAGTCATTTCACCAAAATTCTGCCAACAATTTTTGTTCTGTATCCCAACCAGGCATGGCAGGTGGTCACATGCTACTTTACAGTGACCTGTGATGTCATCAATCATTCAACATGCTTGGCAGGGTGTCATTTGCTGTCATCAATCCATGATCTTTCACAGTGTCATGTGCTGTTACCAAATGTCTTGTCTTTCCAAGGCTAATTTGCTGGTGTGTCAGGGGTTGGATTGCTTGTATTAAGCAGGCACCCAGTTAAAAATTCACAAACTAAAAGAGCACTACTTAGCTCCATTCTACTGGATGCTCTCTCCAACAAGCAAAGAGCAAATTGAAACAAGCTATCTCTCTACTAAGCCTACTTTTGTTGTACAAAAAGACCTGTGAGTAAATCTTAACAATTGTTCATAGGTCAAGTATTTTTCAACTTTAATATTTCTGAGTTCTAAGTCTATGTGCTTTAGAATAAAACTCTTTTTATGTCACTCTGTCTTGAACATCTCAAGTAATACTCAAGGTTGATATCGATCAAAAAAGATCATCCTTTGCACTCAAGACATACAAAGCACAAATGAAAGTTCAATGTATAAAATGACCAATTAAATTTGGCTGAAATCTATGATCATAAAAAAATTTTGGTTCTTTTTGCTTATCAGGACAACAAAGTTATGCCAGACATCTGCCTTTTACTTTTATAGCTTAAGCAATAACTAAAACAATAGCAATAGATTTTGTCATTAAATTAACTCTCTCCTTGATTAGTTTATCTATTGAGAGAGCTCCTCCTTGAAGTAATTCCCTGCACGCAATTTGTTTTAATTTTTGTACTTGTATTTATATCATTGCTGTACTTCTTCTCATTGTCAATGTATTAATCTATTGTATGAGTTGTATGCAGTGGAATTATAATGATAAGAACTGAAGTGAACTGAACTCTTTATTATATTACTAATAGACCTCCATGATTATATGCTACACATCATGAAACTCACTGAGGCTCCTAGATACATCTGAGATAGACTGGAGGCCTAAGGTCTTGGGTTTCTCACTGACACTTCAGAACAAAAATATTATATATAGTATGATAATGGATTTTTGACAAAAGTCTTCTCTCTAATAAGCCTTCTTAAAACTGAGCCTCCCTCTGCAACTTTGAAAAAATCAAATAACTCCTTAGGGGCATTACAGAGCATTTATGGTATCTCAATATTACTAAAACTGTCATTGATTTATGCATCACAAATAAATATTTTAACCATTAGATTTAATAAGCCAGATGGCAAATTTTTCATTAGCTAGAAAATCATGCAACTAACTTCTCATCTTATCTATAGTATACAATGATCACCTTACCATTTCCATCATTTCTTGGTCCTCAAAATCATAAATTATATGCTCAAGAATATCTCTGTCTGACACAAAGCCAAGTGCTCTAAACACTATCATAATTGGAATTTCTTGCTTAATGTAAGGAATTGTAGCAACAATTCGCTGGCCAATAGCACTTTTCTTTGCACCTCCACCTCCTCTTGCTACCATGGAAACAAATAATGTGCTAGTAGGTCTTGAAGACTGCTCCAAACATGATCGAATTTCACATGTGTATGCATATTTGGAATCCTTCTTTTGAAACACATAGACTGTGTTGGTGGCCATTTTTTCTTGAGCAATAAGCACCTTTTCTGAACCATTGATAATGAAGTAGCCTCCAGGATCAAGAGGGCATTCATTCAGTTCTGTTAAATCACGATCTGTTAGTCCACTCAGTACACAATATGTTGATCTCAGCATTATTGGTATCTTTCCTATGTATATTTTACTGTTAAGTTCTGTTTCTGGTTCTTGATTGGCACGAATCACAGTTTTTGTAACATCAACATATAATGGGGCTGAGTAGCTGCAAAATGTAAAAGGATGCTCTTTCATAAAATATAATTTTATATAATACTTGTAATTGCTGGGGCAACAAGGACTTGAAAATGAAAAAACACAGTTCAAGCAACTTACGTTAGATTCCGCAATCTTGCTTCATTTGGAGACATAGGCTTTCTTTCACCATCTTTTTCCCAATGAGTTGGTTTTGAAAGATAAATCTGCTCAAATTTTAGTTGATATTTTGTCTAAAAGGAAAATGCTGACAGTTAGGACACTATGTATGAACTTACAAATGCAATACATTTTGCAAATCTTGATTTTTGGAAGTGTATCCATGATCTATGAAAAGCATAAATATCAGTTCAAACTTTGATTCAACCTTGTAAAAAATCAATCAATTTTATAATGGTCAAAAGAAAATGGCTTTCATTTAAATGTAATTTGAGGCAATAAGAGTTTCATGACAGATAATTGATGTACTTCCAATTCATACACAGGGTAAATTTAACCCTTGGCTCAAATGCACAAAACTGCTCTTCAAATGAATTACAACAGTTTACACATCAATACATAGTGTGCTGTGCTGTGTTAAGTAAATTCTGATTGGTTCAGAACAGCATCATCATCATATAAAATCAATTTTCCACTTGGTTTTGCAAATTTACATGACTTGCCCAGAGCACCTTGTCCATAAAAATAAAACTGAAGTAGTAATTTCACTATAGTGCTGATTCTTAACAATGTAGTTGCTTCAAGGATAAGCAGCAAGTGATCCAAGGCTTTTATCAGGCATTATAGCTATTCAGCAACACTTTTATTGGGACAATTGGAAAATTTTGTGCTAGGCAGGTTCAGTTTGGAACAGTGTGACAGCTGGTATTAGCATATAAGACCAAGATATACCGTTCATGTGCCAATGTATAAAACAGCTCCTACATGCTTCAATTACCATAATGACATGAAAAACACTTTATGTGTATGACTATGTGGAAAGTCTACTTACTGGTGGTTCAAGTTCTTGCTCACGAAATGAAGGCTCAGCCTCAAGCTCAATTTGCTGTGATTCTTCAACTATCCTCTGAACTGACATTTGAATGAATTCATCAAAAGAATCCAGCTGCTGTCTCACCAACCCCTTTTCATCAAAATATGAGCTAATGACAATCCAGCAGGCTTCTTGCCAGATATCTGTTGTGATTTCATCTCCTTCATCATCCATATAGCCATCATCTACATGACAAAATCAACCAAAGAATTATATGGAAAGATGTGCACTACAACCCACAGCATGGAATTGAAAATACCCAGTATATATTCAAAAATATTCAATATATTTCCTCACTACCAGAGGAAATTGAAGATTCTGATACACTAGCCAAATTCATACAAGAAAAAAAAATAATGGAAAGGATCTACTTGTATCAGCAGCTTGTGCACAACTTTCATCAATGGTATAGGGTTTTGTACTAACAATTTTTCTATTCTCAGTGTAGATTACTGTAAGATGTTTTTAATCTATTTACTGGCACTGATTAGCTTATTAGCTAAATATACTGATTAGCTTATTACATATACTTACTCATGAGTGGGCTACCACAATTGGAAATTTTATGCCCCAGCGATTCTCTTGCCATTCCAGTGAGGTTCGAATCCTTACTGGGGCATAAAATTTCCAATTGTGGTAGCCCACTCATGAGTAAGTATAAACTCCCTGTCAGCCATTGCCTACTGAATTAATATACATATACACTTGGCTCTGAAAAAGGCAATATGCCGAAACAGTCTAGTCCTAGTTTGCCTATAAATTGGTTTCTTATAATGGAAATGTGTACCTATTATGAATTTCTAGTACTTTACATCATGACTAATGTTATTGATATTTCATAGATATTGATGTGGCATGATGGCCAATGCCCCCTGTTGGAACACCCCAGCAGGGTTATACCCTTGTGAACACATTCTTCCTATATTGGTTACAAATTCTAAACAGAGGATGATTTTGCCTTACGCTTCATATCCATACTAAATGAAATATTCTCAAATTGATATGGCATTTGGGGGGTCAATTGCCCCTGCTGCCCCCATGATACAGGCGTACTTGCCCTCATAGACTCCCCCAACTACTTCCCAACTTCTAATCCACCATAATTCTCTCATGACCCTCTATTTATTTGATACTCTACAGCTGTAGCATTGTACAGACTAATAGATGAGTCACGTTTGAATCACAAATCTTCTCTATACTTTCAATACAAAAGTGCATCCAAATTTTATGCACTTCAGAGTAATCAAAATTTCTCAAAACTTTTGATATATAAATCACATCACAATCAGGCTAAGCTTTTTAAAGCAAAAATTTTTCTCTATTTTCTGGTCTACATTTTGGTCCCCTTCAATAACTCTGAAAGTTTTACTCACATACCTAAAGGTGTACAGAATGTTGTACTACTTGACTCAAACTAAAAATTAGAGGTGGCTCTCCCAAAGAGTCCAGGTGATAATAATATTCAATGCTTCAATATTCAGTATCTATCTTAATGATTTTGTCATTTTTAATTTGTTGAAAGTAGAGGAGTACAATGTTTTTGATGATAATTCTATTATTTCTATCAAAAGCACTTTTGAAAGTTTCAAATCTTGAAGAAGTGTCATTTCACTAGTTCCATACTATAATTGGAATCGCATTTAGTAGTTATATGACATTTGAAGCAAAATTTGAACTCACCATCATCTGGATCGTACATCATCGTGAAAGCGAGCTTATTAGCAACGGGCCTAAGTCCCTGCTACAACTGCCACTTCTAAAGGAAGAAATCAAGAGCTGTGAGGAAATGAAGCTAATATGCATAAAAAACCATCACATCACACTGCTGCAACTACTCTTGCCTGAGAGAATAGTCAATTAGAGGCTCAAGAGATTGACGTTGAGCTTGAAGGCAAACTTCACGCTTTCATTTGGCCGCCATGCATGCCTCTATTCCATGCGAGTTTGGGAGGGGGGGTATAAAAACAACAAAATAATGTCTAGGGAGCACCCACACACTCAGGTATAGAATCCGAACTAAGAAAAAGGGATGTCAAGAAACACAAATTAAAAAGCTACTTGCAAGTAAGCTATCCGTGAAATATCAACAATGAAGCACTTGCATCCTCAGATTTTGATTAACAATGAAGTGATATTTGAACATTTTGTCATCTATTAACTCACATTACCCCCTGTTTTCTGCAAATGTAGTTGCTGCTGCGCAACTCTGAGTTTAGCTTCCTGACCAGAAAAACACCAAAGGATCAAAGTGGTAAGTGGGCTACGAATGCATTTGTTACATTACCACTTTATCAGAATCCGCAACTGTAGTTTAATGGTTTATGTTTTTTGGTGAAGGTGTCATAGAAGTAGCAGGACATTTACAAGGTTTAACCTAGCAATTACAAGTCGTATAGCAGAGTTTTTCATCACTGTAAAGTTTAAATCTGAGGTTAGATTACCGTATTGTATCAGTCATGTGTTTTATTGTTAGTTGGCTGTGATCCTATTTCTTTTGCAGCGAAAGCTTATGCATGAAAGATTGGTCATTGGATGAAATCTGGCCTTTTATTTGGTTTCTTTATGTTTATATATCATTAAAAACTATTCATTTTGAATCAAAATACTTCGATCACACATATTGATTGAAGTAAAGTAAGCATCACATCACCAAAATTCAGTTATAGAATTGAGGCTAAAAAAACCCTTGACCCTATAATGCCATGCCTATGGAGAGAAAATTTTTTCTTAAAAATGAGATCCAGCACATCTACTGGCAGAATCAAAATAGATGAAGGAATTTGAAAAAATGCCAGAAATTAATCCTGCATCCCTTTTTTACTTGATGTCATATATGCTACCTTAGACATTTAGGGAATGTATGAGCCCAAGTGTCATTACTGCGAATGCCAAGGATCATACCTGCTACCAGGGGCATTATAGGGTTAAGTTTGTTTGAGAGTCTAATTTATGCATCCCAATTAATAGCTATGAGGTTATTTGGAGGTCAAGGGCTATTCACATGTCACACTAATTTTAGCATTTTTAGACACCCACCTACCCCCTGTCACATTTTGTCATTAATTCAAAACTACAAACCCATTCCCCCCTTAATGTGCGATGTCACATGAATTTCAATAAGATATTTTTCTGCTTTTGCAATAATGTGTTTATTCATAGTCACAAGAATGCATTCTTGTTATTATGGTTTATTACATCTTTTTTATTGAAAATAGTGAAAATGAAAAAGTGAAAATGGCCCAGATGGCATCAGAGCAGGATTACCAGATTATTTTTAGACATTTAGCCATATTTTTTTAAATAAAGGGCCATACTTGCTATTTTGAGGCCAGATGTGCTAAATATTAAGTTGTTTAAAAATGTTACATCACACTCTAAAAACAAGCCACCTAACCTTTGTCACACTTTGTCACAAAAAATTAAAATACCTACCCACCCCCCTTGCATGGTGTAATATGTGAATGGCCCCTTACTTACTGGAGTACAGTATTTATATAATATAGTAGTGAGTTTTTTTTCATATTCAGGGATATGGCTGGAGCAGCCAAAGATAATAGTCAGGCAGTGAAACAAAAAGTTTCTTCCGACTCTTTTACCACTGGATATGCCACAAAGATTAAGGGAAATGATAAGTATTGGGAAGAATATGATTCTCAAGGAAGGAAAAGCAAAGCCCCTCAAGAACAAATAAAGAGGAAGGACTTTATGGCTGTCATGAATATGCTAGATCTTAAGAACTCACAGGATCATAACAACACATCAATAATAAAAAGTACAAAACAAAGACGTGAAGTGTTTACTGATGGCCTTCAAATGGGGAAGCAAGATATTAGAAAGAAGATGGTATCTTCTGACAGCATTAAAAATGAGCAGCATACTAAAAAATACATGCATAAAGAACCAGCAACAACTACATCTTTGAAAGCCAAAAGGCATCATACTGCAAAAGAGTTATCGCCTGCTACAAGTAACCACAAGACATTATCAAAACATAAAGGAAAACACAGGCGCCATAAGCTACATGAAGAAAACCCAGCTGATCTTGGTGGGATTCTTCATGAAAAGCTTAAAAACTGGTCACCTCATATTGATTCAAATGTAAAAGGAAAAATACCATTTCTTAATAGTAAATCAAAATCATATGACCTTCTTAAAGGTCAGGCTGATCAAACAACATCAAACAACAACTCACTACGGCATAGTGGATCACTAGAGATTCCAAACTCTGAAATCTACATCAGCTTAGAAAAGAAAAGTCCCCAAGAGAAGGAAGAATGTATCAAGCAGTCAAAAGCAAATTTTTTCAGTGACAATGGTGAGCTACATGACTCAACTCTCTGTGAGAATACCAAAGGACCAGAGGATTATCAGAACTTTTCATAAATTTGAACAGATAATGGCATGCTATTGTACATAATTAGTAAATAGTATAAAATGTAGATGCAGTAGATTTTTGTAGTTTTAAATGTTTAAAATAATATACAAATGTAGGCAGCTGTATACCCAACATAGGTTGTAGTTCGGGCAGGGTGTACACTGATATGAAGTTCCAGCCATTGAAAATGTGATCCCACTATTGTCACAAAGTATTGAGCAACCTTAAATTTCCAGTAAAGTAGAATTTCCTATATAAATTAAATGTCTTCCAGTATACCACCCCCAAAGACAAAGGATCTACCAACTACCCAGGCAAAACATAGGGGAACTTCCAATCCTGGTTTGACTTGGTGAAAAAATGTCTCTCCCATGTGATATTGAATAAACTTTTCTTCGTACATCCTATTTCTCAATAAGATTGCTTTTCATCTAGTAATGCTGTTAATTATTATTATGGCATAAGAATAAAATTCCAGCTTTTCCAGCCAAAGCAGAAGAAAAACCTATGGCTTTCTAGCTTTTCCAGCCAAATTCTGAAAAAGATTCATTTTCCGGCTTTTCCAGCTGGAGTGACACCCTGTAGGACAACTCCTAAGGGCCCCCAGAGTTTGTAGCCCTAAGGGCTCCTCAGAGTTGAATGGGGCCTCAATCATTTAAATTCCTATAAGCCCCAAAGTTCTGTACATAGGAATGTGTAAATTTAAGAACTACCAAAAACACAAGCTTTTTGTGTTATTGGTTTGTCAAACTTGATCTTGGTCTAAGCAATGGTTGCTCAGCTTTGAATGTGGGAGTTGAATTATTTCATACTATTATACATACAAAAATTTAAAAAATAGAAAGCTAACAGTCTTTATCATTAGTGAGATACAGCTTATGTGGTAATTTGGGCATGTAAATGATTTTGCTCACATGTAAAAGGTTTCCTATCTCTGCAATCACACATGTGATTATACTGGAAAGAATCCATATACATGTGCACCCAGCAGATCAAGAAACAGCACAAACACACAATAAAGGTAAAATATACACATTAACAAGTTGAACAATTATAGGTAAGGCTCATATTGATCCTAGAAAACCTTGAAAACCTGGAAAATAGGTCATTTACAAAATGCAAGGGAAAACCTGGAACAGTCAGGGATTTTTCTATATTATCTATCAATGTCAGGCATAGGTCAGGGAAAACAAATTTTTAGTAAGCATATCATTTTTAATTGACTTGCAGCATAGATGTTTGCAAAGTGGCTGTTCCATACACTGTCAGTAAATGTGAACTTTATCACTTTACATAGTGCTATTCCAAATATAGGTACATAACCTATCTATTAGGTTCTATTTTCTTTACCTACTTTTGTAAATATTTGAAGTGGGGCCAGGGAAAGTGTGGTTGTTTTTCACTATCAGTCAGGGAAAAGGTCAGGGAATTTTGTTTTGGGTATTGGGCATGAACCCTGTGGATGCCATGATCTTTCGAAATGATGACATCCAAATTTGATATTACTGGGGTTATATGGTTGGGGAGAAAAGGGGCCTTTTCACTTAGGTCAGGGAGAGTTAAGGTAATTTGCAATGGTCTGGGGGAACACAGCATTTTCATACTGAAGGTCAGGGAAAATACTTTATTTTTGATCATCATGGAAGTACTTATAACTTTAGTTTACATTTAAGTTTGCCCCTTTCTAACTTTTATCAATAACTTTGTAATTTGATCAATTCAAGAAAAATGCTGATTAGTTTTGTAATTTACAGGTAAGGGGAAGAACATAGATTTTCACAAAAAGATCAGGGAAATTAGTGATTTTTAGTGAAAAGTCAGGAGAATTTTTTTCAAAAATCCTTAGCAGCAAATTCTCAAAAATACTTGTCTGCATATGTAGTTAGGCACACACAACTTAATTTGCATGTGTGTGTATGTATGATGACAATGACAAGGACTACGGGCAATTAGGGAGTGTTACTCCCCACCTTGGCTTAATAGGCATTGAATAATAGTCATCAATGGCCAGTGTGCCTCTACAAACAGAAACAATTTCCGCTAAGTGTGTATCATTGACTTTGTCACTGAATGATAAATCTATTTTCCAAAGATTTGGAGCATAATGTAATGATCTGTATGGGAGGTAAAATGCTGTATCCAAAACCTGAAAAGTAAAACAGACTCTGATAACTAATTGCTATATTAATGCATATTGATTGTTCTATAAAATTTGAAGGAGGGAATAGCAAGATTTTAGTGGCTCATCAACAATAAAGTATGTGAACTTTAAATGGTACTCAGGAATCTCACTTGCAGCATTCAGGAAATGAAGGTTTGTTGGCTAAAAATCCCATTTGTACATAAATGATCTCATGCTTGTAGACCAGTGGTTTCAAAACTGAGGTCCACGCCCCCCTAGAGGACCACAAAAGGGGCTTAGAGGACCGCAAAAAGCTGCTGAAGCCTTTATGTTGTAGAGCCACTTTCATGGACTTTTAGGTCCTTTTTAGCGCAAAGCTATAAATCTCATCAACTCGGCATACTTATGAATTCAAACTCTATGAAAATATATTTATTACTACTGAGTAATTGTGAGTTGCATCCTATTGCTAATGGACTACGACTTTAAATTACTGAAGGTATATCTATCTGCAGATAAAAGCGAGTATGAAAGAAGAATAATTTGGAGTCAGTCAAAGTCAAATTTAAGGATTTCTGACCAAGATACTTTCTTCTACGCGCTATGTCTTGTAAAAAGCTGCTACGAACGATCAAAATTCCTTGTCACCTATAGCAAGCTTAACATAGGAAGATGCATTCTCTAAACCAATCCCAACGGTGCAGTCTCAAAAGTTTCTTTGGAGGCTCAGCCCCAAGACCCCTTCTTTCTTCTTCACTCCAAACTCTTTAATAGAGGCATATACTTTCCTTCATTTACTAGCATTCAGATCTACAGAATTGGGCTCCTTAAAAGTACGGATGATAGCTCTGCAACAATATACGTACTTCGCTAAATTTCGTTAAAAAATTAGGATTGAGGCACATAAAATTTCTACCGGCCATTTTGGAGCCACCCTGCTCTATAGGGCTGCAAGTACAAAAGACATGCAGAAGGGGACCGCCAAGTTAAATAGTTTGAAAAGTTTGAGAACTACTGTTCTGGGAAAAATTAAAAGGCAAGCCAATAAGCTTCATCAAAATCAATCAATTCTTACTTCCTGTGCACCAATGTCTCTAGTATTTATCTCACTCCTTTTCTGCAAACGACGTCTTATAGATTCTCGCTTTGCTTTCCACTCAGAAAGACCAGAAATAATAGGCAGAAATGGTTTTGATGAAATTCTTTTGAGTCCTGCCAGAACAGTTTCACGTAGCATCACACATGATATCATGAGGGCTGAGAGAGTCTCGTCAGTTAATAAACAGTTCCAACTTAGATCTATGAATGTTAAATTCTTTAGGCTCTGTACAAGTGGGCGTGAAAGCTTGTCTGTTAAATCTAGGAAGAAGAAAATGCATCATGAGATTGCATATGTTTGTGTGTAATTGAGCATGTGTAGAGTTGATTATGGTATGATGAACATATTGCTGACCATGGTGTAATTAACATATAGTTGAGCATGGTGTGATGAACACATAGGGAGGGGTTGGGTAGACTCGGTTGAATGAGCGCTCAAAGTAGGATTTTCGAGAATACACCTCTTGGAATCATGCAAAATCACTCCAATTCATTATTTGATATTGCAATTAACTCCAAAGTTGCATCAGGTTATAGCATTATTTTATACTTTGGACATGGTAACAAAATGAGCTTGCATATTTGGACTAAACTAAAAAACTAAAGAAACATATCCTAAACAGTTCACATTCAAGGAAGGCTGCGCCAGAAAATTTCCAGTAGAAATAAACATGAAATAAGCAGGGTGTTCGGATTAAGCTGTCACATGCAAATATCTATCGAGCCACATGTAGCCAACTTATCGATGGAGCTATGAACATCAGGGGTGCTAAGGCAAAGGGGCAGAGTTTTCACTCAGGGGACACTTAAATGGAAATTAGCTTGAAGATGTCCTTTAGAAAACTATTATAATAAGATCGGCAAACGTACTAGCTATCTGAGAAAGAATTCGGTATGAAGAGCACTTCTTGCCCCTAAGCCCCTCCGTGGAATAGGGCAGAGGAGGCAGCTGTCCCTCCTGCCCCCCAGCGTAGGGGTCCCTGATGAACATCTATGTCATTGTACAGGCCACGGGCGTTGTAGTATTTTCTGACTCGCAATCATAATCCTGACAAATGATTGGGTACCTGATAAATATTTTTGTATATTGTGGCCAGCAAAATGCGAGCAAATAGCTCTGTTGATATATGTTCTCCCTTTTTCCTATGAAGTGATGAACGGCGTGAGTTTGGGATGGTAACTTTTGCATCATTGAACATCATTGATCAGGCATCAGAGGCCCCTCATTGAAACATGGCAGCCCTTCTGGCCGAAGATTGGAAACCTCTCTCGGAGTTTGAGCTCTAATACTAGCTTTGTTTTTTGTTTTTCAACTTGTTCTATATCGATTTACATACTCTAGTTTACTATATGCAGAATATTGATCACTCTGTGGTCACATCACGTGATGGACATATAATCGTGAAAACATGAACTGTTTAGTAGGGAGTGAGTGAGTGAGTGAGTGAGTGAGTGAGTGAGTGAGTGGGTGAGTGAGTGAGTGAGTGAGTGGGTGAGTGAGTGAGTGAGTGAGTGAGTGAGATTTAAACGTTAAACACACATCCATTTTATTGACAGCATTATCAGACATCACAGTATACAAGTTTCTTTCTTTGTGTTTGTTACCTACACTATGAATAGAACTAGAGACCTTCTGGTTACACGTTTTTTTTTTTTATAAGAAAATCATTATTTTGCCTCAGCCTCAATTTTCTTAACATTTCTCGAAATTGAGCCTCAGATTTTCTTAAATTTTTCTTAACTTTTACTGAAATAAACTAGCTAGAGTGGTTTATACTGTCGTTAATAATATTGTAAACTTGAATTTGAATTCCATCTACAACATTTTGAATGCAAAAAACGACGAAATACCGCTTTTTGGCCTATAAAAAAAATAATTTTGGAAATTGAGCCTCGTGATTTTCTTACCATTTTCTTAAGATTTTGACGATTTGAGCCTCATTTTCTTATAAACTTTTTTCTTATAAAAAAAACGTGTACTATATATCGCAATCGTTTCTAACGCAATACTTTATACTCTTAGGTCCCGAATAAGCGTCCCCCGGTTACTTTTTTCGAAAAATTTTCCAACCCACCCGCCTATTAATTTTTCAATTTTTCTAGGAGAAGCCTGCAAAAAGTTGATACTTTTGTTGAGTTACCCAAGTAATGAATGAGATATGTATGGCAAGATTCCGAAAAGTATTTGCTTGCAGTGACGTTAATCGTGGTTTTTTGTATTTGTGCTGGTTGCTACACAGTTAGCCCAAACTTCCAGCCCCCCCCGCATTCATCTTGAGGGATTTTCCATTCCCCCTGCTTATTAAGTCAAAAAAGTCAAAGTCCATCCCGCACCAATGGCGCATAGGGCGGCGCCTATCTCCGTTTCAGTAGCCCTAGGTTACGCGTCTGCGAATGCAGTAAAGTCTACAGCGGGGGACTGGTCCACTGGTAGCTCCGCGTGTTTAACTTCCCCATTCCTTTCTCAATTATCGAGAGCCAGGCGAGAAGGCAGTGAGTACCATTCTTAACGTCTTTGGTATGACTCGGCCAGGGCTCGAATCCATGACCTTCCGATTGTGAGGCACACGCTCTAACCACTGGCCCATCACACCGATGCTTAATAAGACCCCCACTTATTCGGGACCTAAGAGTACATATATGCAAACGTATCTAAATTCTTAACTATTTAAAATTAAATTAACATGAGCATAGCTATAGTATTAGGTATTTTCAAAGTCTATTAACAATCAAAGATAAAATAGAGGTACAATACCCGCCAAAAGTCCTGGGACACATTGCAAATTTTTAATCTGGACGGCACATTCGGCCCCCTCCTCCCCCTAAACAATGTTGGTTTTTGAGTAAAGTACTGCGGTACCGGAAAAATTTTTCTTGCCACTCTGTCTTCACCAGAGTCAACCATAAACAAGATATGAATGGGGAAAGAGATGTTTCCCTATTCTTAAAAGAGACTAATTAATTCATGGGGTTAATTAAATAGACTAATTGATAGATCATAAGATAGATGAATTCAAATCACGAATTTAAATACCTTGTATACTGCATAGACCAAGGTATGAAATATTCCCACCAAAGGCAGTTAACATTTCAACTGATTGAGCAGAAACCTCACACTGCCTCAGATTCAATGATTCTAAACCAGAGCATGATTCTAGTAAGCACGTTACGCCTTCATTTGAAATGTTTTCACACCATGAGAAGTTCAAATTCTTGATCTGAAATCGCGGTAAAGACACATGAAATCCTAGTGACAAAGTAAATGAAATGAAACTAAAGCATCATCCAGTATTTCCCTAAGGGCATGCAGCCTGACAAAAACTACAAAACTAATACCAACTTTGAGTAGATTCAATTACAAACTCATTCCAATTGAAAAGTAAAGGAAAAATCAACAAAATTGTCTGTATTTAGGTAGTTGCATACCTATATTGAGTTTGTAAGAACCATAAGTAAAAATACATTCTCATTTTCATTACTTTTTCTCTCAATTTTCGTTGCCACTTGGCAACTCCCTTCATGAGAATAAATTTCGACATTCCCGTTCTCATTTTGAAAAAAAATCTTGAAAAATCTTGAGAAAAATAAAAGAAATGTTGGTCTGTTTTCAATCATGATTTTTATAAACTTAATGTAGGTATCAAATTACCTGATTACGATTTATGTAAGACACAGGGTCTTATCAAAATAATTGGCTGAAAAAACAAGTGACCAAACATGAAGAAAATAATCACCGATGCGAAGCAGAACTTGGCAATATTTTGCAACGTTACATCTGTAACAGCACATTCTGCGAGAGAAAGATCATGCAATAGTCCATGCTCCAACACAGCGACCAGTCCTCTGTCACTGATAAATGGAACTCCTTGAAGGTCCAAATCTACAAGCCGCTGACAATTTTGTCCCAATGAAATAATGCCAGAGTTTGATAAGCACTCGCACTCTGCCTGAAAAGAGGAATGTTGACGATTTTGCGCTTTCTAATGAAATGATTTCTAGGTACATCAAGGGAAAAATTGCAGACATGATTTGTAGCTACACGTTGTACAAAAGATATTATAATGATTATTAAACGGTCTGCAGAGTGTGGTAGCTAAATGCAACAGGTAATGTTTACGAGTCACAATTGCACGCAAAACTTTGGGTGCTGCATGCTGGATACTAAATGAAAACATGGGTTTTGAAGCATTCGCTAGATGAGATTGGACAAACAATCATAATCCTGGCTTCAGCAGCTCTCAAAAAGTTGCTATGTACTTTTTAAGAGTGAAAATGATATCAGTACACGGGGAAGAACTCATCTTGCACGCGTGAGATCTCGAAAAGGCTTGCCATACTCTGCAGACTTGATTATCAACATAACAAGGGCACAGTTTGTAATCGACCAATCAAAATATGCCCTGTTCATCTAAAATCGAACTACCAACTTCATAGATTGAATAGGATGATATGGATATAGATTGAAAATCAACTCACAAGACTAATTTTCATCAAATTAGGCTCATTTGTGACAATAATTTCAAGTATGCTATCTGTCAAGCTTTGCCATGATATACTTAGGGATTGTAACTGATGGTTTGATGTTACAAACATCTTTATGCATTGAACTCCAACATTGAAATCATAAAACTTGATTTGTGATATATCCAGGTCAGTAATTTGACTTGCAAACATTTGTCTAGGTTTATAAAACTCGGCTTGTGACGATAGTAATGACTCCATATTAGACAAATCGACCCTTTTCAATTCACAGTCGCTTACTCCAGTCGATTTTTCCTTGTCACTATTTGAATTCCTTTCAATACAATTTTGCATATCAATATGTGTAACAGAAGCCTCAGCTTCCTCAGAAAAAGTTTTACATAATTGCTGTCTATCTTCACTACCGTTGGTACCATTGCAAATAGTCTTTGAATCCTTAAAAGGAACAGAATCTAATGCTAACTCTGACGCTTTTGAAGCATCCCTATATTGGGTTTGGACTGACTTGAACAGTTTTCTACTGGTTTCTTCGTCTTTGAGCGAGAAAAATTGTAATTCTTCAGCTCTACCTTCATTTTGCTCTGATGAATCACTATCAGCATCGAAATCTCTCTCCAGAGCACATTCTCGTAATGCAATGCTATCAGTATATCGATTGATATTGCATGATTCTGAGCACATTCCTAGGTACGATGACTTGGTGGAAACATCTTGAAGATGACAAGAGTCCTGTGCCACAAAAGTATGCTTAGTCTTCACAAAAGGCAATGCAGAGCTTAGTTCTGTTCGAGAAAATAATAATAATGATTCTAGATTACTTGAACTCTTCGATAGCCTGCTATCGTAATTATGAAACAAAATATTCCGGGTGTCACTATGAGAAACTGGTAAGTCATCCTCATCAATACAAGTATACGAATGAGCACGCCTCAAGCCTAAGCTCTCAGATCTGTTGCACATTGAACAATATCTTTTCCCACTAATATTATGCCTATGTTTATGGACAACATTTAGGACTTTCTCACTTTCAGGTTGAGCTTTTCCCACAACTTTTGTCTGCATCTTACAAACTGCCACGTTCTCATCCACAGATGGTCGTTGATTGATAGTTACGTCCATTTGATGAGCTCCGTTCACTCCTGTATGAATACTGCCTAGCATTTCATCATTCATGTCCTTCTCAGTAGAAACAGATTGTTGGGGAGTGGGAGGGCCTTTCCTGAGGGCTCCATCTCTTGAACCTACAGCACAAGATGCACCGAATATATCGTGTATTTGGGTAGAGACCTGGTTCTTTGTTATTTGAAGTTCGAATTCCTGCGATGCTTCGAGTTCTGCAACAGAAAACGGCATTTCAGCACTAGAATTAGTTGCTAAGTAAACAGCTGATGACAAACTATACCCTGATAAATAAACCAAGGCTGTACAGTCGATTTTGGTCCACGAAATATTAATACTTTGCAGAAATGATCCAAACAATGAAAGCATGTATCGTACTGCTGTACTTGAGATCCCCTGACACCCTGATAAGTCAACTCTTGACAACTGACATAAGTTGAGCTTGCCTCTTCCTTTCTCAGAAAAATCAAATAACTTATCTGTCAACATTTGATTACAAGAAAGGTTCAAGTTTCTAACATGACTGCATTTGACCATGATGTCCTGGAAGGGAACAAAACAGATTATCTTACTTAAAACTTGTGTCCAGCATGTAAAAAATGTCAGAGAATGTCAATATCAGTCTCCATCATAGCCCTTGTACATGGCATGAGAGTTTTTTAGAGCTTTCTGCAAACCTCAGAATCAAAAATTTGATAAGAATTATCAAAAGGCTGATTTCTATCCAGAGCCTCTGTTGCTTGTTTTAACAAAGAAGTGCCATTCCAAAACAATAAATTTTTCTTGAAACAATGGGTTTGCCCCACCCCTGACACATCAATAGTTAAGTTCAAGCCACTTGCAGGGGTGGGTCCAGTGGGAGGAGGGCTGGGGAGTCATACCCCCCAAATGGAAAAATTTCCTATAAAAAACAGCTGTGCTAAGAAACTTCTTGCATGAAAAAGACAATAAAAGGAATCAGATAACCCCCAAAGTCCAGCTCTAGATCTACCCCTGGCCACTTGCCTTGCTTCTAGGACCCGGTGTATAAGCCTTTTATCAGAGTGACCATTTCAGCTTTCTCCCTATTACAAACAGTGTTTGCTTTTATTTTTAGTTATGGAAGAATTTTTTAATAGACAACAAGTAAAACTCTTGTAAGCTATTTCTTATTTAATATTTAGTAGGCTTTGAAAAGTGGCACTCATTTGAGGGTGGTGTTTCTTAGAGCCCAGTATTCATTAGGGGGTGGGGTTTATTAGAGGAAATACAGTAAATATATGGCTGAAGTTTGAAAAACTAAAAAATACATGGTTGCCAAAACAAGCTTATCTTAGACACTAAAACAAGCAATCAGCACTACCTTTAAACTGGGAGATATTGGCAAAGGCAGACCTCTGAACTTAAAAATTAACCTCTTTCAGTGAAATATGCTGCCTTCAGAATGACATATTTCAGGACTTTAAATGAAAGGTGCTTGATCACGTGTGAGCCCCTCCACATTCCCCTGCAAGACCTTACTAGCTCTACAGATTCAGAGCCCTCCTTTACTATTGATCATAAAATGATGAAGCATATCTGTCCTTTTCTGGTTCCCACTATATACAATGTTTTTGTATATATATTCATTAAATCTGAAAGTGTATACACTTTGATGTTTAATGAAATATATATGTTGCTGCAAATACATTATACTAGGGTTATAATGTACTCCAAGGGACCTAATGACATGGTATTATATATTGAAGTATGTTATAACAGGTAGCGAACAGATATTGACCAGATTAATATACTATACTAGAATATTTGCACATACATTTTTTGCACATACACCACAGAAAACTGCAAAGATTCAGACCTCATACTTCAAGGAGATTTATTAAGTCCCAAAAGGAATTGAGGCACTCAGGGTATTGTTCTCCTGGATATTTTTCACAGAGAGGCCTGATATTTACCTATGTGAAAAAGTCTTTCTGGTGCACAAGAAGCACATTTTAAACAAGGAAATCTTATGGATATAATTATTTTACCTTTACAATATCATCTGTCAAGTTCCCACATGACTCACAAGATAATGTTTCCAAGTAAGGAAGCTTTTGTGCAAGGATGTTACCAAGAGTTGAGGTTGCAAGTTTGCTACATTTTGAAATATCCAAAGATTCTATATGTGGCTGACTAGAATAAAAATCACAGCATTAGAAATTCAATTTTTAAATATACATATATACATTTAGGTATAAACTGTGGAACAACACACAAGTTGTTACTCGGAGTTTCATGGTTGATGCAATAATCAGACATAAATAATATACACACACACACACACATATATACATATATATATATATATATATATATATATATATATATATATATATATATATATATATATATATATATATATATATATATATATATATATATATACATGTATGTATATACAGACATTAATAGTAAGAACTACTTTTTCAAGAGAAATTAAAATTTCACATAGGGCTGCAATAGGCCTTCAAAAAAAACTTGCCATAATTACTGCAAATTATAACTATACCATTATCCATGGAGCAATACAAATCAAAAAGACTACAAAAATGATAATTAAAATCATTTACATTCCTTCAAATCTGTTATCCACGGAGAAACACACATGACAACCACTGCAAGAAAGACTTATCCCAAGAGCTTCCTTTACATCCCATTTGCAGACTAATATATGTTTCACAACATTTGATTGTAGCTTTCATGTTGCTCATTGCTATAAACAATTCAATATAGAGAAACTCACTTATCCAGTGCAGCAGAAAGTCCACTGATTGTAACACTATCACATCCTTCAAGACAAAGCGTTTTCACATGGCTTTTTCCACTCAACAGCAATGCAAGCAGTTCATCTGTGACCTTGTCTGGTGTATGCTTGACAAGCTCTGTGAGAATAGCCTCGAAAAAGATATCAAACCTGCGATCATCTTCAATTTGGCTCTTCAATACAAGTTTTCCAACAATGTCATCGATCAATAATCTACCAACGGTAACTCTTGCGCAGTATTCCAGAGAAGAAACCCTCATACTGAATTCAGTGCACTTGCGGAAGCTAATAAATTAATGTTCCTCTGAAAATTTGAGCTCAAAAGTATTTGCGCAGGATTGTTGGCTAAAGGAAGTTAGCCAAACAAGCCTAGGTAGTGCATAGAACATATTCTAGAAGGGATAGTCTTTCCAATCTAGGGCAAAAACTTGAAGGTCTAAAACTGTAAACATCTTGCAAAGCCACTGTCTGGCCGCCATTGGCCGCTTTGTATTCATATCGAGGCTGCTAGGAAGTGGTTGTTGTCAATGAGGTTGTTGTTGAGTGATGGAAATACACGTCAATGGCGATAGTGGACGGTTTGTCTTGGAAGAATACTAGACCATGAACTAAACCTTAATGAGACATTTTCTACCTCAAAATGGTGGGAAAGTATGTATTATATTGATCGCATCGAGTGTTTTGGTTGGTGCTCAGAGCAAGCTTCCGAAATCCTTGCTGGTACCTGCCATAATACGCAAAATGGGCCTAACTTTACTAACTTAGCGATTGCGAGTTCTGTCAGTGTATAGTGGCATCGATTTTTCTATTTAATAAATTTATCATTAGAAACATATAGATATACGTATGTTTGGATGCATGCAGTTTATATATGCAACGCTAGCAGGTTAGGGCCTGTGCAGTAGATTCTTTAAATGTTCGAGAATTTTATGGTATACAAAGATAAATTTTTTAGTGTCAGTACTTTAAAGTATTTGTGTAATCAAATGTTTTACTTTTTAGAATGGCACTCAATCCCAAGATAGACCTCTGCTGCCAAAGAGTTTTTATAGTATTTCGAGGCTCAAATGGCCACAACACAACATGGTGTAAGAAATCGAAAAAAATCGCAAGAAAAATTTTTTTTCCATCAGTAGTTGTTCTTGTTATAATATTCATTTTATTTGTATTATGGAAAACAAGTAAAGCTCCTAGTAAAGAAATTGTTCGTAAATATGAGAGAACTCCCAATATGCACAGAGAAGGGACTTCATTTCATTATGGTATTGTTATTGATTGTGGAAGTAGTGGGTCAAGAATTTTTATTTATTATTGGCCACCTCACAGTGGAAATCCCCATGAGCTGTTGAAGCTGCATCAAATGATGGATCATGATAACTATCCTGTAAGGATGAAAATAAAGCCAGGTACAAGATTTAGATTTGCTAGCCGCAAAAATTATTGTATCCTAAAGACATTCATTAGTTTGGCAGCTGCATTATGCTATTTTGTTATTAAAGTAAGCCCAGTCAATTAGTATATCTGCTATACCCCATTTTAATTTAGTACTTTTGTAGCTAAGTACATATTCTTCCCTATCTATTAATTTGGCCCAGGCTTTGACATTTCAGTGGTATTGCAATGATTTGTTAATGTAAATATACTTGATTTATCATATTTTGCATGAAAGCTTCAATTACTTCAAGATACTCTTATCATTTTCATCAGGTATAGCAACATTTGCAGACAAACCTTGGAATGCTACTGATTATCTCCATCCATTGTTGGACTATGCATCCTCTCATGTCCCAAAATCCAAGCATAGAGAAACACCAGTTTTTATCTTGGCAACTGCAGGAATGCGAATGATACCAAAACAAAAACAGAATGCTATACTTGATGACTTGAGAGTGAATATTCCCAAACGATATAATTTTCATTTGTCCCCATCTCAAGTGGAAGTTATTTCTGGAAAACAAGAAGGTTGGTTTGCTGAAAACCATTTAAAAATCTTTCACTTTAAGTGTTCTATTGGTGCTCTATTTCTTTGTCTAAGGCATAGTGATCATTGAAAGAATTAGTTTCATTTTTTATGTGTGTTTATTTCCCCAAATCATTTTTCTCTTCTTAGGTAGTGTGGTGACTACCAATGCCATTATCTGTCTTTTTCTTTTCAATATCATTGTTTGACCTCCAATAAAACTCCTTTTTATTGTTCTATTGTCATTTTTGCAGTGCACTCAATATCTTAATCTTCAGTTTTAAATGTTCTTTCATTCTATTTAATTTTCATCCCTCTTTGAATCATTTGATTCCTTCCTTATAAATTTAGTTATATTAAATTTCTATAATGTTTATCTTTTTTTAGGTATATATTTATGGATAGCCATAAATTATATTCTTGGTCGCTTTGACCATTCAGATGATGTTAGCACTGTTCCAGCTAGCACTGTTGCTCCAATCCAAAGGAAAAGAACTGTTGGGTGCATAGAAATGGGTGGAGCTTCCATGCAAATTGCATATGAAGTTGCTCATAATGTATGTTTAGTAAAATATTGTGCATTTTTAGGGAATCATCAGGTGCAATGAAAGTGAACAGGTATATAACATGTGAGGACATACCTGCTGTATATATAGATAGCCCATTTTTGCCAAGATAAATTCATCATGTTAGCCATTGCCTAATTGAAAATGAGATCTAAGCTCTTTGCTATATACCACAAAAGCTCATTTATAGGCCACACAATTGTTTTCTACTTTTGGTTTTGAAAGTTGGGGGCTTGGGTTGTAAGCAGGTGCATCATTTCTTAGAGAAGACTTAGGCCCTCATTCATAAAGGGATGTTTGCTACTACCATCAATGGTTTAAACATAAACAATTATTGCAGCATATGCATATTTATGTGTCAACATTTTCTGTTACTTTGCAGCAATCATTGTATAACTTAGAATTTTCAGAGATTTCAGTTGTCATCAGAATGTCTTCTCATACTTTAAAATCCCTAATGTAAGCCCTGGGCTTATAGAGGTTGGTAAGCATCTTTTGGTGGGCTTATATTCAGGGGGCTGATATTCGGAAAGTCTTTTGGGTTAGCAGATGACTTGTGTATACCAAACATTCAATATTTTGTGTCCAATCAGAGAGACTATTAACAACACTCAATACATAAAACTTTAGAAAAGGACACATGTAAATACAAAGGCTCTATGTATACTCTGTCCATTGTCACTCATTGTCCTAGCTATATACACAGAATCTCAAATATAAGCCTCAGGCTTATATTGGGAGGAGCTTATATTTGGAAGAATGTTTGATTTAGTTAACAGGGGGCTTATATTTGGGAGGGCTTATATTCATGAGGGCTTATATTTGGGGTTTTACAGTATTTGACATCCAGCTTGGCTTCAGTTGAATGGAATTTAATTTGTATAGGAAAATGAAAATGATGCTGATGGGTGGCAATTTATTGTTAATAAAAATTGTTTAAGATGGAAAAGTCAAGAATTACTTTGCATTTTATGCTTGTTTGTGAACAAGTTTAACAACAAGAACTTTGGTACGCCATTTGTCTGGAACTGGCTTTTCTTCCAATAGAGGCTAACTAACAGATTTTTAGGACTAGTTCAGCCATTGCAGAGCTTGTTTGAATTGAATGGCCTCAAAAATATGGATGCTTTACAGTTGAGGTGCAACCTAAATACAGGGCCCGTGTTTAGGCCACACCATATGTGGCATATATGTATTTATGCATAAGAGAGAGGAAGCAGAGTAGAAACCACATCATTGAGGCAACTTTAAGTTTTGTGGTTCCACTCTTGAGTCTCTGCACATGATGGTTGTTATGTTATCGTGATTTATATATTGCAGAAAATCATTTGTACATTACCTAAAAATCATTCTATAGTCCGCAATAGAAATTTATCTTAATGATGGAACTTTGATATTAGTTTGAGATATACATTTTCATATATATTCTTTGCTTATATATATATTCCTTGTGTTTCATAGCGTATTGATCAAACTAATTATTGATTGTTATTAAGCATATCCACAGACTGACTAGTGTTGTAGTTCAAATCTAATATTCATTTTTAGGTTACTCTTCCACAGGACCTCAGTGTGGACATTAACTTGGGATGTGATTCTCATAACACCATTCATCGGTATAAGGTATACGTGACAACATTCCTTGGAATTGGGACTGTAGTTGCTCGTAGGAGATATCTTGAAATGCTGCTTCGAAGAAATGCTCGATCATGGCAGTGAGTTTTTTTATCTTTTTGTGGGTTTGCACTGTTACCTCCTTCACCGTTTTACCAGGAAACTCAGCAAAGTCTTCAGAATTTTGGAGCCGCTTTCTTTTGTATCCTAAGCGGCTTGAAGATGGAATTTGAGAACGTTTTGCAACCCAATTAGTTATAATGATCTTTAACTATAGCCATAATCGATTTTTGATAGAACCAAAGACTAAAGATGAGCTTGTTCTTGCATTTGAGTGTATTCCTAAATGTAGAACACCACGTAGATTTAACTTGAAAGAATTGGAGTGTGCAGCTGATTACTTTAATAAAAGATTTGAAATTTTGAACTACATGCTTGAGGCTTCATCGTCAGTTAAAACTTTTCAACTATCAATATATTCAATTTCTAAGTTGACCTTGTTGAACTTTTTATTTATTACTAACATTCTGAGACTATTCTGTTGCAGTAAAGGCTCTCGCATTGTTGATCCTTGCTTGCCAAAAGACTTCACAGATGAAGGAATGTTCAAGAAGCGTCGCTATTATTTAAAGGGAACGGGAAGATTTCGTACATGTCAGAGTGATCTAATTACGTTGTTGAATACAACTGCAACCTGCAAAAGAAAGCCTTGCTCTTTGAATGGTGTGCATCAACCCTCAATCAATTTTAGAAGTTCAGAGTTCTATGGTTTTGCAGAATTTTGGTACTCTACTCAGGACGTTCTAAGAATGGGTGCTTCTTATGAAGGTGACAAAATGGATCAAATGGCTGTGGTAAGTGCCACGCTTTATCTTTGTGCATTTTATTTTTCTGAGCCTATTTTCACTTGGTATTGATATTAGGCGTTTTCATTTACACATTGGCTTATCGAAATTCGTTTGTCAGACTTCGAGTGCCTAATCACACTTTTATTTTGGGGCTTTTGAAGTTTTCATTTTTGTTGGTTGCTAATGTCGCGGAAAGCCTTAGAGCGTATGATAAAGTCCTGGCAAAGGAAACGTTAAAGGTAGTGGAAGGCAATGCATTCTATAATTGAGCAGTTCTTGGAATGAAAGATGATTTGGAAGCTAGAGTTCGTGGATTACATAGCGTAACTTAGAAAGAGGTGATTGGATAGAGCTTCTGGTCGTTCGAATACGTCTCACTGAATTGGGTATAATATTCTTGATTTTCAGAGAGGAATGTCCGTGACACTAGCGTGTTACGCGGTTAGCTAAGGCATTTCCAGATACAACACCAAATAATATAGTTTCGATACTAATTTCAACTGAGCGGTAATATGATTATATGTATAGCTAGATATGTAAAGACAAATGGCAATAATGATAAAATGATGAATACTAGTAATGAAGTAATAGTAACTTTCCAAATAGTTCCTTCAATCGCGCGCACTATCCAAGTGGCTATTTCGTCCTTCACCTCTTACTATGCAGGTGGCTGCTTTGTTCGCTTGTCTGTCAACAACAACCTCCTAAAACTCCCTCGCATGCTCTCTTATCCTACCTATCACGTGACGACATACGGTACATAAACCACGTAGATTATATAAAAATAGTGAAACTACTTGATATGCTAATAAGACGATAGTGGCAATAACAATAATAAGATAAATAATCATAACCTTCTTAGCAATCGATATGAGTTAGAAAGTTTGTGTTGCTAGGAAAAGTCAATGAATATTGATTTTTTCCAGATGAGGAACCAGTCATTGATAGCTGTGGCTGTTGGGCCGGGCTAAGATTTATAAACTGCCCCATCAGTTTTGTACCCCTTATATTTTTATCGAAAGTTTCCATACCCCATTTAGAAGTAAGTACAAGATTTCATACCTCAATGCTCCAAAATGTTCCAGAAAGTTTTATGCCCCCAATTTTCCTTTGAAAAGTTTTCAGATCCTCCCCAATTCTATCCCGCCCCGTTACAAATGACTAACCCTGATGACGTATTCATGCATTGTTTTTAGCAGTTTCTAATTGTTGCATGACTGGCGTATTAGCATCGCAGCCAAATGTGAATTGACATCATTCGCTGTATAATTGCTGTATTTTTGCAGGATTTCTGTTCAAGGTCGTGGGCTGTAAATCAAAAGTACTATGATCTTGGTCTATTTCCTAAAGCGGATAAAAACAGACTCAGGTAAGTTAGACCCATTTGTTACTTATGCCTCATTGCAACATCTTGTAGGTTTATGGAAATAGTGCTTGGTTTCATGGGTCTTGTCACCCCAGTGGCGCAATTTGCGTTTTCTCAGTCCATTTTTCTGTTTGTTTCTGTCCTTTTTCTCAGCTCACTTCTTGGTGTATTCTTATCTGAACATTATTTCTTAAATGTTCCTTTTTGCTAATTGTCAAAAAGATTCTCACTTTTTGGTGAGAATTACCTTGCCCTCTTGCCAAATTAATCAATTTTTTACTTTTTTAAATTGATTGGTATAACTCCTTAGCTGCTTATGAAAAAGAACACTTGTGTTTTCTGCAAACTTTGTAACTATTTAGAAAGTGATCCCATAAATCCTTAGCAAAAAGGAACATTTAAGAAATAATGTTCAGATAAGAGTACACCAAGAAGTGAGCTGAGAAAAAGGACAGAAATAAACAGAAAAATGGACTGAGCAATTCAACTTTCACGATTGTGTCTAAGTAGGCTGAAAATTGTTTTATCGCGCTTTGAATTTTTAGTTGAATCACAAAATAGCTATAGATTTCCCTGCTACTAGTTATTTCGTTATTTCAGTATTTTATTTCATTTTGTTATCGACTCCTGAAAGAGAAATATTACACAATGACGAGAATTTTAGCGTGGCTGAGTCATTATTGAAAGTTATCATTAATGGTGATATTTGCTTTTCAACCAGTTCCTCAATTGAGACCCCAGTAAATATTGAAAAAGCAAAATCCCAAGCTTTTAGAAAAAATAAATTGTCCATTATTTTTCTACAAATCCATGCATTCTGCTGCGTTATGTTTGGACTTCCTCAATCGTATGACCTGCGCAGGCCACAGAAAAATTCCATTTGCCCCGTACACAAAGGTAAATGCGATTTGGCTTCAGTTGTATTTTGGTAGTTTCATACCTTTAGTGAGTTTTGCGAAACCATTATTATTAACACAGATAAACACTAAGCAATAACAATTCTCACTGAGTAGTTTGCGGAAAGGCAACGACAATTTTTGAAGATTTATTGTTTTTTATTGCTCATGTGTGGTAATAATAATGGTTTTACAAAACTCACTATAAGTGTGTAACTACCAAAGTACGATTTAATTTATAGCACACAGAATATAACCTTTCATTGGCAAAAAGCACCAGTGACCGGGAATGCGCTTTGGTTTCAAGTATTAGCTTGTCAGCTGGATCTAACACGACTGAGTCAATGAGCTCTTTGCTGTCAAAGTTTCAATTTTTGTGTAATTTTAAGAGCTACTTTTGTCAGAAATTACGACTAATATATCAGTTGACCAATATTGATCAAGGCTACCCTTACCTTAAATGGCCTTTTTATTATTTTTAGTTTATAAACTATCTTAATAGGTAGTTTATTATTGATTTTAGGTGGTTAGAACTCATTATTTTGTATGTAAGATTCTTTCAAGGTATATCGCTAGTTCTGCGGTGGGAAGTAGATAACGATTTTCCGTTGCTATGATTCTAATTATGAAGATTGATGGAAGCTAAAACTTGGCCATGCTGTTCATATTCATCATTTAAAGTGGAACTGAAATAGATATGATAATTCAGTGACGTCACTTCAACATATTTTTGGAGGGATGTCGGAGGTTTGCCCTACGAAAATTTTGTCTGTGACCTTTTTCTTAGTAACAGTAGTTGATCAAATGGTCGTGGGCTCCAGTAAGTTGCCCTGCAAAAATACATTGTACTGCCGTTTGTGTCCTGCGAAATGGTAAATCATTAAAGTTGGGGGATGACTCACCCCCATACCCCCCTTACGTTTCGCCCCTGAGTCCATTAGATGTCATATTTATCATGTTAATGAGCGAATCGTTTCATTTTATACAGAAGATGCAAATACGGCCATTGTGGTGTCGGTTTTATGCCACTTAAGACCATAATAGGCCCACATTAAGTTGGTGTTCGACCATCTGCAGTCTGTTCAATTCATCTTAGATTCAGCATTTCTTTGTTGACAAATAACAGCACTCATAAATAGGCTTAAAACTCATAGGTCTCATCTCATTTGAAGCTCTTTTGTGGAGTGCCTTGCCTCAAAGCAATGGCTTGCTCTACAACATACCTTGCAATGTATGATTCTTTATTTCTCAGTATTACCTTAATCCCTGATCAATACCGTCTAGTAAACAGCTTTGTGGGGGTATGCTGAAAGCGTCTGATTAAAGACTGGTGTTTTTATTAGCTAAGCAATTTTTTATAGGCGTAAGGAAAACTAGCAGAAAATTTAGACTATTTGCAATTTTTTTCCTCAGCTATAAAATCTAAAACTGCGTTTCCTAATTATGCACATTCAGATGTTCATAGAATCTGCAAATTAAGAATGAGATTTGTTTCTAGTTCCTGCAATTTTATCTGCAGCATGAACAACTAGTTTTTAGAGTTTATTTTGTTATTTGATACATTTGAAACTGATATTTAGCGTACATTTTTGTTATAAACAAATTGAAGCATCGTTTTTGCTTCCTATATATTTTAGTGGCTTTCCGTATTTTAGCATTCTTGCGTTTCATATCATTTCAACATTTCCTTTGAGTATATATAAAGTTAGTTAAAATATAGTTATTACTGCTTACTAAAACCAACTGAATCTACGGTATAGTAGAAAAGTAAAGAATAAACAGATACTTTTAAAAGTGCAAATATGATTCGTGCAACCTGGATCATCCATGTAGCGTATTTCTTTCCTGAATTTTGTATAGAATTTACCCCTTAATTTCGTCCCTTAATGTATTCCATTTTAAGGTTCCTTTAAATGCAAATTTACTTGTTCCACCGTTTGAGAATTTGTGATTTCAAGTGATTCCACGTTTTGACATTCTTCTTCCATCCTTTAGTATTCTTCCGTTTTTTGACATTCTTCTTTGCTCCTTGTTCCATGTTTTAGCATTCTATTTTTTAGCATTCATCCTTGTTTTTTTTCCTCATTAGATCCCAATGCTTTAAATCAGCATGGATGACGACCGTATTGCATTATGGGTTGAAGTTTCCAAGAGGATACAAAGGGCTTACATCCGCTTTGATGATCAATGAGAAGGAGATCCAGTGGACGTTAGGAGCGATGCTTTATAGGACAAGGTTCATGCCTTTAAGGTAATGTCGTGTTTTTTTGGCCATTTATGTCTTTTTACAAGAAACAGGACACCTGCCCAGTGGACGCATTAGTTTTAGAAGCTGGAATATTCAGATATAAAGACAGTCTGTTGAAAAATTATATACATTAAAAGTACTTTTTAATTTGAAGGTTCGATTAATGTCATGCAGTAAACTCTTATAGATCCACTTATGAATACATTATGCTAGCTTTATGACGGTATTCTTTCAGCAGTTTGTTCTCATCTGCTTTGGTGAATGCTTGTTTTTGGTTGTTTTTGAACGCAATCTGTTCATATATTTATCTTTGGCACTTAGCAAATTCTCTATGCAGCATAGAGTTAGGAAGTAGTAGCTGGCAACAGCTCGACAGAATTCCATGCCTGTTTTATTTATACTTCTTTTTACTTTTGTTCCTATAGATCAGTTGTTCCTAACCTTTTTCAATCCAATACCCCTAGAACAATGTTGCTCTGTCCTCGCAACCCCTACATCACACACTTTCTTCAAGGCATTAGAAGAATAAGAGATATGCCAATTTCCTGTTGTAAATGCGGTCCTCTCCCGCATCCACTGGAATGACGCCTCGTACCTCTTGTTAGGAAATACCTTGATAGAAAATTATGCCTGTCTTCGTGTTAACTGTTCTGTTTTTTCGTTACTATGGATAAGCGCTACATACGGGCCAGTATTAAATAGGCCGTTTTTTCTAAGAGTGTGTTTATGTCCTATGAGATGGGCTATTTTGTTGAATTCGGTTCGCTCGTTCTTCTTGCAGGGACATACAACAGCAACAACTTAGTTCAAGCAAGTCATCGTATGGATTTGACATGTGGTTAGCTTACAACTATACGACGTTCTCAGCTATTTTGTTGTTGTGTTGTTTTATCGTCTTAGCAGCAGTTGTAGTGTATTGTCGACGAATTAGAAAATCTAATAGCTTCTATCCAGTAGCGAAGTCATATAGTGAATTAAAAGAGAAATTCCCACAAGATATTCGTGTTAAAGTTTAGCACATATATCAAAGATCACATTTTGACAAGTATTCTCGATTTGCAGTCCATTCCGACCTTTTTACATCATGAGGCGAGAAGCTTTGAGATGTCATAACATTTGAGCTATTTTCAATTTAAAACACACCAAGGCCTAAAGTAAGCGTTCATTTTTCAAACTTCGGGCAGTTGTAAATCAAATTGTGCATCTGTACTTGATGAAACTATGCATTTGTAAATAGGTTGCACATATGGCATTTCTACGTATCGAGCCCCTATAAAATGGGCATATCTGCTTATTCTATTAGTGGAAGATGTAGTCTTTGCCAAAGTAGAGGGTGTGGTTTCAAAAATCTTTTCTGGTACCATAGCTTCCGAACCCCTTTTCCTAGCAAAGTCTTTACTACAAACTTATGGTTTTCCTCATCTCCTAACATTGATAAGGGTTTCAGTTGGATATCTCTAACATAACATTTAGGTATTTCATGATAGCACTAAGATTTATTCATTTTTAGATAAAATTTTGACTAGTAGAGATGGTGTTAGCTTTTAATTTCCTTCACACCCATCGTACAAGTTAAAAGAAGGACCACTCCCATCATTTAAGAAAAAGGGTCCACCTGTCACTGTCTCTTATTTTAGGCTCTCATAGCACAGTAACGAAAAGGTCTTATATAGGTGGATGTTTACTGAAATGGCCTATTTGTGTCTCATTTCCAGCGGACTGCTAGAAGTACTTTCATTATGTGATCATTTTTAGTTAAATTAAATAAAAATGACAATTCAATCTTTGCATATTTATTTATCTAACAAACGACTGAATCAAACTCTTTGAGCACTTTAAGGCTAGAACACACGATCAGTTTTTTTTCATTTTTTCAAAATACACTATCAGCCAAAAACGATGAAAAACTGATCGTGTACTTTAGCCTTAAATTAATTCCATGGCAATTTTGGTCTAATTATTATGCCAAATTAATGATCCAGCCAATTAATTTCTTGTGAACACTAATGATAGAATTGGCCTCCTTTATTATGCCTGCCTCGAAACTCCCTACCTCAGTGCAAGAATAAGCCTCCCCTAATGAAAATCCCCTCGATTAAGCTGCATTCAATTAAACCCCTCTCGATTTAATCCCTCTCTATTAGCCCTCTTCAATTAAGCCTTCCCCCCCATTTAAGCCTCCAGCCCTCTCAAACCGCTTTGATAGGGATGCTAATTCCATGATTTACGTTATTGCAACTTTGCTACCTATTCCATTCCATGTGTTGGAGCATAGCTACTGTTTGAGTTCAATTCAGTCAAATATAGTTGAGATCCATTGTTAACTCTTTTTCTTCCAAGTTCTACTCATAGACGGATTTACCGAGCGAGTGGTGTATGGGTTTGAACACCCTCTCAACATAGTCATACCATTCGGTAAGTTCTGCAAGTATGTAGGACGGGACAATAATGAAAATTTAACTGGGCGCGCCTTCATTACCCAGGCATCTAAAGGACGTGGTCCCCAACACCTTTCATATGCCCCCAATAATCATTATCATTTACACCCATGTTTACACCCTCAATAATCATTATCATTCACACTCCCAATAATCATTATTATTTACACCCCCAATAATCATTATTATTTACACCCCCAATAATCATTATCATTCATACTCCCAATAATCATTATCATTTACACCCCCAATAATCAATATCATTCACACCCCCAATAATCATTATTATTTACACCCCCAATAATCATTATCACTTACAGAATTAAAGTGATACCTATGGGTACAACATAATGACAGCCAGGCACGCCGGAACGATAGTGGGGGCAAGGGGGGCCAACAAGACCAAAAAGGTCACCAATTTTGATTGGCACCTCTTTGGGACACCACCTAGCATAAGCACCTCTTTGGGACTCAAGGCACCTTAGAGACATTTTCATAGCATCCTTTAACTGGGCCAATATTTTACACAGCTATACGAATAGCTCTCTCTTCCAATCATATCTGTTTTGTTTATATAGCTCATTTCATCTCCTTTGTGTCATATCAATATCTAAAAAAGGATTCTATTACAATTCAAAAGAGGCACTTTTGCTTCCCTGCTCCCCAAATGAAAAGCAAGAGGGGCGCTTGCTCCCCTCTACCCCCTCTCCGGTGTGCCTGAGAGCAGTCGAAGGAAATAAGTTACACGTCAAGCAGAAAATGAAGAACTGGTAGGTTGTAATATTTAGATCAAGAGCTTCAAACTGTCGAGTCCAATAACAGTAACTACAGCAAAACTCAACAGTTTTCTCCTTTTCAAAGCATGTCTGAACTTTAAATAAATCTAGTAATGGTAAAGCATATGTTGTAACTGTGGATCTTCTTTTATTTTTACAAATGCTTGGATATTATTTTAGTGGGCCGTGTTTTAAAAAGTTGAGTATCACCTAGATGAATTCGGGGTACCCATTCTCAACTTTACACATTGTGTTCTGGCAGTTGTTTTTACCGTCACGTCCTCTGTTAGGGGAACCATAACAAATGCCCATTAGCTAACAAAGTACCCAGTTCTCTATATTACTTCAACACTTTCCGCGATATACTTGCAGCTCCCGAAAAGTCAATCTTTTGCATGACTCTAATATTGCATGCTACCCTAATTTTCGCTAATTTTCCTAATATTAAAACTAGACCTAATAAAAATCTCACAACAGCAGATCTATTGCAGTCCTTCACTAGAAATCAAAATTGTTTATTTAGTTCTTGAAGAAAAACAGTACAAAGACACTAGCGTAGCAAGTGGGGGGCGGTCCGCCCCGGGCGGCACTTTTATAGGGGCGGCACTTTTTATCCTGTGGTAATTTCCGATATTTACGGGAATAACCAGAAATGCAGACGGAGATAACATAGGCCTACATTTTATCAAGTAACCTATATATATATATATATATATATATATATATATATATATATATATATATATATATATATATATATATATATAGTATATAAAAATATTTTTTTTGGTGTGTGTTGGGGGGGCGGCAAACTCTAGGTCCGCCCCGGGTGCCACACACTCTAGCTACGCCACTGTACAAAGACCTTTGTTTCCCCTTTCAAAGTCTTCTGTGACACTTCCAAGAGCTCCGATCACAACCATAGATGACAACTTCCACATGTCTGAGCTTCAACAACCTACCATTTTATTATTATTTTTACTTTGGTCAAACTTCGGAACCAATCATTGGAATGGATCTAGACCGGGTTGACAAGCTTCAAAAACCCGGTCAAAGTTTCAAAAATGGCATTCCAAGTGATGATTATTACTATTTCAAGTCTCTGCAAAATTTCTTATAATCCTATTTCAGGCGTGGAATTCTACACATTACGAATTCTTGCTATCTAGCACCTTCCTTCCTCTTATTACAATCGAATGGATGCTGATACATCAAGATTCTTGTGTCTATTGTCTTCTATTAACCTAAGACCATACAAACTTGGTGATGCAGTGCCATATCAAATAGCGTAAGAGAAGGACATTTGAACCCGGTCAACTACACTTTTTTTTATAAGAAAAAAGTTTACAAGAAAATGAGGCTCAAATCATCAAAATCTTAAGAAAATCGTAAGAAAATCACGAGGCTCAAATTCCAAAATTAAGTGTTTTTATAGACCAAAAATCGGTAATTTCGTCGTTATTGCATTCAAAATGTTAAAGATGGAATTCAAATTCAAGTATACAATAGTATTAACGAAAGTGTAAGCCACCCTAGCCAGTTTATTTCAGCAAAAGTTAAGAAAAATTTAAGAAAATCTGAGGCTCAATTTCGGAAAAAGCTAAGAAAATTGAGGCTCAGGCACAATAATGATTTTCTTATAAAAAAAACGTGTATTCATTCATAGAGTTGAACCCGGTTAAAACCCTGACCAAGTTACGCAATACGAAACTCCATTGAACTCCTATAGGCTTCACAGGAAATCAAGAATGTTATTCCTGATCCAGTGAGGCGTGCTCGAACCACCAGAAGCTCTACCTATTCACACCCTTTCCAAGTTACACTACCTAATCCACGAACTCTAGCTCACAAATCATCTTTCATTCCTAGAACTTCTCAACTGTGGAATTCATTGCCACCCACTACTTTCCCTGAATCCTACAATTTGTCATCTTTTAAATCTAACACCCTAACATCAACAAACTTGCTCTTATCTCCCTCTCTACTTAAACTTCCCCATTTTCTCAGTTCTTCCTTTGTCGGAGCATTGTTATAGGCCCTACGGCCATTCCCCGACATTACTTACTAAAAAAAACAGGGTTTGACCGGGCTTCGATTGGAAAGTCATTCGTGGGAGAGTGCTTAGGCCGTTCTGATGGAACTCTGTTAGAATTTAAATGCGGTTAACAGCATTCAGCTAGGAAATGTCGATATTTTTGATAAAGCAGTAAACAAAACAAGTTTTAATGACTTCAGACAAAGATTGTGGAGGTATCACAGAGCCCATATAACTTACATTCATTCATTTCATTTCAACAGATTTATACATGGTGGCCCCTCAGAATCATATTTCTGTTTTAAAGGGGGGCCTCGCTAAAAACTAGAAATACTGGGCAGATTTAATCGTCTTAGCAGGCGCCCAACAGACACATAATATACACTGGTTGTAATTATGCGAATGGCTTTATTTTGCAATTTGTCTAGGGTTTTGCGGGTAGTGCCCCCACATGAGCCCCAAACAGAGCAGCAATACCTGAAATGAGGTTCGACTAGCCCCAAATATAGCTGTTGTCAAAAAAATTGGTTGGTAATACCTTTTCGGCATATTTTATCATCCCAATAGCCTTAGAAACCTTCGATGAAGGCTGATGTGGTCTTTCCACTTCATTTGATTATCCGAAATAACTCTAAAGTACTTGACAGATTTATTCTACTCAATTGCTTCTCCAGATATTTTGAAATGCCTGTTTAAGCTCCCCGCTGTGGCTTTAGTGCAGTTTCCTGTTTGTGCCAATTATCATAGGTGTTGTTTTTGCAACAGTTAAAGTTAGCTTGTTTCCATGCAGCCATTTTCTTAGGTTTTCTAGCTCAGGTTTCATGGACTTTATCATCCTTACTACTGGAAGCGCACGCTAAGCTATCATCTGCATACATGGTAAATTTTGAATCATGAAGCGAAAGTGGCATATCATTAATAAATAATAGAAATAACAGAAGTCCTAGACAAGACCCCTGTGGTATACAGAATTTAATATATTGTAAATTTGAAGAAATACCATTGGCTTTACATAATTTTTGCCTATCGTTTAAGCATGGTTTGAACCATTTCAACTCCATATTTTGTACTCCATAAAGGTAGAGCAGTTTAGCTAAAATGTCGTGGTCCACCATATCAAATGTCTTCTTCAAGTCAATAAAAACCATGCCTGTATATTTTTTGTCATCTAAGTTTAGATACCATTCGTTAGCGTATGATTATAAGCATGTAGCAACAGAGTGAATAGACCTGAAGCCAGATTGATTCTTGTATAGGAACTTCTGTCTATAAAGATATTTATATAGTTGATTGTATGTAAGATATGTTTTCTTTTAGGCTATTCCCTATATTACAAAGTACTCATTCCTAATGTTTGGGATTACTTTCTTATCAGTTATCGCTTCATCACCAATTCTAATGGAATCAATTTTCGTAGTTTTTGATGATTACTTTAAGAGTTGATTAGCAATCTTCCAGGTTTCTCTTAGCTTGCCAACCTTTTCTTGAAGTTTGCTAGAATAGTATTTTTTCTTTAGCTTTTTATTTAATAAGTTAACTGTATAGCGAACATTTCTATAAGATTCCATTAGGGTCTCTGATTTTGACTTAATCAAGCTACATAGTTTTTCAAATGACTATCCATCAAATAGTATGATGTAGAAACGTTTCAGAAATGGGTGTGTACTACGTTGCAAAAGGGCGTGGCCCCGGTCACCTGATTCGCTGGATCCGCTCCTGCCTACCCACCACTTATTTCATATTTTGCATGAGACACACACACGATGGACTAACCCAGAGCTCGTCTCTTCCTGACACAACAGGGTATTGACAGTAGTACTTATTATCGTAAGCCAGCCAAGTACAGATTGCCTTCCTAGTGAGATTTAAACTTGTAAGTTTACCAATATGTTATACATGTAGTTTGAACAATCTCCTTGAGCTACGTCCCCGTTGTCATGAAAAACTCGTATCTGAAAGTAAAGCATTTAATTGAGTGAAGAATTATATTGTTCTTTATACTAAACAAATTTTGGAACTAACTTTGCCTATACAACCGAACGCCCATCTTCGATTTTAGGAAGTAAACAGCGCATGTACAACTTCTAGGAAATACAGAATCTTTCTTACAATTGGTCATATATTCCGGCCTGCATTTCATACTGGGAACGACACATGACAACAGCGAAACAAACAAACAACACAAAGATGCAGCAAATTTCTTCCTTCTAATTGCAGGTCTTCCGTGAGGATCGAACAAGTAAAACAATGATGGCTTTCTAGTGAAAGAAACTCGATATACATTAGAATAACAACCACTAAAACGCATATTTACATTTATTTTACATGCTTTTTCATGATCATTTGATATTTACTATTACCATAAAGCTAATATGTATCAAATAACGTTATTAATTAGCATAAGCACAGCCCAGTGTGCAAATCTACGAAAACAATTTCGGACTGCTTTTCCAGTAACTTGAGATCAGATAATATGGGCTTTATAAAGAGTCTATGAAGGAGTTTTGCAGTAGAAATTTGCTCAGGACTGAGCAAAGCTGTTTCATTTTTCTGCTTGGTTTTTGAGTACTTTTACTTGATATTAACAAAGGCACTACTCCTCTCATTTTAAGGTACTTTGAATCCATCTTGAAGAAAGAATGAACCATTGGATAAACAAACCAAACAAAAGTATATTATCTGCTGTTTCCTAATCCCAAGTTAATAAAGCTGCAGCATATGCAATTCACTACATTACAATTTGTACAATGATAACTGAAATGACTTTATAAAATTCGTTGAACTAATCACATATTAACAAGCCACAGTGCAGTGCCACACCTGCAAAGTTATCATACAGATAGCAACACCACTACATTCGTGAAATTGGTCAAATATTAACCAACGCCCTAAAAGCCTGAACCTTGCTTCTAGCAAGAAATCTAACAAGAGACCTATTTCAATTCCATTGACATGTCTAAAAGAGACTATGCCTTCTTTTTCCTTATCAGAACAGTTCTTAGAGCTGCTTCTGGGTTAAGCAATAGTTTTGATGCTAGCATCCTATCACAATAAGAAACCCTATACATAGGATATTTACATAATGGCCATGTCTTATCACAGCAAACAATTTGCAAACTTTTACCACCACAGTAAAATAACGAGATCCAGCTATCATTCTGAAAAGATTCGACTTTTGGTGCTAAACTGCTCAACTAATAGCCAGGCAAATAGCTCTAGGAGGCACAAGGGCAAATAACTGCCTCTCCAAATGACAATATCATCAGAAAAGAGCTTGCAACTAGCAAAACTATACTCTCAATTCTACACAGCATGGCTGACACTACAAACCTTATACCAATAAAGTAAGCTTGATATCACTAATTGAAAATAACTTAGATGATGCAGTTTCAAAATTTATATACAATTGTGAAGATATTTAAACAAAAATATGTTTTACATTTAGCTCTTTATTTGACAATATTACATACTGCTATGTTATAAGCTACCACTACCATGCTAAATCTTCATTAGGGAAGCATCCAAGTTGTCAGGCAAGTCCAACAGAACTGAATCAACATACTCATGCATTTTCCCAGCAACTTGAGTTTCTGGATAAAAACATAGATAATCCATGCATCAGCAAATAGAATGTATAGGATTGAGATAGGCAATGTACAGAAAAAACCCTCTTTTATAAGTGGCTTGTTACTAGCCTTTAGATAAGACATGGGTAGTGCCAAAATTTTTCTGATTGTAAGACTGAGTTGTTCAATGAGGGGGCTAAATTAGGGTTAGAAGGTTATGATAAGTGCTAAAAAACCTCTGAGAAAAGAGCTCTTCACCTTCTGATGGGGGCTAGCATGCTCCGATGAGGGGGCTATAGCCCTACCCTAGCACCACCCCTGATCAAAGAAGAAGGAAAGCCACAGTCCTAACTAAAAGTATAGTTGTAGCAGTTATCTATTGCATGAAAGAAAACAACATTTCTCCACCACCTAGTGCATAATTAAGAAAATCTGACACTCAGCACACTGACCACATTTGCCAGGTTGTCAAACAAAATTATGTTCGACAGTTTTCTATTTATTCCTTTCTCATGATGCGTTGTAATGTAGATGAGGCATTCTAGATGGGACACTCTAGATGGGATATTTTATTCTTATGCAATTTTAGTGCTTTAGTCCTAAATTTAAATATTTATATTTTGAGTAAGTACAATTCAAACACTAAATTCTACTCAATATTGAAAAATGTGTGTTCCCCTGTCTGTGATGTTGAAAAATATAATATTCAAAAAATTTTTGATAAAAGTGGAACAAACTTGGCCCTGTGAACAAACTTGGCAGAGTGTGATGATGGAGTCAGTGGTGTATCCAATGTAGGTTAGGGTTAGGAGAACTCCAAAGAGTCTCTTAGCTTTGGAGGACTTGAGTGGCCCCTCAGAGATTTTGAAAAGCCTTTATGTATTATATGGAGTGAAGATAACAAAGGGTACCAATCTTACTAAACTCCAAAGGGCCCTGAGTGTCTTTGTTATGCCACTGGATGGAGTAATTATTGAACAGTCCCTATTTGAATTGTACTTCATATGTAAGAAACTCATTAAGCAAACTTACCAAGAGCTTTCTCCATCTTCTGCTCCATATCAATCCATGCTTGAGCTTCCATTGTATTCTTCATATTTTGTATCAACAGATTCTTTGCCTCACATAGCAAATCAGTCAGATTTTCTGAAATTACATCATATTTCTAATTAAAAACTGCTAAAATTGACTCATAAGAGGTTGAAACAAACAGGCATCTGACAAAACCTAGCATAAGAAGGCCTGCATCAGCTCTAAGAAGTGTTGCAGGGAAAGGAAGAGAAACTAATGTGGCAAATTTCAAAGCATGGTCATTCTAAAAGATGCTAAATGAAAGGACTACAATTGAAGATTGAAACAGTATTCTCATACACAAAGATGAAAGGAAGACAGTTGTACTGCAAATTTCTCTTATTTAATGTGCTTTGTGGTTTGCAAATTACTGAATACCCTAAGGCAAGAAAAACAGGACCAAAAAGAAATGGTAAGTGAAATAGACATAAAATGAATAATTAGATACAAATAGCTATGAAGTCAGTCATTGAGAAGTACCTAATTATAGGGTGAAAGTAGATCAAGCTGTCCAAATGTTAATGAATAAGACAAAATGCACTGTGATAGAACATGAAAATCTTATAAATCTTACATAACATCAGGGACAATGGAGCATATTTTTGAGTGAGGGGGCTGGGGAAAAGTGGCAAACTTCCATCAGGCATGGTAGTGGGAGGTCAGGGGTAGAGTTCCTTAAAATTTTCACAAGTATGCCATTACATTGCAAGAAAGACCCCTTTTTGAGCATCAAAGTACATCTTACCTTATATAGGATAGGCTATATATTGTGATGACATCATAAACTAACAAAAAAGTGGGGTAGCTACAGCCCCCAGCTTCGGTGTGCCTGAACATGCTGCATCTAACAGAAATCACTTACTATTTTCTTGATTCAAGCCAAAGAATTTGATCTTATTTGCTTCATGGCCAGCTTTTTTCTTTAAACGGCAAGCTCTGCATAAGAAATTGATCAGCATTTATGAACTAACTGTAGTGTTTCTCACACCTCAGTGTACTATGCAAAAATATCATTCTGTCAAAAGTAAGAGAGTAAGTAAAAACTTTTGTAGTTTCAGGGCAGCATACTGAAGAGTGTGTTTTACTGTTCATTGCTTAAAAGGCCTAAAGGCAAAGCATTTGCACATTCTCATTTTTGTCTATCTCATGAAATTATGACCAACGTACTCAGATAAACATAAGATGTATGCTAGAATGAACTTTCAAAAACTTTAAACCTATCTCAGTGCGGATTTGCATAATTTCTTCGTTCATTACAATACAGAAAAAGATTACATATGGCCTTACTTTCTAAAAGAATCTACCCTAAACGTGTTTGAGATACGATTTTCTTAAAATTGTTGTAAATGACTAGTGAAAGTGAATTTTCTCCATACCATGGGCATTCAATAAAGGTATCATTTCCAACATACAATGTGAGCGCTGACCTTTGGTCCCAGTGTCAATCAAACAAGAATAGTTCCTTCCTTAATGTAAGTTGCATAAGATAAATCGATAGTGAAACTAAGACAAAATCTACACACCTTGAAGCAAGTTTGTTTTTTTCTCTGCGAGTTCTATTTTTTGCATTTGCCGATGACTGATCCATCGGTCTCAATCCATTTATGATTCGGTTCAGTCTATCAAGCTGCTTTCCAATTTCGTATAATTTCTTTGGATTTGGGGTCATGTCTTCCGCTTCGCTTCGTTTCCTTTTCCGTGAAGTTCTAGGTAATTTGGTAGGAGTTGACTCATCATCATAATCGTCATCATCTTCATCACTGCCTGATGATATATCATCCTCTCCAAGTGTTTCAACCTCCCTGTCCGATGCCTCGCTTGGAGTGTCAGCTTCTCTAGGCACCTCCTCAACCTCTAGATCTTCTGACTTTGCAATCAACGAAGCACCCTCCTCCGGCGGCACATTTCTTGCTTCAAAAAGTTTATCACTACCTTTATTATTCTCTAAATTGACATAACTGTTCAAGGCACCAGGCCTGTTAACTCCGTAAACCAACCTCCGAAATGTTGTCGGAATGTTTTCGTTTTTTACTTGAGACAATGGCACCACCGATTCAGAAACATGGCACTTTCTAGGTATCGGATGGTTAATTTCCATTAAACAAGACCGACCCTGCAATCTATTGATACCGTTCTCGCTAAACTGATGCAATTTTTCGCTGTCATTTTTTGTAGCGACAAGATGCAGTCGTTTCATGTCGGGATTTATCAGCGGTGACATAGCTCTTCTTTCATTCAGTTCTGCAAGTGTGGGCCCCGTAAGCATTTGTCTCTCAGTTCTACAGCATATTTCATTTATATCAACGCATCTTTCGTATATGCCAGGGCAATTTTCTAACGCGTTAGATATATCACCATACTCTTGCATCCATTCCCAGTCTGTATTTACCATATCGCTTGAGGATGGCCCAAAAACAACACCCGTACTACATCCATCCTCAACGGCTCCTATTTCCTGCGCTAAGTCTTCATTGTAAACTGGAGAAGGTGAACCAAACAGTTCAGTGTATGGCAGCTCCACTGCTGACTTTGAAAGCTAAAAGAATCGATGAAAATCTTATTTAAAACAATATACATGGGACACTTACCGGCAAGCGATCGAACAACAACATGCAATTGTTGTCGAACAAGTTAGTTCAAGACTTGACCAAAGAAACTACCTGATGCCACTTTCCACGCTTCTTCATAAACTTCCAACCAATCTGAGTTCCTCTATTTGATAAAGTTGTTATCAAAGCTAATTAAAGCTGTAAAATAGCTGTATTTATTGTATAACTTCTCAGTTTTACCTGATCTTGCTTTGTTTTGGTTCCTGTGTTTACGTCAAAATGGCGGGAATTTAAGTCACGAGACATTATACCAGTGAGCTGATTGTCCCGATAACCAATGACGTTGGATCATAGTGTCTTGTTTGTTCCTTTAGCCAATGATCGACAAGAATTTTAGTAGTATTGCATAAAAGGCAAAGTCCATTATGAATGCTGACGAATCAAAACAAATGGAATTTTCTGGTTATGACTAGTAATGCGCTGAGTCACAGTCAAAACATTTGCATCAAATGGCTTTGCTGTAAAACGAGTGAAATACGCCAACGTAGATCTAGAAAAGTAAGACTCATTGACTTTGTCATCTCGATGCAAATTACATCGAAGTTCCTACATATTGTTTGTAGTTTATCTTGCTTTGATGTAAATGTCTTGGGCATGGCAACCATGTTTTGATTACCACGTGATCATTGGTTGCCTAATAATAGAGGACCTCCCCACATTCCGCAAATCGTAGTGTGTCCTCAATCTTGTATTCAATATTCAGAACGCCCTCACATCCTCTTTGAGGGTATTTTTAACGTAAGACTTCGATAGGTTCTGTAATTGGCAAGCAATTAAATTGAGAGGAAGCCTAATTTCAATGTCTAGAAAAAACATTGATCAAGAAAACAATGGGGAGAAAAACCTCATCGCATAAATTCCTTGGTCTAATATGAACCTCCCTCAGAAGAGCCATGATTACAAGAAGAAATGCCCTTATATTGGACAGTAAACTGAAAAAAGCAATGCTTTTCGGAGATAAACAATTTGCTTTAAATGTGAACACGAAAATCAACATTGAATCACTATAATCACAAAAGTAATTAATAATTGAAACAACTCGAAAACAACACAGCACTTATTGGATAGGCATTATAGCGCTGTTGAACTTAAATAGTCTACATGCCTTACTTTTGGCAATAATACAAGGTTAGTTAAATATATGCAGTTATTCTAAAAATTTTACGAAAGGAAGCTGCAATTAGCAGGCTTTCAGTGGAATTCAATTTGGCACTATGAAATAGCTTGACGACAATATATCAATATAGAAGTCCTCCACGAATCAGAAAGGAAAATACAGGCAATTAACGTCAATAAATGAAAATGTATAATGGACTGGTTGCATAATAGGCCAAAGACCAGGATTTGAAAAGTCATAGTAGGGGAAATGTGACTTTCATCTACGCATACCTCAGCTGGTAACTATTCTACAAAAATGCATGTTTTTTTATAAGAAACTGGTTTATAAGAAACGAGTACGAGGCCGATCAAAAAATTGAGAAACTCTAGTACGGTGATTCTCAACGGGGGCGATATCGCCCCCAAGGGGACGTTTTGAGAAGGTATGATATAATATATTTACTTATGAAACTGATGAAAGGAAGTATATCTCGAGAGGAGAGGGGGGCGTTTTTAAAAAAATTCGTTGAATTGGGGGCGGTTAGATCAAAAAGGTTGAGAAGCACTGCTCTAGTACTTTGTTCGAGACAAATTAAGAAACAGTACAATATCAGTTTGTGTAAAAAAGAGTATATTAACTTACTTTCACTCGTTTATTTGTACGAGTTTTGTTTGAAAAAGATTGTAACTTTAATTAAGAATTTTTAGTACCAGAGTGCCAAAATTTTGACATCAAATTTAGAACATTTATGTACTAGATACCGACTCTAGCTTTTTATAAAAAAACACGTGTAGCCGGAGACACATTGAAGGTTATGCGATGAATGTCAGGATGCTTTTTCTTTCCAAAAACGACACGTTTATCCATACATTGCCGTGTGTGTATTTACATACACATATAGGTTAGTAAAAAAAGGGTACAACACCAATAAGTAGCTATGCTATCATAGCAGAGTAGAAACTCCGGATGTGGTTTTTGATCTACTTGTAGTACTTTCTAATTCCTCTTTTACTGACGTTGAACGTATGCAAACAAAGTGATTTCAAAGAGCCTATTGAGATCTCTCCCAGGATTTCGCAACAAATCCTGATATCAATACTAGCACATGACGTATCTAAGAAGATAAACAAACAATTGCCAAATGCAGTCCCTCTTCGATCATCTTTAGAGAAACGTCACCATGCACCCATCTTCCTGTTGAAAAAAAGCTGTAATTATTTCGGCATTTTCAAAAAAGGAATCTCATAGTACATGGAGCAAACAACATGCGTTTAAAGGATATCAATGAATTCCAAGTCGAAAAGCATTATAAACCATGACTACACTCTTTGTCCAAAAGAATAAAGTTTATAAGAATTTGGAGGCTCAAAATCACTGAAATTTTAAAATATGCACTTTTTATAGGAATAGAGTTTATACGAATATACAGGCTCAGAATCACTGAAGTTTAAGACTAGTTTAAGAATAATGCAAGGCTCAAGTTTTACGAAAGCATAGAAAATTTGTGTATTTGAGTTATAGTATTATTTGTAGATTAGTTTTTCACTATCATTTCAATATTTGTTACTCTGCCCTACTTTTATTTTGCTTTATTATGAAATAAGATATCATTAAAGATTCGAATATAATCCTGTACTTTCAGAACTAGTTACACCTTCGATATTTAAGAATAAATTAGTAAATAATCCAAGGCTCAAAACCGAGAAAATTTAAGAATATCGAGGCTCAGTGAAAAATTAAGTATTCCTATAAAAAAGCTTGTAACTTAAGAATAATGGTAGGCTCAAGCTTCATCAATACATAAGAGTTTTTGTATTCTTATTATAATACTGCTTTCAGATGTATATTTGTATTATCGATACAAAATAATAAAGTATTGCTTGGGTTTACGATGTAGTAAAACATCAACAAAGATTGGAATACATTCCTTCAATTTTTTAGCGAAATTACGCCTTTGATATTTAAGAATAATTCTAGGCTCAAAATCAGAAAAAATTGTGAATATTGAGGCTTGGAAAAAAATTAGGTATTCTTATTGAAAAAGAGTGTGCATCAAAAAAGTCGTTCACAATGTTGACTTTCTACAGTTCTTACTGGCTTTTGGAAGTTTGAAAATTGGGGGTGACGCCGGCCATCACAGATTGGGGAACTTCAGTGGGCTACTCTTTTAGGACTAAGCACTGTGGTGTCAACACCCATTATACTCCATGGAAGTGACTATCATGCTACATACATATTACATTCGCATACAGTATATTTGAAATGATAGAAATACACGTTTTTTAATAAGAAACTTGGGTCAGCACCTAGTACTAAAAGTACCTTAATATGACGTCAAAATTTTAGTATTCCTAGTACTAAAAGTTTCTTAATTAGTTTCTTATTTTCGAAGCCGAAACTCACGTTGTTTGAAAGCCGAACACTTCTGTGTGGATATAGCCACTTAACTTCACGACAAATGTCCAGACAGATCACAATAACAAGATACAGTATTTTCCAAACGAAAATCGTAAGCATTAACGAGTGGCAACAAGGCAACGTACTCTGTTTTAGACAAATTGATTTTATACAGTTTCTTAATTTTTCTTGAATGACGTATTTATAGAGTTTCTTAATTTTTTGACTGGCCTCGTACTCGTTCCTTATAAACCAGTTTCTCATTAACAAAACGTGTAGTAAGGCTTCCATGTTTGAAATTAAGGATTTATCCCGTGATTCCAGTAACAAGATCTAAAAAAGTAATGAAAAAAGTGATTGTAAAATCTTGAATGACGTGGTACTTACATATTTCCTTAACTCTGTCCAATCAGCTCTTCTAATCGATCCAGTAGACATTCTTCGAACGTGCAATTGACTTCTATTCAACAATTCATATTGCTGATTCACCTCCATATTTGCTTTTCCAAACGAAGTGAACTTAATGGGAGAATTCACTTCTCGATCTACAAATCTTGATTTCTTTTCTCTCCTCTTAACAGACACCTTTCTTACTTCATGATTTTCTTTATCTCCTTCAAATTCTTTATGTGGCAATTTCTGAGCATTTGAAATAACTTCAGACTCTTCATAAATTTCCTTTGCTACACACTTCATCTGCTCAAATGCTGGCTGACATTTTTTGTGTATTAACAGACTGTCTCTTTTGGGTTTAAATGACTCAAGAATGGGCTGCCCCCTCTCGCAATCAAAATGTTCTTTGCGTGGTTTAAATGGGACTATGCTTGGTTGACTATCTTTGTGTATTCCCAATGTTTCCCTTCGTGGTCTAAATGCATCTATATTGCTCTTCTGTTCTCTATGCAATGCAAGTGTTTCTCGACGTATATTCGTTGAATTTGCCATTAAGGGTCTTCCATTCGATTGGATTTTCATCAAGGGAGCACGAAGTTCTGGTTTCAACCGATTAGCCTTCATTTCACTGTTCTTCTCATTTGGAATTTTATCATACAGCTGGCAATGCTTGGATTGTTCAGTATTATCTTTCGAATCGAATTTTATATTTTTCACTATTTTAGAGGATGCCCCAACTTTGTTTAGCTTTTTGGGGGCTTTTCGCTCTGTGGCGGATTTATGCTGACTGAATTTACGGTCTAAGAAAGGAGTGAAAGAGAATCTTCTCTTCCCATCAGAATCTTCGTTTACGGCACTATTTGCGCTATTGCTCCTAGTTCGTTTACAAGCGCTGCTTGCCGATGTTGAAGATGTGCTTTGCATTTTTCTTAAATCAGGCGAGCTTCGCTTGGAGAAAAACCCAAAACTTGGGCGAGTAAAACTTGGTCTTCGGAACCTCTTCCGCTTTTCAGGAATAGTGTCAGGTTTTTGGACATTGTCACTAGGGGGTTGCTCAAACTCTAAATCTTTCCCATCGGGAGTTTTGTGGTCGGCTAAATCCCCTTCTGTAAACAATCTCCTCTTTTCTGGAGTACTTAGAAACATACCGTCATGTTTATCGAAATCACTACTTGAATTTAAGTTGCTTCCTTCTACCTTTCTTTTGCTGGCCAAAGGTGTCTTGTTTACAATCGGATTCTCTATCCCTTCCTAAAATCACAATAGAAGCAGTGTGAACAGACCTAGCATAATAGTATGATTCTAGCATAAATTTACCCGAAAACCTAGGGGTCAAAGTCGTGTTCCAGGTTAAATTATGCTATTCTGCACATGCGTTAGCCTCTTTTTCAAATAATATAGTCTCGATTTGAAATTTAGCATACTTGGTAAATTTGGCATAATGTTAAGACAATTTCGGCATAATTTCCAAATTAAGATCTGGTCAGACTGAAGAGAAAACATCAACCATGTCTACCGTGGCAAGAACATGTTTGCAGCGCCACAAGAGTAAATTTTTAGACACAAAATAAGAGCATCTATTAAAGCGGTTAAAAAATATACGTCAAGTGTGGCCTGCTGAAGATGCTTTGGTTTGTGAAGAGTTTTTACCTGAGTAGAGCCAGGATGCATTCCATGTAAACGGCACGCCGAACACGCTTTTCTATAAGGAATCTAGCCCAAGGCCTCGTTCCTAAAGTTCCATATTCGTGGACATCTAATGATCAAATTGGAGCAATAAGAGTTCTTTACTAGTTCCTTAATTTTCACCGCACATTAAATGCCATAAGAATGGTAAAAACACAAGGAAACATTGAAACTTTCAATTTTGCCTTTAATTCTGACTAGAACTCAGTACCAAAAGCAGAAACAAAGTAGGAAAGACGCTCTATAAATGTATCTGGGCTAGTTTTGGCTGCAAATGAACAGAACCGGATTCCTAATCCTTGATTGCCTGCAATTATAAAAGTGTTTCAAATTGAGAAGTTCCTTAGGGATTTTTCCATTAGCAATATAAGCTCTTTAACCGCTGTCTACATGTAAAAAAAGGTAAAGGTAATTCCGTATTCTTCCTTACGTAGGGGAGTGCCTGCTAGATAGGACACTTACCCTGAGCCATCGGCATGTGAGTTAGGGTGGCCAGTTCCATTCCTCACTCCCTTTATTTCCCAAGTATTGCGACCAGGCACCCATTCGCTGCTGGGTGAGTAGTGGGCGAGCATTCAGTCAGGGCATCGAGTCGGACTCGAGCCTAAGGCCTTCCACACAGGAATCATGCACTCCAACCGCTATGCCACCTCGCCCATTGTCGGCATATAGTTTCCTTATAGAGTGGCTCCTTATTTAAATAAAGCGTGCATGTAAGGTGAGACAAAAACTATGTCTGTGGAGAACCAACCTACAGTAAGTCGATAACAAAAGATATCATATTCCACCCAATTTCACAAGTCAGCTATACTCAAGAATTTACACACACCAAAACTTTTTGCTTTTAGTTTCCACGCCGAACTCCGAAAATAGAGTTTAGTACACGCCAGCGTTCTTTGGGCCTAAGCACATGGAATGCGCCATGAGAGCAGAACTAATTGAATAGCATCTACAATTTTCTAACTGAGCATAATAGTTGTCTGACTAGAAGCAAGAAATTAAAGAGAAAAAAACTACTGACAGCAAACAATGAAAGAAATTCACATACCAAATCATCAATTTATATATAAGTAGCAGCAACATTTATGAAGCAGTAGGATAGGAAACTTAGCGTAACTCACCCGGCGACATTTTGGTACAAAAGGCGGTGTACCAGGATACTTCCTTTTAAACTTGAAAAAAGAAAATTAAAAACTTTTAGCTAAACTAACATGTACTAGATCATACATTAATCTTTTCCTTCAATAAACGACAAAATCAAATAATGTTGCATAATAAAGGTTTGCCATGGAGGGAGCTTGGGAGTTAAGGAGGGTACAACCTGGCTCAATCGTGAAATGAGAATGGTAAATATTCATGAAAATATCAGCAAAAAATAAGCTTCGATAAAAGAGAGAAGTGTAATCCTGTCTTGAATTTAATGTAGTAGGCGAGAACTTAATAAAGGTATAGTTAGAGGCAGGGCTGATTGCTAAACATTTAAAGAAGAGGTCTAGGAACTATGTCAGAAAGTAGGTGTGGCCTAGTTGGAGTCACGCCCATATAATTAACAAATGTAGACATGATAATTCAGTCTAACTATGATATAATATAACCAATAATTGAAAAGATCTCAATAGCCATGTAGCAGTGAGGAAATTCGCCAAAGCAATACAATACAAACATTAGCAGCAAGGTCAATGCGCTTTGAAAAGCAAACTTAATGCAAAAAATTGTTGGGGGGAGGGGGGCTGAGTCTTCCTAAAATGAACAAGAATTTTAGCAAGGGGGCTCTGCCCCCGAGCCTCCTTAGAGATCACCCCTGGCTATAGGACAACGTCACAACATGAGCAGTCCAACGAGACGCCTACGACAGAGTATTTTTTGCATATGATATATTGTCAAAACAAAGCTTTCATGAGGAATGAAACATGACAATTTAGACTGGAAAGTAAGGACATGAAAACATCGCCTCCCGCACAACAAAATGCAAGTATCCACAAAAACATATTCTGTTTTTGAGTTATGTTGGAGTAAACTCTATCACCAATCACGCCAGTGAAATCAATCTGTGATCTGGACTGCATTGATACGATACGTTGATATGTAAAACGTGACCTATGACCTATATTGAAAGGTGAAAACCCTGACGTACAGGGAAGAGTGTCAGTCATCCAATACGAAAGACAAGAAAATACAACTTACGTCACTGAGGAACTGTTTTTTCATGGGGTGGCTATCTGGCATATTGACAACTTGAGTATATAGTTCAGCTAAAGCATCATTTGTCGTCTTTACTGTTTCTTGCTGATAATGACGAGGATCAAACTGCTTGCAGTAAACTTTAGGTGTCCCGACAATATGTGTTCCCTTTGAGAAATCAAACATTGAATATGAAGGAACCGTGATACTGTAAGGGAAGAAACTGTTGCGAAAAGTCGCGAATGATGTGAAATATTTTTGTTTTAACTGTCGCGAGAATTAACTGTCACGAATTGCGGGGGGCGAGTAACAGTTTTTGGTCTCTTCTCTCCACAAAAGCCGAAGTATACCTTAGGTTACTGATGCTTCAAAAGAGAAAATTTGCAATCAAAACAGAAAATCATAATCTGATTTCTAGAGTGAAAATAACTGTGTTGAAACTTTCTGAAAAAAAACTTTAAAAGTCGCGAGAATTAACTGTCGCGAAATGGTCAAAGAAAAACGTGACAATTAATTCCAGCGACAGTTTCTTCCTTTAAAGTAGGTATAAAAGATATTTCCATACACATACATAGATGGATACGTAAATGATTACTACAGGCCTTGTGCAGGACTTTGATAAGCAAATTGAAGGACTTTTCATGAACTATTCATGGGCTAAAATTAAACATCTTTTAAAATTATTTTTGGCATTGTTTATTGCTATGAAAGAAGTAAACAGTAAACATTCACAAATTTCAAGAAGTGTGATCAATTTTCAAGGAAAACTTCCCATTTCAAGGAGTTTCAAGTGCCCTTGAAAATAAAATTTCAAACTCAAGCACTTTTCAAGGAGCCCAAGGATCAGTACGAACAATGTTGGTAGAAACTAATACATTCAATTTATCAATTGCTTATTTGAAGAGCGAAACAATGAGCTGCTTTGAAGTGGCTGTAGATATGTCAGACACATGCACATCCTTTATTCATACCGTAAATCCTCGAATTAGCCCACTGGGGGCTTATTTTTTTGGATTTCTGCCTGGGGGCTTTTTCGAGGGGGGAGGGCTTAAAGATTTTCTTAGTAGTTGGTCACATTCCTGTTGAAATTTTTGTACTAGTAAACTATTTCTTCGATGCTACACATACAAGTAATAAGATGTTTTTTCAAGGACGGGCAAAGTTTCGTTAAATAATGGCAGTTTTTTCTTTCCTAGCTCTATAAGGCACTAACAGACTCTCAAATAGGCACAGTCACGTGTTTGGGTGGGGGCTTACGCGAGGGGGGCTTATTGACAATTTGCAGCTCTAGGATGGGGGCTTTATCGAGCGGGTTAATAGGAGGATTTATGATTTAGCGAATCTTCCCACCCTCCTTTCCTCCCTCCATACATATATAAATAGATAAGTCCGTCAGTCTCTGCATACACACATTCATTCACAGACCAGATGCACACATACCAACGCAAACACAAGTACACATACGTGCACATACTTCAAATTATAATAAGTTAAAGATGCAAACTGATTTACTCACTGTCTTGCACTTATGCTTTGAGTCAAACAGCTCATCAGGGACCTAAAACAAAGAGAGTAAAGGTCAATTTACACTGTACGCGTCACGATGCGTCGAGGTACATAGCGATGCGGCGCGTCGCGCCATATGCTTTTCTTTCAGTTCACACTGGTAAAGCGTTGCCTGATATTTTGAGTTACAATGGCGTCACAACAACAAGACATGCTTCTCGCTCTCGCTTTACAAACTCAGTTAATAGCCTTAATTGCATTGCAAAAGCAAAGAAAAAGCGATGATTTTAGGTTCTAAAAGTTTGGAAACAACGAAAACAGCGAAGTTATTATTACAATTTAATCTAAGAAATGAATTGCAAGATTTCACGATGCGTTTCAATTATCTCCAAATACTGCCTTCCACGTTTGATGAATTGGTAAGTTTGGTTGGGCCATTTGTTGTTAGAAAAGGGAGCATTTCATCATTTTTCTTTCCTACTAGTGTCATAAAGGCAAGGCAGTTTTCTCACTGATTCGATAAGTTGTTCTTTGTTGACGAATTTAGCTGTAATTATATCTGTCCTACTTCGAAACCTTGTCTATTGTCCTGAAGCAGAGCGTCGCGTCGAAGATGGATTTTTCATCTCTGACGCATCATGGCGCATCCATGAAAAATCGCGATGCGTACGCATAGCAGAAAAGTCCTACGAACCATATTTAGTCAGCGTCATAATGCGTCGCGTCACGTCCAGTGTGAATTGACCTTAACGGCTCTATTAGCCATGCTTTCTTAAGACAAACAACTTAATATATTGTGGTAATATAAGAAATCTAATCACTCTTACGAATAAGTAAATTGGTTTCCATTGGCCAATAGTTTTTAAACATAAGTAGTAACTTGAAAATTCTGGATTTTTGTTTTAGTTCCGTATGCATAAGATACCTTCAATATAGCTCTTTATCATCAAATTCAAAAATGCACTAACTTAGGGGTGCAAAGGCTGCAACGCAAATAACTACAGAGTGAAATCAAGCAAGTAGCAATCAAAAACTAATAACCTCAAAAACATGCTCAGCATTTTCAATAATGAACTCAATAATGTCAGTGAGAGGTTCCAGGCTGTCACTGTAGTCCGTCATGCAGGAGATTTTCTACAAACAAACAAATAGCATAGTTGCAATGATAAGAAGATAAATATCTTAGGTCAAAGCGAAACTTCAATGGCCATCAGTTCTCCTTCAATAACAAAATAAAGAGAATAGGAGTGCAGCTTTTTCTATTCCTAACTCATGCAATACACAGTAGTGAGCAGCAGTCTTTAGGCCTATCTAAGAAGGCTACGCCATCTTACACGTGTCATCTAAATAAACAATGTCAGGTAGTAAGATAGTTTTTGCATTGTAGAAGCTTATGTAAAATTAGCATAATAGGTAACCTTTACTATTCTAGTTCTTCAAAATCATAGAAGTTTTGTATGCCTGATAAATTAAGATGATAGTTATAAAAGTCGTTTCCTGTATCTTTAATATAATTTTAATATAATTTTAAAGTCCTAATGTCTTAAAATTGCTTAACTTTAGGGAAAATGCTTCACAAACCAATGGTTGTGCCACACAAAGGTGAAATAGGAAAAAACTCCATGTGAACATTCTATTTCAAGTCTTGGGTATACCCTTAATTAGTCTGAAACCTAAAACTGAAAAGTCTTCCAAGAAAAGTGGACGCACAATGGTACATGCGTGGCCTCTAAGTAAGTATGCACGAAGGAGAGGGGCTGACAAAGAAGGACGGGACTGACAATGATCTAGGGGGCTGGAAAAAGTATCAATGATTTCTTTAATACCATTTTTGCAGCAATGTTTGGTGCGAAGACGACAGCTAGGTTTTTGGATGTCATCAAATTGACTGTTTTCCTTGACACAAGGTATAACAACTGAATTAGCTCCTTGAACAATCGCCGGTTTAGAGGTGGCAGCAACAAAGATAGAAGTTGCAAAGCAATCAATCTTTTCTTGGTAGAAACTTTTCCATCCATCTCTGGAGAGAGGTAATAAGAGAAGCGAATGAGAAATGCTACTGAAAGTGCCATTACAAAACCATAAAAACTATTGAGAAATGCATTTCATGAGCCATTGGTATGATCCAAGAATTCCAATATTGTTTGCCAAATACATTTCGATTTCCCAAATAGTTTCACTAGTATTTTTAAATCATGGTATTGAAAAATCACAACTTTTTTGACATGGATCAAAAGAATCTGCAAGAAATACTGAAATAAAAGTAATATTCTTTTTACATTACTCTGAAAGTTCAGCAATTCTAAGCCTTAATTCTCTTATAAACTTTATTCTTATATAAAAAGAGTGTATATTTTAAGAATTATGGTAAAGTAATACAATAATTAATTCATAACTTTCAAAGGAGTTCATTCTCATATCTTGAAACGTCTGAGATACTCATAGCACTAAATTTGAAGCCTTTGCAAAAAAACATAATCATAGGAAGTGGGAAACTATTAACAGAAGTAACTGACCACGAATATTTAAGGCCCGTCTACATGATAAAATATCATCAGAGAAAACAGGGTCAGACATCATTGAACATTAGTCCGAGGTGCACAAAACACTACTCTCAGGTGGCTAATTAGGCACTTACGAAAGCCAAACATCGTCGAACATCCGCAAAAATTTCTATTGTGAGCACCTACCACCATGCGGCGCAAGCGCTAATTCAACAGACTTGATTGGTTTATGAGCAAAGCATCGTCAAACATAATCAGATTTTTGCTGCATGTTGCAAAATACTCGAACATCACCGAACATTGACAATGTTCAATATTCCATGATGAAGTAGTGCACACGATCAAACATTTATATTTGTACACCATCAAACTCATATTCGACGATGTCTGACGCTGTTTTGTATGATGATGTTTTGTCGTATAGACGGGCCTTTAGGAAAACATTGCAAAGTACAGCAAGCCGCATTTCAATTGCTAACCTCGTGTTTTACCTGCTACTTGTTTGTAACAATTGTAAAGGGAATCAGTCATAAGTGGTTCGCTTAATTCGGCAAAGAACTGTTTCAGTACTGTAGTTAAATCATGTTGACTGTACTTCATATCAGCTAAATCAACGGGATGCCCTTTGTTAAGTGCCTCCTTTAAGTCCTCTTGTCTTCTCTTGTTACCAGAGATCCGAAATAAACCTTCGACATTGGTATCTAAAAAACAATGACATTTCGGCATAGGTATCGAAGGAGAAAACAAAACAAGAACATTAACAAACACTTATATTTTCTTTTAAATATATTTGCCGCTCAGCTCAAAATACAATTTGTTGATAAATGATTCTTGACTGAAGAAGTCCTGATTTAGTGATTCTAAATCATTTGAAAATTTCATTTATCAGCTAAAGCTTTTGGTATTACCTTCTTCTAAATCTAAAGATCCATACACTTGGAAATCTCACAATACTGTGTAAAATTTCAAAATTTTTCGTTTTCTCAAGATCAGTAATTCATTCAAAAATTCACAGAGAAATCAAGAGGAAGGTGAAGTATCATCAAATTTACTTACAATCCTTCAAATGCTCCATAATTTTGACCATAATTTGAACAGAGTTCTCAGTCAATCTACCACCAAAAACATAGCTGCTTTCTGAAAGGAGAATCACTTTGTGCTAAAATAACCAAATTCATATAAGTTATATTCGTGCATAAATGGCTGAAACTTTATATTGAAAAATGAAGTCAGTCCATGTCCGGAAGACAATGATGCAAGAGCACACTTGTCTCCACGAGCAACAGCTCGTGGGATCCCACGGTCCGTGTATCAGAAATAGAAGCATGACGAAAAAAGAGCATCCGGGAGCTGAAGTCAGGGTTCATACCAAATAATTCAATCAAAATTCTCTGAGTAGTCCTTGACTTGTAGTTAAAATCGACCGCTTTTTCCCTGACTCACATTTCACCTATTTACAAAAAGAAGTAAAGAAAATGGAGCCTATTTAGGCCTGTCTCCATTAAGGCGAATCCTAGCGAAAACCAGCGACCAGCGAATAGTGAGCATGCGCAGAAGGATTTTTCAACCCATGTAACTGATCGCTGCGTTTCGCTGGGAAGTTGAACCATCTTCAACTTTACAGCGTTCGCCAACGAAAAGCTATACTCTTGAGCTTGATTCAAAATAGCGAGCATTGACTACGAAGTTTTGAAAGAACAGTTATTGGCTCAGGGTATTGCGTTGCCCGAGTTAAGTTTCTGTGTTGTGGATGAAAGCAATCAGAATTCGCAAGATTCTGTTAGTGAGCATTTTGGAACTGGAACTGCTTCTCCAGTCACTATGTCAGAAGGCCAAGCTCGGAATGAAGGAAGCTTTAAGTTTGGTCAGAGCCTGGAAGGAGATTTGATAGAGCTCATGAAGGACTATCGATGTGTATGGGACATGTCTTGTAGAGCCTTCATAGAAAAACAGAAAAAACAACAGGCTTGGAAGGAGATTGCCATGAAATTGAACGAAGATGGTGAGCCTTATTCTACTGCCTTTTATGGCTCTCATTTTCTTTTTGCAACTTTTCAACAGTCTACGTTTATATTAATTTCTAAATCTACTCAAACAAATCCATGTTGCTTTTCAGGTATAAACAGTTTTTAGGTATAGAGAGATGTGCTAAAAAATGAACAAATGCTTTTTCATTTGTAGCATATTTGCTGCCATATGCTGTTAGGGGTGCTTCCATAATTTGTAAGTGTATAGTCCTTCTGTATTGTTGGGGAGACGAGAGCGACGGTCCATTGTTTTAAACAAAGCTTGTGATCTGTTGTTCGACCAATCATATTGAACAATTCTTACATCGTAAACGCACGCGCAGAACGATTTTTGTTTCTTCATGCACGATGTTGCTTCATAAACTAAACATAAACATAACATAAACATAAAGTTTATGTTACAAACATAAACTAGACTTTGCACTGCTGGTTTCCCGCCATTCCATTTGACCTTTTTAAAAGCCATCGTAAGTAGCATACGTCACCTACCAAAAAAGCCGCTTGTGCGCATGCGTTTACGATGTAAAACGTTGAGCACAAACCGTTTTTGAACAAATCAATCTCATCTCCCCAACAATGTATTCACTCCACAGGGCCACACAAACACAGCTCCATTAGCTTTATCCTTCCCCGTACTCCACCTATTAACATGCTGACTAAAATCATCACTCATTCCCGACACTCTACAGCAATGTTTAAGCTTTGAATTAGTGCATTTCCAACAAAGAGGTGTTATTTTAAACCGAATTTCCTCAAAAATATATTAACTAATTCGTGTTACATCATTGTCAATATACAGCTTGTTGTATTGATGATTTCCTGGGTTCATGTGTACAATATATAGACATTTATATGCAAATTATGCAAGTAATATGTAGTATTTCGTATTTCTGTATTCTACATTATGGATTTTGAGTTATCACATCTTTTGGATGTGTAGTAAACCATAACAAAATAGTCTCTCCTAACTATGTAAAGAACTTACTAAAGACTTGGAAAAACTTGCGAGATAACCTGTCAAAATGCTTAAAGAAAAGAGAATTGCTAAGTAGATCTGGTGCAGGAGCTACAGAGTTGACCCAATGCAAATTTTTTAAAGAACTGCAGTTTTTGAAAGATGAACTTTCAAATCGGGCTACTCACTCTAATTTATCAACTTTATGCTTTCTTTGACCCTTTTTCTTCGCCATTAATTTTTCTCATTGCCTTACAGCAAGAAGAAATGCAAAGCGGTGCTCATCAGACATGTTTTTCGTGTTTTGATAGCGAAGATGGCGCCAAAAGTTTTCCGTGGGAAACACCATCCATAAGATGGTTCGCTGGCGATCAGGCGAACAAATGGAGATGTTGTCTCCAAATTTCTCTGGCGATCGCGTGAGTCAACCGCTGAGATTCGCCTTAATGGAGACAGGCCCTTAGATAGGTAATGCACATTATACTTGTTATTTCACATAGCAACGCATAAAGTTCACATTTACTGACAACAATTAGAACAACAACTTTGCGAACAACCATGCCAATAGTTAATGAGAATGATATGCTAACTAAATAATTAGTTTTCCCTGACTTTTACCCTGACTTGAATAAAAAGTATACAAAATTCTGACTATTCCAGGTTTTCCCTGACGCTTCGTAAAAATGGCGCATTTTCCAGGTTTTCCAGGTTCAACATGAGCCCTGTGAAGTGGATTCCATGTCTCACTTACAATAAAGCAGGATAAAACAAAAAATCTAATGGTGACGATCACTAGTGCTGTAGTTGTGGCAATGAAGTTCATAATTGGTACGCGCGATTACATATTGAATAGCAGTGTTGGCAAGGGAGATCTTTTTGTACGTGTGTCGACACGCGCACGTGTGATCACACGTGTCTCCGGGCATAGACTGTAAATTCAAGGTAACAAGCCGTTTAGGCCTGTAACGAACACCAAATATTAGACTATGTGTTAAACAAGGTTATAACCTTGAATTAAAAAACTTTTCTTATATCTTTAAGGAAGGGTGCTTACTCGAGCGCTCAAAAATCTTCAACAGTGCAATCCTCAACAGCACCATTATCAAATTAAAACCGACAAACTGGGCACAAAGACCCAAATTAGAGTCAAATATGCCGCAAAACCAGTATTAGTTGACAGATTTACTTAATTTTTGCTGGACTCCTGCCGGATGTCTTTTGGGAATGGTCCCTTAGAATTTTTGTAAAACTCTAGCATGAATAAAATGCAAGGAAATTGAAAGCATGTGATAATTTAGCCATCTCCATCAGAGTCAGTAATGTAGTAGGGAAGACCTTCGGCTCATACATAGTCTTTTGAAACTGATTCAACAGGATCACCTTCAGTTTCTTTTGAGATCATGGGAAGTGCAACTAAATCTTTGCACGACCCTAACAGGGAATTGGTGCCTCCATAAATAAGAGCAGGGGAAAATGATGATTCAGGGGTCATTGACTGTGGGGCACGGTTTTTATCGGCCTAACCATTAGCAGTACGTCGTCTAGAAAAGGGACTAACAAGAAATCTCCTAGTTACCCTCAGAAGGCCTTTAGACCCAAATATGAAAAGCATGATCTTGCCGTCCTAAGATTCGTCGTGGTCGCCGGAGAGGAGCAAAGTTAATGCTAATACAAAATTTAAAATTGACAAGAAATATAGGAATTAATAACACTTCGGGGTTTGGGGAGCCAAAAGGAAGGGAAAAGCTGGGGTTTTTTCAGTATTTTAAATGAAAGGGTTTCCACATGTACAATATTTGATTAAATAATTCAAATGAAAGAATGTCACTTCAGATTGCACTATATAATTGAGTGAGGAAATTGATGATATCTTTAATGATCAAAAAGCTCTTTAAGATAAGATCTGTTGCTTTGCGGTCAAGTATTGCTCCGCGAATAATCAGTTTCCGCAGGTGTTTTGTTGTTTCAGGTTTACTTCCTCTAATATAAGAATCGATGATATCAAATCAAGGAAGCTGTTAGTAATTCAAAATACATATATCATGATATTGAAGACTGAGTCAGCTAGGTCATGTTGTGGGCATAAACAAGCATATGAATTGTGCACTTAGTATTTTTGCAATTAGACTTTCTGTGCAGTTTCTATAGTTGGCTTTAATTAGCTCAATACTATTACTTTTGCCAACTTTAAATAAATAGCTATTGTCAAAATTATATATTATTATATGAAATGTTGCATACAGGGGTGTAGCCATAGTGGGTGTGGGGTGCCACAACCCCCCAATATTTGCCGAAAACCAATAGTGCTTGTCACCGTTGTTTGCCAAAAAAAAACTTGAGGAAAGTCCTATTTTTCACCAAATTGGGGCTGTACACCCCACCAAAAGTTGTCTTCAGATTTGCCTCATGTTGTATATTGACTTTGAGGTGCCTTCCCCCCCATACAGATAATAACTATGTCCCCCTAGTGGTGGAGCTACATAACGGGTGAATGACCCAATAATGTATTTATTTGTGTTTATTTGTGTTCTTGTGTTTTTTATAATGACCACAGGGCTGATATGTACCCCCATGCTCCCTGTTGTATCATTTGGTAGCAGCATTTGCAATTCTGCTTTGAGTCACACACCAGTTAAGCATGAAAACCCAAGGCAATGGGGGTAGAGCTGGGGATCTTGTAGGGCTCATTCCCCTTTGCTATTCTTTCAATAACCATGAGGGGACTTAGTCCCTAGTTATACTATAAGATGTTGCAAAAATGACAGAGCAGGGAAATGAAATATGTTTTTACAGAACAATTTTTGGTCACATATTCACAGCACAGGCCACCATCCCATCTCTGTACACATTGTTTTCACAACAAAGATAATACAGGATGTCTGGCAAATCTAGAAGATAGATTTCCCTGACAAATATCCCATTTTCTGACATATTTCATTGTAATTTTCATCCACTAAAAGAAAAATTATAGGAAATGAGTACCTCAATGTCACCACCAGGGACAGATTAACAAGATAATTATTGGGGGGTGTAGTTGAAACTTTACAGCTTACCAAATGGTATAAACAGTGGTTGCCTGGCTATTTCTAGTAGAGGTAGCCAACTGCATGTCATGTAACAGAACAAGAAATGGAATTACCTTAGCAGTCAGTAAAAGCTTGTTTTCCCTTGAATGTGCAAGAAATTGTAAATGTTGCAAGCTACAAGCTAACAGGATTATTCATGCAGAAGGGAGGATGTCCTGAACAAATGAGTAGAGTGAGAAAAAAAGTTGGTTGAGTTCAGGCCCTCTTTGCAAGTGTTGGATAAATGTCCAGTCATCAATGAATCTGGTTATAAAGCATCCTGCTACAGCCTTTGCCCAACATCATATATATATATATATATATATATATATATATATATATATATATATATATATATATATATATATACATATATATTATATATTATATATATATATATATATAAAATGTACATATATTTTTAGCTAGGGCCAGGGATGTGCCAGCTGGGAGGCATGGGGAGCATCACACCCCCTAATGTTTTCAAATTTGCAAGAAAGTTGGTCAAAAGGCAGCCATGCTGCAAGAGAGGTTGGTAACACTATTTTCTGTGACCTTTTTGTTTTTATTTTTTTAGTAACAATAGTTGGTCAATTGGTCAAAATGCTCCCCCCCCCCTCCAACAGAAGATGTCTCAGCACATCACTGGCTAGGGCCTTCACCTTAAGCAGGGCAATGTTTATTCTGCTACAGCTTATTGCATTTGTCAGAGCCAAGAATATTTATATTAATTCAGTATGGCAATGGCTTAACTTAAAAGAAGAAGGCATGGTAAATAAAATTTTCATTTTCTCAACTCCCCAGGGCTTATTAGACAATTACTACTTAATTTTTGCCTTGCACAAAATTTGCCAAGCAAAGTAAGCACAGTATTAAAGTAAGCTCATTATCCCACCCATTGCACATGTATTCTGCATTTCAAAATTTATGAACTTCCTTTCCATCAACTATCAAAATGTTTTCCAGCCTCCCAGTTATTGAAACCCCATTCTATTTGACACCTGAGGATAACTGCTTTTCAGCTAGCATTCTCTTCATTTCAAAGATCTTTCAACAGGGTTCATACAAGCTCCTTTAAAAATATTTCCAAATCTTTTCCAAAGCCAAAGTAACAAATTTTCAAGACCATGAAATGCATTTTGTTTGCATTTTGAAGCCACATAAAGATAGAAAAACATTATATTCAATGGTACTTTTTATGACTTTTGTGGAATATATTTTATATTATATATAGTAACATAGCATATTTGATGCTGAGTACAACTGTAAGGTATGTCAATTTTAGGATATTTTAGAATTTTCTCAAACAAAGAGCCAAAACTGTTCATAGCCATTTTGACAAACTTCTTTTTCCAAAACTTTCCAGGTCCTAGAAATCAAATTACCAAATTCCATAACCTTCCAAAGCTTTACAAATCCCATACAAACTTTGCTGTGATGTCAAGATTAAGTCTTTATCACATAAACACTCTGGATTCTTTCCTTTTGAGTTTGACACTTTGTTTTTAGATTAATGAATAAACACAATTGTGCCTTTAACAAAAATTTATATGTTATGTTACATTATGTTTTGATACAATTTTCATTCTCATACAGTATAAACAGAGGTACAACTCTCCACCACCAGAAGATGAAAGGATGTAAGGTAAATGATAATTGATGGTAAATGCAAGGTCAATGCTCTTTGGAGAGAGAAACTGTAATGAGGAAGGAATCACTTTTATTTACTATGTTTATATCCTTTTCATCGTCAGAGTAAAATAACATCAACACTTTTTCTTTGGTAGGCAGCTGTTTTCTGCAAAGTTTCCTACCAAAACATGATAGGCTAGGTAACCTCAATATCCTTTAAATACACTGAAAGAGCATGGAAAACCCCTGGAGTACAATGCAAATGCTCTTGTGCTTCATAACGTTTTGAAAAGTACTTTCATTTCAACAACCAATCTATATGTTAGACTTTCAATATTTAAAACACCCTAAATGCACACAAAATAGCAGGTTTTAATGCGGCTACACGCTCCTGTTGAGCATAGCACCTTTCAACCAAACTAATTAAGGTATGTGCAATGTACACCTTTCAAGTCTTGTTGTTCAGACTGCAGACCTCCAAAACACTGTTTATTTGTACAGAGCACTTTTCTGCAAAAGAAAGCACATGTACACCATATGCCAATTTTTCACTTTGCAAGCTCCAGTACTTTCGACGGCAAACTACAGTATTGCTTCACTTCGTTGGAAACGGGATGGTTAACGCATATCAATAAGTCAGATTCCTAAATACAGTATAACAACACAATTTATGCGATGTTAATCAGCAACCTTCATACCTTTAGATGTTGATTTTATCAATCGCTTGTGAAATTTCTTTTCCTTCTTTTCAGTATGTCCACCACAAGATGCTACACCGACATCTGTCAGGATGTCCACTTTCAGAGCAGCATCGTCTCCAAGCTCCGTCCTAATGTTTCTTACAACATGGCTCTCTCTTTCCTCATCAAGAAGGCTTTCCAACGAATTCAAATCTAAGAGCTCCGTTAGTAAACTTATACACAAGCTTGAGAATTGGCTAGCCATACTAGTTAACTGAAAGTTTCGTAATCCACTACATTCTTGTCTGACATTTAAAACTCTTACAAAAATTCGTTCACAACACACAAATCAAGGCGCCTGTTTGAAATCAAACGCATTGGCCAATCACAGGTTGGCTAGGGTGCGCTGTATATTTACCGGACTATATATATCGACCAGTCTCAAGGAATAGAAAGTATTGGGAGGGGTATACCAGGTACCAGAGGAGGAAATTGAGTGATGGAGCATATTTCAGGAGAAGGGGACGGAGGCAAAGGCTTCATGAATGAAGAAAAACATTTTGCTTCTACTCCAGCAGTCTGGCGTAGTAGATCACTTTGAGGGGGGCCAGGTGAAACTTGGAGCACCCTTGCAGGCTTGTCACGAAGGGGGCTCAGTCCCAATTTTTAACATTATGAAAACATTTGGGGAATAAGTCTCTTTTATCACACACATGCTAGGCTGGATAAGATCTTAAATATGCATTTTTGGAAAGAGGAGAGAGAACAAAATGTACTCTTATCAATTGGGGAATAATGCTAAAATCATATGCTGGCAATGATTTACTTCTCGCTGCTGTGCATGTGAAAGTATTAAAAAATGACCATTGCTTCTTTTTTAATACTTGCACATGCACAGCAGCAACAAGTGAATCATTTTCATGCTTTCAAAAACCGGGTGTGGTGTACCCTTGCCCCCCCCCGTAGAATTGCCAGTGCACTTTATGCTGCAACTAAATCCATGAAGCATTGTGCAACATAGTAAACAATGGTTTGAAAAGAGATGACAACCGTGGATCTCCAAAGTGTTAAATTTTGTTTGTGGATTCCAAGGAGAATTTATGGCCAAACCTGTCTACATGGAGTTTCGGCACCTGATTATGAAAAATACTTTACACGATTGGATCATTGCAAAGGCACTCGTAGAAATGACCATAACTTATTACTTCCAAAAGTAATAGAAAAACATTTGCATTTTTGGGTGCTAAGATTTTCAACGAACTTCCCACCAATGTGAAGGCTGAGTTATCGATAGTTAAATTCAAGACTACCTGCAAAGATTTTAACCTTGACTTTTAGCATCTAACCTTTTCTTTGAACTTGATACTTGTTGAAGTTGTTAATTTGTACATGATTTCATGCTAGTTCTTTTAGGTAAACAGGTCCTTGATTGATAGCAGGAAATTCACATTATTGTTATGAAGGAGTTAGGGCTAGAGTTTGGGTTAGGTTGGTGGATAGGGTTGGGGTTAGGGTTAGAGGGCTAGAGAGAAGGTTAGGGTTAGCGAAAGCAGTATTATAACCAGGATGTATTTTGTGCATCATTGGCTAATTGGTTAATTGGAATTAGTTAGCTTGTGGTGGTATTAGTGAAAAAAAACTATTTCAGGAACACCAGAGTGTGGAGGGATACTGGGGTCCTCAGTTCCCCCTTACAAATTCAAGATTACGACATTCCATTCAACTAAAAATGAAACCTTTTTTAGTCATCTAGAGCTGATATGGAGTAGTATGACTACACCTACTATTTTCTACCTGTAATGGACGTATTTCTTTATTCAAAACAGGGTTTTCCCAAAGATGTATATAGCGCCGTCCCAAATATCTGTCGAGACCATCGCCCCTGACCCCTTTCTCTGTTCTTCTTCACTTCACAACCAATGCCACCATTGCCTCATCACTAGGCCAAAATTGTACGCTTAGAACACTGTGAAGTTGTACATACTCGTTAGTCTTTGACTCTTGACGTAATGCCGAGTTGTATTTTCATAACAACCCTCTTTCACATACGTAGATGGATAACTTATTTGCAAGGACCTCCTCCTTTGAGGCATGGCGCCACCAAATAGAATGAGGGCTAGGAAGTCAGTAAAAGTGTTATCTTTAGAACATTGATTTTTTCGACGTCACTGTTTGGCAAAAAGTGGGGGCTGAAGCCCCCCAGTCCCCTGTGGCGCCGTGCTTGCCGTTCATCATCATTATCATAATTTATAGTTGCTTACAAATATAGATGTTAAAACTAATTCAGGCCAACTAACAAAGGTTAGACTATAATACAAATATAAAAAGAAATGCTTGTTTACAAATTGAGCAATAGCGTGCTTTTCAATCCCACTTTGCGATCATTTTTTAAATTTTTTTTCGATGTACCAGCTATCTAAATGAGGAAGAATATACCTATGGTCCACATCTATTTGTTTGAATTTGTGGAAGCCTGCTTAGTACCTTCAGGGGTGATTTCTAAAAAATTTTAACAAGGGGGTTCTAGGTGCAATGTCAAAAATGGGTGTATCCTATTTGTATCCACACCCATATTTTTGAAGATGGAGACATGATAATTTAGTCTAATTGTGATATAATATAGCCAACATTTACACAGGTCTCAATAGCCATATAGTGTGAAGAAATTCATCTTAGCAATACCATACAAAGCATTGGAAGCAAGGTCAATGCGCTTTGAATAGCAAGATTGATACAAAGGTTTGAGAAGGTGGCTGAGCCCCCCAAAATGAGCAACAATGAGAAGGGGGGCTCGGCCCCCTGAGCCCCCTAGAAATCACCACTGAATACTTTAGTTCGTAGATTGTAAAGTAGATCCTTTTCTAGCCTTTCGAGCCCAGTTTCAAATCCACCATTGTTGCTGAGCTAGAACGACACAAAACTCACAAATTGTGGGTGCAGAGTGTTGCTGATGTTTTTACCTCCTGGGAGTTCAGGGCATTAGTAAGATAACATAGCATCTAACAAGATAAAGCCTATTTTATTATGTGGTATAGCCATTGGGGCTGCATTTTTCCTCTTAAATCACCGGTCATGTTTTCTAGCAACGACAAACACGTGGGCACTAAACTCGAACTGTCTCGCTAACCGTCTTGCTTCGTTACAGCTCAAAGAGCGGGGATTTTACTGGATGCCATAGGCATTCTTTAAAACAATTGTGGTATAAGTTGGTTTGTGCTAACAATTGTAATTCGAGTCCCACTTACGTTGTCATGAAATCTCTAATGACATCTATCAGGGGGACAATGCTCCAAGAGGTAAAACCTCAGCAATTACACAATCGCAGATAAAACCCTTGTCTCCCCAAAGGATCTAATGTCTTCACACAAAGACATTATTCTTTGCATTGGTCACAAAAACACCAGGAATTGTTCTTTTATATCAGAAGAGTTTCAATTAATAACCGCAATGTGTCTCAGAGGAACACCCTGGATCGTGGTAGAAGGAAAGTTAGCGCGACTATAGTAGCGATATTCATCGTCAAGCCACCCAAACTTCAAGACGTTTTCTCGGGGAAGATGGCAAATAGACCAACTGGTTATGGTTTGACTGCTGAGACTAAGCGAAAAATAGACAGCAAATTCGATGCTTATCTAGCGAATGATGCATTGGATTGGATAGAGGCAGTGTGTAACGAAGCAATATTTGCTGATAGAGAAGGGTCAGACCTGAAGAAATACATACAAGGGAAGCTGAAGGATGGGGTAATCCTGTGCAAGTTGATCAACACGTTGCAGCCTGGCAGTGTTACGAAAGTAAATGGAGGGAAGATGCCATTTTTGCAGATGGAGAATATTGGAAAATTTCTAGAAGGTTGCTACAGTCTGGGAGTAAAGAAGGAGGACCTGTTTCAGACGGCCGATCTTTACGAAGGAGCAAATATTGTACAGGTTGTCAACGGTATAGCCGCTCTTGGTCGAAAAGCTCAAGCGGTTGGAATTGAAGGACCGCAGTTTGGCCCTAAAGAATCAACGGCAGCACCTAGATCATTCACGGATGAACAGTTACAGGCTGGTAAAGGAATTATTGGATTGCAAATGGGTTCAAACAAAGGAGCATCACAATCAGGGCAAAATTTTGGTAAAACTAGGCAGATTCTGGACTAGAAGCAAAGATAAATAATGGCAAGCGAGATCAATTTATCGCGGGACACTTAACAGTACCGATATGTATAGCATGCAGTAAATTTATTTCTTATACAAAACCTGTGAATATTTATTTGTCATTCCCTTCCGCGGTTTTCACTTCAGCGTTCTTTGTAATACCTAGAAGGCAAATATTCCACGAACTCGTACACATAGAAGTGTGGTGACATTAGTCATGTTTCAAATAAAGATGGATGAAAGTCACTTGCAATCGCTGCCAGGTAGTCCAATTGAAAATATGGTCTAGCACAATGAAGGTAACTTGTGAACCTAGGTTCCAGAAAGTTAACTTCCGCTCAAGCACGGGCTAGGAACAGGGATGTGCTCGCGCCCCCCGAAATATTCGCAAAGTTACAAGAAAGTTGGTCAAAAGTTGACCACAATACTTTCTGTGAACTTTTTGTTTTTAGTAACAATTGTTGGTTCATTGATCAGAACTCTCCCC
>OLMO02000297.1:7570313-7584658 GCA_900291935.2 Cassiopea xamachana
CCCCCCCCCCAACAGATAGTGTCTCGGCACATCACTGGCTAGAGAGCATGGTTGCCAAACTTAAAAAGTCAAAATATGCCAAATGGTGAAAACAAAGATAATAGAGTCTTATGCCAAGTTGAATTAAAATATGCCAAGTCCAACAATCCTCCACAGTGGCAATGGAAGCTGCGGTTCATTTTATATTTTCACCCCTAGAATGACCATGCAGCGCAGTGACGGTAATTAATGAGTTGGAATCACTATAGTGCAATGCTTTCAGCAACCTGTGATAAATCATGCATGCATACTTGTTTAGATGCATATTATTCAGAAACTCTGTAAAAGATAAGTGGCATTTCGTGAAACCATGCTCAGAAAAATGCCAAAAATAATGCCAAATTAAAAAATCTGCCAAATGTAATTTTTAAATTCTAACTACTCTAAAAAATGCCAAAATTGTAAAATTTGGCATCAAAATGCTAATCTGGCAACCCTGCTAGAGAGTAGCGCGGGAAAAGGGCGAGGTTCAGGTGTGGCACCAGGTTTTTTCACGGGGGCTGACTTCCAACGATGAAGCCATAACACGGTTAGCAGGGTACTATAAATGCCAAAAATCTATGAAAAATAGTTTTTTCACCTTCCAACGGGGGTATTAGCGTGTTCCGAGAGGGGCTATAGCCCCTAACGTGAACTGTCTTGAGGTTCTGTCCAAGGCACGTTATCTTGAAGACCTTACGGCAACGGGGATGGGGGCAAGATTTCCCCTTTTAAGAGGAGATTTTTGGGTATTCTTTTGTAATGTATTTACAGTAAATACTTGAAAATTTGCTTTTCAGCCATCTGCGAACCCTAATATGAAAATGTTTTCTCTAGACCCAACCATAGTGGGCCCTCTTATTAGACACTGAGCTAGGGGGTGGCGCCAAGAATTTTCCGACACGGGGGCTGACTCTTCCGACGAGGGGGCTAAAATTTGGTTTTCAGGGTATTATAAATGCCACAAATACTCGTAAAAACTGTTTTTCACTTTCCGATGGAGGACTATGGCCCCCTAGCCCTCCCCTGGCGCAACCCCTGCACTGGGCATGAAAGATTCGCATGAAACCCTTATGTTATACAAGTGCTGTCACAAGCCCTCCAGCCTCACACCATTTACATTAGAATTGCTTCATACGCCTTTAAATAATTCATTATCTCGAAAGAGATTAAATAAATAGTATGACGTCAAAATCGTATTGCTGGTACCTTTTGGATAAATCTTGCCCCCTCTGCTTTTTCTTGTACTAAATGTGTAACAGAGGGGGCTCAGAACAGACTTTTGAAGACTAAACCCTTTCAGAATTGTGCCAGAAAAGTCCAATTCATTCTTTGTTATTCTACTGTACACCAAACTTGTGCCAGACTATATCATTATATTGCCGCGTGAACAAAGACTGGGGTGATTTTGTATACCCTCGAGTACCGAATAATCGTCTCCCCCCGCTTATTAATTTTTCAAAGACTTTCCAACCCCCCGCTCTTATTCCAACCCTCCTTTTATTATTTCTTGAAAAATTTAAATGAGTGTACATTTTTTGAATAATTCTTGCTAAGGAAATTTACTTACGTAAACTTTTGTCTTATTTATTTGCTTGACCCGTACATGAGAATGAAAATGAGCACTGCATTGGCTTCGTTTTCTCAAATCATTCGAAAAAGCGAAGTTCACTCTCTCATTACGAGTGAATATGGCAGAAGAATGGACGAGCAACACTATGAGAGGAAAGACTCACTGGGATCCAAAAAGAAAACGTCACGTTCAGGATACGCCTAAGCAAGGCTATCTGGCAAAAGCTGTACGAAGTTTTTATGTTAACCTGAAAGATGTCTTGTCCAACAGTCAAGAAATGAAGAATGCTTGCAAAGTAGCAAAACGCTGCTATGAACAATTGGAGAACGGCGATTTCTAGGACGGTGTTTCAAGAAAGAAATTTCGCTACCTTGGCGGCGGTCGAAAAGCACGTGCAGTTGAAGTCCGAGATGAATTGTTTCAATGGTTTATAGATGTGCGAACTAGCCTCAATGCACGCTTACCAAAGGCATTATTCCTTTTGCAAGCCAACAAAATTTATGAAGATTGGTTACAGCAGCACCGAGACACACCTGAGGAAGAAAAACTCCAGTTTTCAAACCAGTGGATTAAAGGATGGGAAGAAGAATATGGAGTATCCTTGCGCAAACCAAACAAGAGGTATTCAATTGTAAGAGATAACTGTATTGTAAGAACTGAGGATTATTTAAAGAATATTTGGAGTTTAAGACATTATTTCATTAAAACATTTGGACTCGACCCACCAATAATCAATGGAGATCAAATGCTATTACACAGAAATGAGTCCAGTGGTCAGGCAACCCTAAATTTAAAAAAAAGAGACTTTTGTTAAAGAAAATCATCAGTTGTTGAGAGAGCGTGTCACTGTATTTACTCACATTGCTTCAGACACGAATGTCAAACTCCAGCCTGAATTTGTATTCAAAGGTACAGGCAAGCGCCCACCTCAATTAACACCCCCTCCAGGTATAAAGTATCAATGAGCACCGAAGGGGCCTTATCGTTTAGAACAGCTTCTAGAAACGATTAACCGCCTACCAAATCGATTTTACATGTTCAGTCACCAAAACTTTGCACTCTACGTTCTGGACGATTACGCAGTGCATCTCATGCCCGAAGTTAGACAAGCTTTATGGAAACGAGGCTATATTTTAGTTGATAATCCAAAACAAGTGCCGGCACCTGATCGAATAGAAATGATGACTTTACTGAAGGATGCAATGCAGGATGTAAGAATCAACGAAAGCTCATCTTTCAAATCAGTTTGGGTCACCAACGCTCTGGATGGATCAGAACATTATTTGGTCAGTGATAAGATATTCAGTCTTGTAGGAGAAAGCATGAGAGGCTTCAGAGCAGAAATGTTGAAGAAATCACCACCGTGGACAATCAAAGAGGTGATCCACTCAATCATTCCTCCAAAAGGCATCAGAAGAGGAAGAGATACCGAAGCTAGCGAACTTCTTGATGGAGAGGAAATGGGGGAAGAAGATGCAGAAGACGATGAAGAAGTCAATACCGACCAACTTTTGGAAGCATTACAAACAAACGACAACATTCCTATCGAAACCTGGAATGAAGAACCACCGAGAGAAAGCAACACTGTCTCCGGGAATGCAATTTCACTTGTTGGTATCAGCGAAGACGAGGATATCAATAAAGATGCGAAATTCCTTGATGAAATTAGTAAAGTTTTCGAAGAGTACAAAACGTCTGCAAAGTTTTCTTCATCGAGAAATATGTTAGAGAATTCGTACCAAAATGCAAGGAGAAGTCTCAAGAAACGCATTCAAAATTCATCACTTAACATCACTAAGAAACGCATTAAGTAACATCACTTATATACATGTTTAACTTAAAATAAGAAAAATGACTATTTTCAATTTGTCCAGTCTTCTCCTCCCGATTGTTCGAGCCCCCAACTTTATTATATGGAACCATTTCCAACCCTCCGATTATTATTTTATCGAACCATTTCCAACCCCCCCGATTATTCCCACCCCCCGCTTATTCGGTACTCAAGAGTAGGAAAGCCATCATTGCCTGAGCCTCAATTTTTATTAATTTTTCCCAAAATTGAGCCTAAGAGTTTCTTAGTATTTTCTTTCCTTGTTAACCAGGCTGCTTGAATTATTATAAATGGACAAAAAATAAAGCAGGCTGAATAATTTCTTATGATTACTGCAAGAAACGTACCAGGTGTACAATTGGCTTTTACTTGGGTTACATTAAACCAAATGTTAGACAATGACTATTTGAATTCAAACTTTGTATTATGAAGTACTTGAAAAGTACAATTTTTATATTAAAATTATTTTTAAGAAAGCGGATTTGAAATTTAAGGGTGATTGTTTTCTTATACCTTCTCTTATAAACATTTTTCTTATAAAAACTGTGTACCAAGGGGGCTGAGCCTCCCCCCATAGGACTACTTCCCTGGATGTGAATTTGATTGGAAGAAGTGGGTTTTGTGGCATTTAAGGAAAGCAACTCGAGAGAAACTCTTCCTAGATCCTATCTCCCTGAAGAACTCAAGGAACAGGTGCGGCTAACATGACACGGACACTTTAGAGGGTGTGTGCTAGCTTCAAAAAGGGCTTGGCTGGAAACTCGTTTTACACCTTCAAGCCAGCACGCCTCTTGCTCCTCTACCTTAGCAACAAATGTGTCTTTCTGGCATGAGCACAAATTTATAATATCTATCTTTTGATCTTTTGACATTAGGAGCAAATTCTATATTGAACAGGAAGTTCCCTAGAGGCGAGTAGCAAGCCTCGATTCTATTTAAATCCGCCGACAAGATGGCGTCACAGAAAGTTGGCTATAAAAACTCTGAAGTAAAGAGTAGAATCTTTGAAAAGGCATCGTCTAGCATAATTGACTCAGGAAAAGCTGCACAGAGCATTGTGAAGAATTCTAGAAATAAAGATGTATGTGTCTCATGTTTTTGAGTCGAAGGTTGCCATGCAGAAGACAGATTTGCGAAGCATTAAACCAAGTTGAAAAATTTTACATGTGTATCTTCTACTTTAACTAATAGCTATAATAGAAAAACGAATTCATTTTTCTACCATTATCATTAGCAGGGGTGTGTATGGTAGTGATAGAAATATGAACCCATTGTGCGATAAAAGCTAAGAAAAAGGCAAAGAAACTTGTGATTTTAAAAACTTTCAAGTTTTTAAATTCTTGCTCTCAGAAAGCATGTGATATTGTACTTACGTATTTAGGGCAATTCTATGTAACAGACCTTACAATTCAACGAAATTTGCTATATTTTGCCGTAAATTCATATTTATTGACAAGTTACTTTACAAAAAGACTTACACGCATTTTAGCTCAATATCATCAAGTTTTATTTCCACAACAGCTAAAAAATTTTGCTTACCTGTTTGACTTATTGATATTTTTGTTACTGCAACGGAAATTACATCAGAATATCACATTCGGCCGAATGTGAATTACTGATGTGTGAAATTTGTGAAAAGTAATGGTCATTTGTTTCTAATGCATTCCATTTTTGTGTACAAGTTTTACGTAACAGACGTTAGAGACGTGGCATACCAGACATTACAAGTTTTGGTGATGTAATAGAAAAGTTTAAAAAGTAGAAAATGCTGTTTTTGAGGCTGTTTTGACAAACTTCAAACTCCCTACTGTGATTGGCCTACTAGCTGGGGGAATGATGGGGTGCATGGGCCTCCATGAGACCTCTTAATGGGGTTTCAAAGCGACTCACTATAAGGAAGAAAGTGGAAAACTCCACCATTGTAATGTTTGATTATGGAATCACCCATAGTCACAGAAGCAGTTAGGTGGTGTTGGGAATTCAAATTATGGCCCAATTTGCTGCGGTCTTGTGTGTGTAGACTGGAAATGTTAAGTGTGGATTTAAAGCCTTTGTACTTCATTTGTGCAACCTGAGCAATGGACAGTAGTATTCTACATTGCATTCAAATTTTTGGTTTATGTGTAAACCAATTAAACTTTTGCCTGGATATAGAGTTGAACCTCAAGCTTCCATGTTGCAATTTATTCTCTGCTAGTAGTCAAATACATGTAGTAAGCAGTTGGTGTGTATGAAGATAATATTGAAAAAGAGAAAAACTAAATATGCATATTATTGGTACTCCATATGCATAGACTGGCTCATTTCCCATGAGCATAATTATTTTGATTTAATTAGTTTTCTTCTTTGTTTCACTATCTTAGATTCTTCACCAAGTAACAAAGACCTTTGTGGGACTAGATAGTTCTATTGGAAATTTGGACCAGAACATTGGGTATATTGATAAAGCTTTGAAACGCATGGAACTCCAGTAAGAGTTGTTTGCATGATTGCTTTATTGGAAATTTTTGATCCACTACTTTTTAGAGATTGTATAGCCTAGTGGCAACAGAATGTTTTCAATATCTGTCAGAAGTTATGGGACTGGTGCCTCAAGCCTGAGTGGGAGATTCTTAGAGATTTTGCAGCCCAGTGCCTCTGTACAGGAGTTGTCCCTGTCTGTCTTGCCAAAATATCTTTAGCTTGTTTTTATTAATTTAGTTAGATCAGTACAAGCTTAGTTCAAGTTATGTCGCCATTGATTACAAACAATACAAATTATACCATATTGTTTTTGGTTATATGCTCTTCTGTTGATGAATTACAGTACTACTGAATGACCTTATATTGTCAATATCTATACCACCTATGGACTTGATCAATGCATATAAGTTGCCATATGTATTAAAGGAACCAAATACAAGCATTGTCTCTATGAAAATGCAAGTAGTATATAAGTAAACTAGTGTTTCTAATAGCTACAAAATCAAAATTTTGAAAATAATAAGCAAAAAGCAGATCTAAATCTGAAAAATTGTTACTAGAATATCTGTGGCAATGATAAGGAATGAAACATCTACATTTTCTAACCTTCATAGGTTTCATGTATTCATTGAAGCTTTTTAAATCTTATGGGATGACAATTTTCCTTGCAGCTCTTAAAAAGGCATAATTTATACATTTTGGTTGTATAGCTTCATTTGCCTTAAAAAAACAGTTGATAAAGAATCACTATGATAAAGTTTACTTATCAAGCATGACATTTTTAAACAGCTGTGTTTTCCCTTTTCTAGATACAAAATTTTAGAAGAAAGGTAATTAGTTTTTGCATTGGTTTCTTAGATTTTACATGAAATTTTACTGATATTTGAAGGCAAAGGAATTTGTTTAGTTTTCTATAGCCATAGATCCTTAAATCCTATTGCCTTGTGGTGGGATTGTAGAGAAGTTTTTATCAGGATTCTTATTATTTAGATCATCACTTAATTAGATATGCCTTAATGTGAAATATTTCTAAAGGATATGCACACATGCAATCATAAACACATAAATAAAAAACTGGGACACATTTTGTCATTGACCAATCAACAGATTTTTTGTTTTTTCTTATCCATTCAGTCCATCTGTAATATATTAAATGACTTACTTCAAATGCCAACTTCACTGTTGTCTTATTTTATTTATATGATGTCTACAGTGGCATGCTTAACGACCTTTGAGTGGGGAGGCAGGTGTAGCCTCAAAAATATACAAACAGCCAACAAAATGTCCCAGAATTACTGATAAGCAATGATCAATTACCAACAAGTGATGATCGCAAAGCAAGCTTCTACCAGCAAACTGTGGGGGTGTCACCCCTTTTCACTGTTTTGGCAAAAGTGGGAAGGGGTGACACCCCCACACCCCTGCTATGGTCTGTTAAGCTATAGGCTGAGCATGAAAAAGATGTATTTGTACAATGTTTCTTCAGAAAAATTGACCTGAAACTGCATACATATAGTTACATTGAATATTTATAGCACTTATGATCAAATATTAACTTGAATGTTTATTGTTTCAGTTTACAAAGTATCCAGAGAATGACAAGGAATTTACATGAAATCTGATAAGCATGTTCATGAATAACACTATAAATGCATAATAATATTGAACTGTGTGAACACATGTGATATTGTGCCTGCATGGTCTGTATCACAGATGAGACCACAGTATGAAAGAGGTATATTTTGTTGGAAGTATAAATAACTGTGAAGTAGTTAATGTAATGCAGGGTACATTATCAAATCTCTTATTAGAGCATAGTAAAAAGTTCTGACAAGAACATTTTGATACTGGTATCAAGAACAGGGGCAAAGCAAAAGAAAATTGTTGGTGGGGTGCAAAACCCCAATTTTCTGACAAGCAGACTTTGCTTGAGCTGAATTTGGTGACAAATAGGACTTCCCTTGAGTTTTATCAGCAATACAATGTTGACAAGCACTATTGATATTCTGCAAATGTGCCAACAAGCTCAATATTTGCAAATGTGTGGCATCACCCATCCTCCCTATGGCTATGCCCCTGATCAGGAAAAAGCTCAGAAAGGTCCAGCAATGGGGCCAAAAAACTCTTAAAAAACCTTTACAATCTCCCAGGCATTTAAGCCTCTTATTTTTGTCTTGAACCTATCACATCACACTTCTTTATCAATATCACAAGGAGGTAATACAATCAAAATTCAAAATAAAAGCAATGGAGGTCTCTTATGTTCATTACTGTACTTTAACAATGGAACTCTCCTAAAATACACTAAAAGCTTTGATATGGATCATCATACAAAGTAAAACTGCGTAATTACAGTACAATACCACAATACAATACCACAATGCGTAATTAACTTAATCATTTTCAGCATCATTACTACATGTATTGCTATAATTATTACTGCTAATTATTGCTAATTCTAAGACCATCCTTCTCATTATTACAAAATCAGCTGCACAATTCTTCTCCATAAAATCATACCAAAATTTGCGCAGGCATTTTTCACATTGCTATTGAATACATGCATTTTGTATGAAAAATAAACGTTCTGTCTCTAGCCTTGATATTTCTTAAAATTTCATCAAATCCTTCCTTAATTTTTCCCTAAATTTTAAAGACTTGAAATGACAATAACAACCCAGATCAGGCAAATGTGGTGCAAGAAGTTGGATGTTCAGATTTTGTGAGGCATGTAATACATGCTTTTTCTACTTTGTTTATAGTTCAATAAAAAACATTCGTGTAAAAACAATGCCTTCAAGTTATTGTTTGAAACTTGTTTCTTAATTTTTGGCTAATTTCAGTCTCATGTTTCCTATAGGAATGTTGCTTGTAGAATAAAAAGTGTATATTACTGTGTGATGTTAAAATTTCTGTTGTGATTTGCAAATGCATGGGCGCGTGCCGTATTTTGTACAACGAATATTTTGAAAATAAATAATTTTGACAATAAAATTGCCCCTTGCAGATGGTAGATTGGTAATTTTTGAAAATGTTGCAACATAAAAACTTTCACAAAGAATCTCTGATTCTGTAAAGACAACCTTGTGTTACGCATTGTGTTAAACATTTTTTCTACTACCGTAATTATTCGATTACGGTGCGGTACAGTACGCACAGTGCGCTTATTAAACTTTTCCAACTTTTAGGGGTGCGCTTTTTAGGGGGTGCGCTTTTTAGGAGGGTGCGTTTGTTCGAATGAGTGCGCATATTATAACTTGTACAGCTAAGATTCTTCACCTAAATTGTATCGAAACAGATAGTACATCAGAGAAACCCTTAACAAATGAAATTTCATTTTGGCAAAATGACTGGTTCGAGGATGCTTGAAAATGGTTTAGTTTTGTCTGCGAATTTCATAGCTCGAATGCCATCGAAAAAATATTTGCTAAGTTGGCATAAATCCATAAGATGAAAGTCAAATACAGACACATGAGCATCAACATTACTGAGGGCTCAGGATAAAAAAAATTGCAATAGAATTTGCATAAAGTTTGCAAATTGTGTTGTCCTGAGTTTTATGGGTAGGGTGTACTTTTTCTAGAATAGCAATATATTTGCACTCCACCATTAACTGGGGATAGGCTTATTCAAAGGGGGTGCGGTGAATTGAATAATTACGGTAATTACAATTGCTCTAATTCTTTATTTACATTTATCCTTAGCATGTCAATAAATGTCAATGTTAAATGAGATCATTCCATTGCAGTTAAGTTAGTCTTTCTTCTCGTGCCTTCCATTCAAACAGTAGAATCGACGCACTGGATGAGGGAAGTCTAACTTAAGCCCAACTGCAAGCGTTATTATGGTAGCCCAATGTTATTCAATGTAAATGCAAGCCTATTTCAGAAAAAGGCTACTCTTACCAAATCGAGTCTTCAGGCTATTTCATTTTTTATTCATTGTGATGTAAATTATTATTGCTATTTTCTTCTTTCACGTGTATTTATAGTTTATTTGTCCAGAGAATTCTGTTCTTTACTTTTGTTACTAACTTGCCTTGACTGCTTCTGGTACGATGTTTGACAATTCTTCTTTTCGAGCTCTGGAAAAGACATAACATACGTCACAAGGTACAAATAACAATAGATTCAATCTAAAACTCTCAGGGCCCAAATAACGTCCTCCCACTTATTAACTTTTCAATTTTTTTCCCAACTCCCCGGACCTTATTAGGGCCCCCCGTTTATTAATTTTAAGGGAAATTGACTTTTTTACGAACTCCGGATTTCATTCCATTTCTTTGTTAGTACTATTCACGCCAACTTTTCAAGGGAAAATAGAGTTCTTCTGTATATACTTTACCTGCATGGTTTATGACAACCTGTTTTTGTTCTTTCCATCGTTTTATAATCATTTAAAGCCAACCCCCTCATTTAATTTGAGCCCCCGTTAATTAAATTTCAGAATTTTCCAGCCCTTCCTGTTAATCAGGACCCCCCCCCCCGGTTGTTCGGCACTCGAGATTACACACTTTCTTTGTAAGAATAAAGTTTATAACTGAACAAGTAAACGATAAATACACGCGAAATAAGAACATAATCAAGCTTAGAATCGCTGAAATTTAAGAATAATGCAACGCTCAAGTTTCATTAAGATTACAAATTTGTGTGTATTCGAGTTACAATGTTGTTTGTAGATTAACTTTTTCACTTTCGATATAATACTTATTATTCTGCCTTATGATAAAGTAATCAATAAAGATTTGAATAAAATTCTTTGATTTTCACGTATAGCTATACCTTCGATATTTAAGAATAATTTAAGATTTATCTAAGGCTCAAAACCGAAAAAATTTAAAATATTGAGGCTCAGTGAAAAATCAGGCATTCTTACAAAAACGAGTATGTACATGTTTACCGGCCCGTATTGAAATCACGCTGTCCGCTACATGTCCTATGATATTAGTAATAGGCAAGTTTTAATGAAAATTCTTTTACTGTGTCATGCTATCGTTTCGTTTGTTTGTAATAAATTCAATATCATAACTGCAAATTGGATGTGACTATGATAGGCACGGGGGGTGATACCCCCAATGTGCACAGAATTGCAAGAAAGTTGGTCACGATGTAGGAGAGATAACCTTCCGTTGATCAGTCTTTCCTTTATTCATAGTTGATCAAATTTTTGCAAAACGCCTCAAAAAGAAATTCCCTAGGCACACTTCTGAGCGTAAAAAGGATAGTTTGCCAAGAATGTATGAAAATTAGTAGCCAACAGCAAACAAATAATCACAAAAACCAAATGAGGAACCACTGAGCAAAATTCAATTGTACCTTCCTTCCAATATAGGTCCCAGTAGCACTATAGCAGATTGCTATCAGAGTGTTGTGATTTGTACACTGTACTCAGGGTCCGTAAGGGTTTTGGAAAGTTATGGAAATTAATAACGCAATTTTCCAGGACCTGGAAAGGTTTGGAAGAACAGAGGTTTTTCAAAATGGCTATGGAAAAGTTTTGGATTTTTGTTTGGGGCTATTCTAAAATATCCGGAAATGGATATAATTTAGTGTTGTATTAAACACATTATATGATATGCTTGTTCATTTCACTATTTGTAATACAAGACGTGGTCCGTCAAAACAGTCATGAAATGTAGCACTAAAAACAATGCTTTTCTATTGGGCTTCAAAATCCAAAGGAAAATATGTTTCGTGGTTTTGGAAGTTTGGCTTTGGAAAAGTTTTGGAAACGTTTTCGAAATATTGTTAAAGGAGTTTCTCCGAATCCTGTGTACTGGGCTTGCAGCTACGACGTTCTTTAAATTGCTGCGAAAAAACAATCCACTGTGGAGGTGATATGCAAAGTACTTTGATAGCAATCCAATAACTGAGACCAGACACCAGTGTTTTTCAATCTCTTTTATTCACACTACACCATAGCAATTTGAGAAAATGCAAATATATTATTTTCACTAACAAAAGAGAAAAGGACTATGTTAATAATTAAAAAAAAACAGTAAAATGACGTGCTTTATTTTCAACGAAAACCAATACAATGCAAACACTTTGTCAGGTGCGTTTCTAGCGGGAAAAATCTGTAAGGTACTTGGTCCCTGGGCGGGATTTCTCTTAGATTTTCAAGAGATAAGCCTTTTTTTAAGCTTCTTAGGCATATATGATCAATCTTGTACAAAGTTCATGGACATGTGCAATGAATTGAAGCTTAATAGCCGTCTCCAAAATACACCATTTCTAAAATCACAAACATCACCATTCGCACAACCTACTTCATCTTCTGCTGCCGCAATAAGTCATGGACCTCACCTGACCTACTCTCCTAACCCATCATCTGACACCTGTCCACAATGAGTATGAAATTTAATGACATTTTGTACCAAACTAGTCAGTTGTAGACTACCTTATTAAAGAGAAGTTTACATTTGCAGTATGTAATATGCTATTCAATACAATGAAGTTTGAAAAAATTTTTTCAAGCATCTTAAATATATCCTCAAGAAATTAATAATAATCATAATCCGCACTACTTATTATATTTTCTGTATGGCAAATAAGCCATGGACTAATCCAGAACTTCTAACCCACTAACTGCCAATATCTACTAATACCCTTTTACTTATCCTTTGTAGCATGGTAGCATTATATAATTATTGTAGTACCAGGCAAGCCAAATACAAGTTACCTGTTGTTAGCAAGATTTCTATTTGTATGATTAAATTATAAAGAATATACGAGCAAGCTTCAAAAAAAAAATTACTGAGCGATACTCTGAGTTGGGAAAAAGGCTTGGGTGAGAGAGTTAGAGCTAGAGTTTGGGATAGGTTGGTGGGTAGGTTTGGGGTTAGAGTTAGAGGGCTAGAGAAAGCGTTAGGGTTAGTGCTAGGATAACGACGTAATCAGGTCGAGCAGTATGGAAAATGGACAGCTCCCGTCAAAATTCTCTCGCAAGGGAACCTGGAATTACATACACTCATTTTGACAAGAATCTAACTTTTTCGGAGCTTCAATATTCTTAAATTTTTCTGATTTTGAGCCTAAAATTATTCTTAAATTATTCTTAAATAGCGAAGGTGCAACTTCGCCTAGAAATAAAAGGAATAGTCCAATCTTTGTTGATGCTCTGATGCTCTACTACATCATAAAACTAAGCAAGAGTTTACATTTTGTATTGATAACGCAAAATTGTATCTGAAAGCAGGATTATAATTAAGGCAAAAAAATTCCTAAGTTTTCGTAAAACTTGAGCCTTGTATTAATCTTAAATTATTCTTAAATTTCAGTAATTTTGAGCTTCGATATTCTTATAAACTTTACTCTTATAAAAAAAGCGTGTGACTCTGCATTAAATAAGAGTATTTTGAAAACATCCAGTCTCATTTTCACAAAACAGTACATAGTTTCGTCATATTTATCTTGTCAGGTCTACTTCTTCGATTTATTTCCTCAGAGTAAAAGAATAACAGCCACGGGCATTTCTACTTACAATGTCCTGTCGAATACAGCAAACCCCGCGAACAAATCTTTCACTTGCTCTTCACGTGGATCTGTTGTTGGTGTTGTCACATCAGCCAATTCTGATTCACTTGATGTTATCTGTAGTGAGAAGAATAAAAAATATTACAATCCACACCATTACTACGTCTCTTAGGGGCCATTCAAAAATTACGTAACACCTTAGGGGTGGGGCTATGGTCATTTTTTATACGAACTGTTATGAAAATCTAGGGGTGTGGAGGTCATAACTCTTTTGTTATGTAACAGAGGTTTTTGCTTTTTGAAATGCATCTTTTCTGGCAACTACATCAGTTTTGAGCTTAAAATCTAACGCTGCTTGTCTACGTATGCATCCTTCCTTTCTAAATGCAAATAGCGTCACTTCGGGATGTTTCTTTAACTTCAGAGTGTAATTGAAATCAAATTCCTTAACTTTCTTTAAAACTAGATTGAATGATTATTTGCTACATGAAGCATTAGGATACTATGAAACATGAGCAGATAATGGAAACATTGATAGGGGGTCTTACGACTCGAAACATCCCGATTTCTTACGATGCGCTACATGGGGTGGATGGGTGATCAAAATGGGCGAATTTGGCTGTTGCAGTGATGATCTAGAATTTATGCAGTGATATCTAGAATTTATGCAGTGATGATCTAGAATTTATGCAGTGATGATTTAAATTTATGCAATGATGATCTAGAATTTATGCAGTGATGATCTAGAATTTATGCAGTGATGATCTAGAATTTATGCAGTGATGATCTAGAATTTATGCAGTGATGATTTAGAATTTATGCAATGATGATCTAGAATTTATGCAGTGATGATTTAAATTTATGCAATGATGATCTAGAATTTATGCAGTGATGATTTAAATTTATGCAGTGATGATCTAGAATTTATGCAGTGATGATCTAGAATTTATGCAGTGATGATTTAGAATTTATGCAATGATGATCT
>OLMO02000297.1:7584758-7603920 GCA_900291935.2 Cassiopea xamachana
TTATGCAGTGATGATCTAGAATTTATGCAGTGATGATCTAGAATTTATGCAGTGATGATCTAGAATTTATGCAGTGATGATTTAGACTTTATGCAATGATGATCTAGAATTTATGCAGTGATGATTTAAATTTATGCAATGATGATCTAGAATTTATGCAGTGATGATTTAAATTTATGCAGTGATGATCGAGAATTTGTGCAGTGATGATCTAGATGCAGTGATGATTCAGAATTTATGCAGTGATGATCTAGAATTTATGCAGTGATTATTCAGAATTTATGCAGTGATGATCTAGAATTTATGCAGTGCTGATTTAGAATTTATGCAGTGATGATTCAGAATTTATGCAGTGATGATCTAGAATTTATGCAGTGCTGATTTAGAATTTACGCAGTGATGATTTAGAATTTATGCAGCGATGATTAATATTGTTACAATGAAGATTAAGTTGAAAACGTTCAAATTTACACACGTCGCCGTCAAAAAAGCAACAGAAAATGTGTGAATTGTAAGGACTTCGAAGTTCCATCTTATGTGGGTGCACTACTGAGATGACGAGACTACTACAGCAGTAATGATTTGATTGCAAGTAATATTTTGCATCGTTTTCGATCGATAATTAATGGTGAAAACGAGACCAAAGTTCTCAATCCACAGTGCAAAAATTATGATTTTGTGCAGTGATGAAAATTCCTTAGATTATTGCCTGCTTTACCATGCACTGCATTATGGCTTTACTAGGTGTTCTCTCTTTTGATTCATGATCGAAATTAGAGTTTTCTTCTCTTCTTGTTCTGCGTTTTTAGTTTGTTCTTTTTTCATTAAAATTGTAACATATGATTATTGCAAATGGCTGTCGTAGATAGAACTCGAAGACAAGATGTTCTGCCCAACTATGGTAGTCACAAGAGATTTAAATCTATCTATGTAGTTTATTTTAGTTTTATGATACAAAAAATCTCATTTGATTCAAGAACGTTTTGACATCATTATGACTGGTTCAACTTTTCACGTCACTTAAAGAGAATCTATTTCATACATTAGCATAATTTTGTATTTAAAGTGATAAATTCAAGAAGAAAATGTATGCACTGTTCATAATATATGCACTGTTCATAATATATGCACTGTTCATAATATATGCACTGTTCATAATGATCCTTTGCAAATCTAGTTCACCCATCATGCCAATCTGAATGGAACGAAGAATAGCAAAGCTCTATAGGATTTTCTTCAAGGGTTCTACGTAGTACAACTTACTTCCTATAGATATTAGAGAAAGTGCTGGTGACTTTGAAAACAGATTGAACTCTTTTTTATTATTTTTAATATGAACATTATAGACCATTAATAACTATAAGAATATGTATTTGTTTTATTTTTCTTGGTTTGTTTAAAGGACACGTGTTAATAGCAGTTTTCTTTCTAACTGATATGCTCATCCTTTTGAAATATTCATAACATAACATAACACAACTTTTCTCTTAACCTTCAATATTTTCAAATTTTTCTGGTTTTGAGCCTGACATTAGTATCATATTATTCTGAAGTCCTAAAGGTGTAACTTCATCTCAAAATTAAAGGAATATATCAAAATCTTTGTGGATGTCCTACTTCATCAACAAGCAAATCAAAAGAGGAACAGAATAATAAATATTGTATCGATAGATCAAAAGTTCATCCACAGTGCTATAACTCGAATACACAAAAATTCTAAGTCTTGTTGAAGCTTGGGCCTTGCATTTTTCTTAAATTATAATTTAAAGATACTTTCCTTTAGATTTCAGAAATTCTGAACTTTCATATTCTTGTAAATTTTATTCTTATAACAAAGGTGCGGAGAGTATTTAGGAAACATCAAAAAAGAAAGGAATAATAAGGCTCAAAATCAAGATACCACTGAAATGAAATTGCAGAAGTGAAATAAAAAGTCAAACCTTTTTTGATAATTGTTTGTGCAAGCGCTTTTTCTTCTTATGAAGCGGTTTTGATTCGATTATCATCTCTTCAAGTTCATAAGTTGGGTCACAATTGAGATGGTCTCGCTATGATAGTTTGAAATGAGGTCATACATTAAATCATGTCAATCACAGCATTTTTAGAATTGTATATCAATTGATCAAGACAGAGCAATGAAACCACGATTCTTTCACATGTTTCCCATAAGGAGGGCAGAAATTGACCGTCATACAAAAAATGCTAGATATATTTATTCTCTACTTTCTACAATGGACTGCTAGTAGAGGTTTGCCGGGGTGAGTGGCTAAGAGGCCCAACAACAACAACAACAACAACAACAACAACAACAAAGGTTTAAAGAAATATCCATAATTTAATCAATAAATAAAAAAGTTTTTCGAAATAGTGAATATAAAAAATAAAATCACAAGCGTAAATTTATAGACCCCTCCCCTTCCAACGTTCAAATTTTGTCGCCCCTCAAATACATTATCAAAAGGACCAATTAAGGAATATTGCAATCGTTGTTATCATTATTCATCTACTAAGTTATACCTCTTATAAATGAGACAACTTAGGAGACGGATAATGACAACAGCAATTGCAGGATATATCTTTACAATTTCAATTTAACTGTATCCAGTTCTTTATCTCCTAAAAAATGCGTAGTATTGTAACATTTCAAAAATTTAGAAATGAGCTTCAGTGGAGTGATCAGAATGTGATGTTTTGCACGCTCTCGTGATGGAAGAGCCGCTGGAATGCTACAATTCTATGTACATTGTATGGCAACGCTTTTCAAGAAAATCAAAAGTAGCAAAGAGGTGTCTAACATTCAAAGGAACCTTCATCCTCTAAAGCACCTAAAAATCTATACATTCATTAAAGCCATACCCCCTTTTTGCTGACGTCATAGATATTGTGTTCCCAAAAAGAAAAATAATCACTTAAAATGCTGGAAAAATAAAGTAATGATACAACTAAACAAAATAAACACGAATAGAAAGAAAAAAGAAGGAAAGAAAATGCATTGTCATCTAAACAAGGAATTCTGGCAGGTAATTTTTAAATTAATATATCAATGTTTTTATTAGGTTATTTTGGGTCCAGGTAGATGCATGCAATAAAAAATATAATGAAATCAACTAACCGATGGAATAAAACTCATAATTATTTCTTTTGCAGCAACTTCGTTGAAATCGATGCTCTCCATTGACACGTGGGCTTTTAATTCAGTGACTCTGCGAAGCCTCCTTTTTGGGTCTGGCTGCAACAACTTTTTAATCAAACGAACTACACTGTCTGACATGGAACATGGAAGCTCCAGTACCAACTCTGATAAAAATACTTTATAGGCCTCGCTTGCATCTGTGTCCGAATGGATTGCAAATGGACGCTGAAGATAAAAAAGAAAGGACATTATCGCGGCAATTTTACAGATGAGAAAAGAAAACAAACATTGACTAAAAATTGGGTATGAAAGGTAGTTGCCTAAAAATATTGCCTTTGATGTAAAAATAGCACGATGATTGTTGTAATGATCCTTCCAATATAGGGACCTTTCTAATATAGAGACCTGTCCAAACGCTCTCGACTTTTCACTCGACTATGCTCAATTCTGTTGTTGAGTGAAAGTCGAGAGCGTATGGACACCAATTCGAGAGTAGTCGAGAGAAGTCGACAGAAGTCGACAGAAGTCGAGAGAAGTCGAGAGTAGTCGAGTGAAGTTTGAACACGTTCAAAACTTTCACTCGATATTTCTATTGTTCTTGGTGTTCACAGCCATTTGTATGATATGCTGACCTCAGTGCCACTGCCCTCCAGATACTCTTGAGCATGTTACTGCAATTAGAGAAATTACCTACCTCTATAGAAATTACACTACTTCCCACTACAGCTGATATATGGTCTTTGCTAAGACTCTGATTGAAACGGATTTGCTTCTTTGACACATCCAAATTTCCAGTTATGAGATTAGCTAGGGCTTTCTTAAAAGCATCTGTGAAGGATTCTACACCAGAAAGTGCTCCGAACCCTAAAGCTTTTTCTTTGATTTTGAACTTACATATCCCTTTCTCTAGGGTTTGCCCCCGGAGTAACTGTGTCTTTTAAATGGTTAAGGAAGGAGGTCACTCTTTGAAAAGGCGAGTGAAAAATCGAGAGGGTTTAGACACCCCTGCTCCACGATGCTCGAAAAAATTGAAAATTGTCAGGTGCAAAGTCGAGAACGATTGGACAGGCCTTAGGGCTACTAATAATTCAAAACTAAATCTCCGGGAATGCATGCAAATTCAAGAAGTAGATCAGAAGATTAATGCACTACGCTTTTGTTATTTCAGTGGGCTCTACACACCATATCTTGACCTCGCAACCAAGATTTCAAGAAACAACTACTAAGAAACGGTCACGACGAAATGCAATCCATCACAACGCAAAAACAGGTGTGGACCAGGGTTAAGGTAGGGCTTAGTGATAGCGATGTAGTCTGGAGTTAGGCTAGGGGTAGCGTTAAGGATGGGACTTTTCAATAAAGTTATCGGGGTGTTTCGGAGGTATGAATATCAATGACATGTTCTCATGGGCTGCATTTCGTCTTGGCCACAAGAAATCATTCCATGACAAAATCTCACTGTAGAGATAAAAAAATGGATAGGAACATCTACGAACGACCTAATATACACGAAGCACCGAGAAATGACTAGTGACAAACAGAAAACGATGTAGAGCTCATCTCAACTCGAACAGAATTTGAATGCTGACTTTATTTATGGTCTTCGTGCAAGCTCTTCAACTTTACGAGGATTGAGAGCATTGAACTCTAACTTGAAATCACTAATATTGGTTTAAGGTTTGGAAGGAGGAGGTACACCCTACCATTGACCAGATTCAGTATGCAAAATGATCTTTTATGAGAAACTGAAAAGAACCAAAGAATCATAACACCTACTAAGAGAAGGTGTGCAGCTAAATGCATGACAAAGTTGTGAAGAGGTCTAAGCTCAGAGAAGATGCACATTTAACATGATGATACCGCTGTTTCAAAGAGACTCAATGGAAGAGCTTGCACTTCATGTTTTTCTTCATTTGTTTTGATTTTGCTTTTCGTTCTAATGGCATCCTGATTGCAATTATGGAGAAGTCTGTTAAGTTGTCTAGTTGCATGCCAATTAGAGTTGAGAGAAGAGAATGCTGAGTAGACAAGAGATTGAGTTAGGATGTGTTTAATGAGATAATAATTGTTTTGATTAGCCTGCTTAGAGGACTGAAACTTTAGTGGAATTGATGTATATAGCTATATAGTTATTTGTATATAGTTAAAAGAGTTGTTTTTCTCATGCTAACTTTTCCTATGATAGCTTTTCTTAAGTCAACTTTTCCGTTGCTTCGCCACACAATTATTTCCGAACTAAATATGACGACATGCATTGCATTTAAAGATAATTTCTGCATCAGGGCATCTTCGCGGCTATAGTAATGCTAAGCACTAAAAGAAATCTCTTTTTTGCACTCCATCATGTTCTTTAATCTTGTGAAAATCAACATCAAAATTTTAAAACTCCAACTACGTGCATCTATGTTATCATTGCTCTTATCAGCAGAAAATTTCGTTTTCTTCCATTTCCTTGAAACACCACTATCTATTCCTTGCTACGCCACATCTTTTGCCAACCTAAAGATCTTTTGGGGAACTTTAGAGTCTGTTATTTAACGAACTGGAGAAACAGCAAACAATAGCCACTAGTTATTTGCTTTTATGACTCTACTCGCCGTGCAACGTAATTTCTGATAGGCACAAGAAGGTTTGTGGTAGATCATCAATATATTGAAACAAAATATAACATGGCTTGAAGGATAACGATCCTTGAAATAGAGATGTAGAAATTTTACAACACCTAGAAAAACGCAATTTTCGCATAAATAAATGACTATCGACAAATTATGATCTTGGTCGAACATATATCTAAATCTTGATTGAACAGATTTCTGATCAAGATTTTACTATGTGAATAAATTTTTCTTGATCACGACTAAGAGGCCTCATACGAAAAGGGCTTGTCATTGTTTCTTTTGCGAAAGGGGGAGGTCGAGAATGCCACATTGCCACCCGGGCTAGACCACGTCAGGTCCAGAGCTTTACTCAGAACTCACCACACTATCAATTTAATGCTTTTTAGTACTATGCAGACGTACATACGACTAGATTTCACTACACCTTGAGTAAACACAGTCAATTGAAAATATATTCACGTGGTTTTAGTGATATTCTTTAACAAAGACAATTATGATAAAGAAAGGGTTCGACAAATCGTAATTTTACGGATTACGATGGCGCAATAGGTTCAAGGTACGTACTTATGTGCTCTTGCGCAAGTCCAGAGCCGATTACTGTAACAATAAAAGAATTTTCTATGCACTGAAAAGCTTACCTTTCCACGAACCATTTCACAAACAGTTATTCCCAAACTCCACCAATCTATCTCGAAAGAATATCCTTCAGCTTTGTTGATATAAGTTGCAAATATTTCAGGAGCTACAATTTGAATATTATTATACATCTACAAATGTCAAAATGAAAAAATAACCAAAACTGCAAGGGTTGAGCAAGTAGATCTTGACTATTACAAAATTTGAAACTCGCTTTACTACAAAATAATTTTTATCAAAAAGGCACCTGCCAAAAGGGAATCATCATAATAATAACAATAAAGATGTTTTTACGCAGAAAAGCCTTATATTGCCTAGAGGGACTGTTATCAGTAAGGATCTGTTTCAAAATATAACGACTACATCGCTACAAATAAAAATTATTACATCTAAAACTTAAAAATACAAAACAAGTTTATAATTTTGAGCCTTAGAGAGAAAAGCAAACAAAGCAATAAATCATATAAAATCTTCAAAATAGACATAACACCTAGCAGTACAATAAACGATCCTTTAACTGATGATTGAAAATGATTAACAGCTTCAAGTTTCGTATGTCACCTGGCGTGCACGAGGTAATTAGTGAGGAAATTCATGGGCCCGTTGGGGGAGTTTCCTAGCCATTTTGCATGTTCAAAGACCCCTTGTGCAGTGACAATCTACTTGAGCACAAATGAAAAAACTTAGACACACCCATATAAGCTTTTGTTCCAGATAGAGAAGTCGCCAAGCAATTTTCTTGTAGAACTGTAGCAATATTGAAATCTGTGATATGAATATGACCTGTATCAAGAAAAACAAACTAACAAGTTAGATAGAGTTAATTGACTTCTACATACAATCATGCCTACGGTGAGAGCAATCACCAAGATGTGTAGCGGACAAAGGGACTCAAAGGATAACATCTCATTGACATCCAAAGAACAAAAATCTTCAAGGGCCAGGAAATCGGGTTTTCTGACGATACCAAACAAAGATGATGGATCAAATTTGATTCAGGGAAAGTAAGCTACTAAGAACAGGGGGGAGCAATAGCAGACTATACCCTTAAATAACCACGACTTTTGGTTGCCACACCCAGCTTACTGTAAAGAATTGACCATCCTCCTATTAGTGAAGTACAAAAGTTGTATCGCCAGAGGTCCTCACTCCAACCCAATATTTTGTCGTCGAATTTGGACGAATTAGACAATTAATGTCGGAGAGAACTGGGGGGCCATGTTCCCCCAGTCCTATCCCGTGGCTCCGCTACTGTAAGGCAACTGTTTCCTCACGATCCAAAAATCAATGAAAAGAGCGAGTGATCGTATACTAAATCAAGATGGAGTCATCAACCTACTACTCTTACGAGTCATACACTTTGGAATAGAGCAGAGATTATGCGCCCCTTTGGTGCTCAGTTTCCACTCTTTCCCCAATGAATATTAAGATGATAGAAGGTTTAAAACTTCTAAGGCATTGAAAAATAAAATGTCATGCAGAAAGACCAAAAGTAGTACGCTAATCCTAGAATAATTGAAGCATCTCTCCATTAAGGCTATTTGTTGCACAAAAAGCAGGGATCCTTCATGCTTATGTCCGTGTGTGTGTACCTTCCTTGTTTCTACTGGAGTAGAATCATTGTAATACTTTGTCGCAATGGATCACATCTATGCGCATGATGGTACAACGTTTCTTGAGTCCCGTGAATTGTAGGGTTGCCTAAGCTGCTACAAGCAGCAAATATCTCAAGAGTGAATCACCGGTATGTTCTGCTATAGTTCGTGCTAAACTATGTAGAGCTGGGTATATACGCTCTATCTCTATAAATTGGCATCTTCAACCAAAACATACATGAACAATCGAATCACTCTATGATGGTACAGATCGTTTCTGGCAACAGTAACCAATAATAGTACTCCATTTCTTTCATCATTTCACCTATCTACATAATTTAGACATTTTTCAGGGCCCCTCTCCCCCCCTCAAAGACTACAAGACGAAGCATTGAAATGACGGCATTTGATGCATTCCCACAGGCGCTTGAATAAGCATTTTATTCCTCTTCAAGAAATATGAAGAGGGCATTTACCCTCCCCCCTCAGGGCATGGTTTGTAGACGTGAAAATGATGATAAAAACGGAAGGCGGCTAACAACGTAAACTCTTTTCTGACAGATGAAAGCAACTACTACCTTTGTCATCAAGGAGAAGATTATCAGGCTTGATATCTCTAAAAAAACAAAATAAAGACAAATGCTATAGCATGGAAGATTCCGAATATACGATGATCATATATGATTACACAATGCCCATTGATTAAAACTTCCAACTGCACAATGCTAGCGGAACTGAAAATAAGAAGCTGTACATATCATAATCAGTGGTGTCGAAGCAAATCGATAGCTAGGGGGGCTCTATTGACAGCTAGGGGGGCTCTGTTCTTGTATATATGTTTATAAGAAACTTTGAAATGAGTCCACGCAATCAGACCATGTAACGAAACGATGATGTCGTCCAGTAAAGAACGTATTTATAATACCCTATATCTTGTGAACTGTCAATTTCTCGACAGCGTTTTAAATCTAAATAGGCTTTTAAAACAGAATAATGATTCTTATATGCTCTTACTTCAACAAAAATTTATAAAGCAGGGGGAAGGCTGTGCCCCCCGCGCTCCCCCTGTTTTACACCACTGATCATAATCGACTAAGGAGCTAGTGGTTCTGTTTCAAAACTCCCATATTCTGTTGGTCAGAAATCGATACTTTGAAGAGGCATAAAAATTTCACGATATCTTTGAACGCAAAACAATCATTCATTTCAAGAAATAGCCACACCAAGCTGTGATCAAAATAAAACAGTGTCTTCACTGGAGCTTTTTATATTGAGATGATCGGCAAAATTTGCGATCTGTTGGATGGAACGATGATAACAGATTATGAAAGAAAGCCTAGTTGCAACGGCATTGATAATCTGGTATATGAAGAAATGAAGAAGAATAAGGTGAAATAAATACAAGTAGTCATGTGTTCATGATTGCACAAACAATTTCACAAAGCAGACAACAGAAGCACAGAACAGGAACATTCCTTCAAACACCACAGAAAACTCTTGCAACTCATGAACTGGGAAATATTGATTCAATGTAAAGACTACCATCTTTGACGAAGTAAGACCTACTGACTTAGGAACTGTGCTGATACAAACGCAAAATGATCAATTTGTTTGCTACTAAAAGTTTTCAAATATTGTAATTTACTAATCACTAACTGAGAAAAAGGATATAGCTCTATTGCCGACTAAAGAGTACTTTTATGTGTAAGCTTATGGCATTAATTCTGAACATATGATTATCCAACAAAAAACTTTCAAAGTTCATTTACTCAAGGAAGTCAAACAGCTGCGTAAGAACAAAGAAATGCGTACTTAGACTAAAACCATACAGATTGATATGCGATATTTGCCAGGAAAAGCAAACATTGATGATAAACAAAGAAAAAGCTTTGGAAGAAGAGCCAAAAGCTATGTTTACTATTTTGCTAACAGTGTCACACCCAAAGCGATGGAAGTATGATAAATCCAAGAAGCTCATGCAGACGATGAGGAACTGTGTAACCTGACAAAGTGTTATGGGGAAGACACAAGGAATAAGTTGCAGAATAAGATGTGTTTATTCGCAGGTAATGGAATTTCAATTGCTGGAAAACGTGTGCTCAGAGGAACAAAGATAATAATTCCCATTAGTCCTCGAGAAAAGAAAACTTCAGAATATGCATGAAGGGCACCCAGGGATTTTGAACGTGAAATGGTTACTTCGAGCAAAAGTGTGGTGGCCAAGACAAGATATGAATGTACAGGGGTCTAAAAACCTGCAATCCATGAACTGCAATCCATGAACTGCAATCCAAGGGGCTTATTTGAGAACTTACAGTACAACAATCATTATGCCACAAATTGAGTTCTTTTGTTATTAATAACAGATACAGCAAATGGCCATCACAGCAAAACTCTAATGTCCGCAGCTGAATGCAGACAGGCTAATGGCATTTGTAGTATCTGAAACATTCAGACCAGTCAAAGCGTTCTGCAATAGAGAACAAATTGAATAGGTATTTCCTACATGGCTTAAAACAAACTTCAAATCTTATCTACAACTAACTGGAACTAGGTGAAAAGTGACGATTTCCTTGAAAACAAACTCCACAGACACTCTAACTTGTCTCATAGACTAGATGAAAGCTCGATGGTTTGGTGTTAGACATTACCATCGCTAAAATGGGCATTAGAGATAAATATAGTGTGGGTATGTTGGATCACCACAGACGCAAAGAGCCTCACCATCTGGTGCAAGTTAATGCTGCTCTAATTCATCTATGATCCCAAACGTGGAGGTAGGAGTCGTTGGACACAGGGGGCAAATACTACCCACTTTCCACTAATGTGTACGTAAAATGCCCTTCGCAGTTTGCAGAGTCGATCTCTTGTTTGCATGGGTGCACCCTAAATGCATGTGTCCCTAGTTTTTGAATTACTTCTACTTCCATAAACTCAGTAGTTAAGGATATTGCAAGTGTGGTGCCATAGATGTAATAGTTTTGAGTTTGGGGAAAGCACATTTAGTGATATAATTCGTTAACTATCTTCTCTCTTTTTGATTGCATTTGCTGTGCGACACTTCGCATGGCTATATGCGGGACGAGTGGCGCGCATTGCTAGTTGCGGAGGTCTGGTCTAGATAATAAAGACAGAGACAGTGAAGCAAAAGAGAAAAAAGGATCTACACAGAGGTATCATCGCACCTATAGAGTAGGGGAGGGGCAATGTCAAAGATTTTCCGATAAAATTCGAAACCTTTATCTTAAATTTTCCGACGAAACATCAAAATTTCCAAAATTCTGATGACTTCGAAAAAATTGGGGGCCATGGCCCCACTGGAAGAAAGAAACAGGCAAATGAACACTGAAAGAAACAGGAAGATGAAGACAAGACCAAAAGGAAGAAGACAAGGGAATATTGAAACAGAAGTCGTCAACCAAGATCACTCCACCAGTAGAACTACAACTATATCATCTAACATCAAAATGTGACAAAATAGCATCACAATCGAGTTGTCAAGTGATGTTAAGTACAAAAGGAATTCATCATATTTGAAAGTTTTCAATGCACCAAAGTCACCTGAGTGACTATGATAGAAAAAAGTTAGCATAGATCTACAGCCAGGATCTGAAAATGAAGTAGATGATACGCCAGAAGTAGGTACTTGAATAATCTGCAGGACTGGCACTACCCAAAGCACTTCATTGAAAAGCAGTACCTGCTGTAACAGAGAGAATTGATTTTATTCACATATAAGAGAAAAAGTACAATTTCTGCAAGATGCAAGCATTTTCAACTACAAAAATAATCATTGGGATTTATCATGAACCAGACAAGATGCTGATTTTGAGCTTCTTCATACCAGTTTGCATATATTTTACTATGATTTGCTTCTGCTAGGAGAAAATTTATTGGTTATATATTGTGCTAACCACACAGAACATCCTGCTTTAACTGTACATATGCAGATCAGTGGAATATACTTGGGGGCAAAAGGGAGCAATTACCCTCCCCCAATAGTATTACACTTAAGGAACTGTGAGGAGGTTGCATAAATAATGGCAGCTAAATCAACAATCTTGAAGGGATCTTTGCCCCCCTTCCCCAATAAATGTTGAAGTTAGTTCCATAGGTGTTAATATGAGTGGAAGAATTAAACATTGAATTTTAGAGGTAAATTGGTTTGCTTTACAATTAATATGGGTAAATGTACTGCTCCCATTCATGCAGGTGAATAGTAAATAGTATATGAAGACCTTCATATAAAAATATAACTATAAAATAAACAAGCTTTCGAGAACCACACCTATGGACTATTTGCAGTGAATGCAGGTAGTCTAAAGCAAGGCCAACCTCTGCAAGGTACAGTATAACTTGCTGTTCAGTGAACCGCTTGCCTTCATTCAAATGGAATCGTATGTCACCACCCAACATCAAATCTAATACCATAAACATGTCTTCATGATCTTGAAATGCATACCACAAATTCACCACAAAATTGTGATCAATGCTTTGCAGGATCTGTAATTCCTTTAGGACATTTGTAATTGCTCCTTCTGATGAACACTTTTGTTTACACATGTATTTGAGTGCATATAACTGTTTAGTGTCCTTCCTTTGGACTATGCAGACCTAGAAGAAGTAGTACTACATTTCTATTCAAAAAGCATTGAGATACTTTAATAAAGGAGTTATGGTATTGACCTTGTTTTTGTGTGGGAATGGGAAGTTGTTGTGAAATGTAGTCTTATTTTTAACTATTGCAAAGCTAAACATTATCAAAAATGTTAATGAGCTTAAAATGCACTTCAACCTTCACCTTATACTTTATAAGATATAAAATTTTACAAATTAACTGCTGATGAAAGCATAATCATGGACTCGCATCAGAGGCTCTAAAACTAGCAGTCTCATGGCCATCAAAATTGTTGTGAACTTCTTTGGTCTACTAACTCTTGGTAGATTTTTCAGTTGAAGAACTTTTTACACTTACCAAAAGCTGCACTCTTTGAGTGGCCTGCAATTGTAGCAATTTTTCTATGGCTTTTACCATTATTTTTGTAAAAAACAATCTTAGAATGCTTCTCAAACAACATTTCATGGCATTTGAAAACTCCTATGTTCATTTTGCTAGCCTAGAAAAATTAGTAAAGCAAATCTTTTTCAAATACTGTGGTGCAGCTGAAAGACTTTGGAACATAAAAAATGTCTTATGAAAGTTTCACGGAAATGGTTGGTTTTTTTATTTGATAAGAGAGGATCAAATGCATATCATTAAAAGCATTTAACATAAACAGCCTTCAAAACTTTGAAGGTGTCCCAACACATTTTGAACCTTAGTGTACAATGCAATACTTTTTATTCTCTACCATTGATTAACATCAGCCATGACTATTCATCTGCAGGATACATATCAATTGACATGCTTGATTGCTCCATTTCTCCATCAATTCACTTAAATTGCAGTCATATTTTTAACTAACATACAAATACTTTAAAACTGAAATAAAATGAAGGATTCCTGATGTTGGGGATATCAACAATACTGATGGAGAAATGCACCTTAGGAGAAACAGAATCAACATTGTACAAGCTAGAAAACCAGTTCATAATACCTTTCCAAAGGATCCTCTTCCAATGGAGCGTAGAATCTCGAAATGGTCAAGGCATACTAAAAAAGAAAACACAAGACTAAAAATTAGCATTAGATCTGCAGCTCTTTTGTGCATTTCAATTTACCTCTAATAGACTATAACTTCCATACTCCAGCCCAAAATAGCAAATACTTCTAGTACAGATCATCATATCCTTTGACTGGGAAGAGACTTCAAATAAACAGGCTGAGATCAAGCTCTATAATGGAGGAAGAGCTTGCCAACATGTTTGTGAAAGATTTGAACACCCTGCTTATCCAAAAGTGAAGCCTACAAGCAATAAAACAATTAGGAGCCATGGCTATCCACAGAAAAGCCAACAAAGATGATAAACTTTGAGCATGCCAAGCCATTGTCTACAACCAAATACTAGGATGCCAAAGAGTATCTCTTTGACAACATTGCTCAATTTGAGGTTAACAATTGTACTCATATATTGCTTCCTTCTACATCTGTGCTAGCAGAGGCTATATTTTCTTGATTAGTTTATTACACATAAATCTTTTCTTCCTCATAGTGAACTTTGCAGCTATGTGCATAAGAGGGCTTTAAATTTAGGGGGCAGTAAACATTCAGCCCAAAAGAGTAAGGAGTCGCAAGTAATCACAAAATTTTCTCTTGTTCTTTTAGAAATAAATTGAAAAAATTGTGCAAATGAAATGAATTACCGCCTAACTGAGGTAGCAGCCCCTTGCTACCATGAAATGCTGAGAAGGATCACAGCAGAGAAACCAATCAGAAGCTGAATAATTTCAATCATAAGAAGTATCAGTACACTTCTCACAGCCAGCCGAAGTGAGCACTGTTGGAGGCAATCGAGACAATTTGCAAAGCTTACGTTGACACCCTAGTCTATTCCACCCTTTCATTTAACATTTGCTCCTGTTGAACATAGGGTCGAATCGTCTTTGCGCTATATTCGTATGAAGCAATTTCGATATGCAAAATTGACGCTCTGAGCTTGCAGGTCGCAAAATGTGCTATCATCAGATAATAAAATAAAATTGATTAAGCACTTTATAGCTAAAGTTGTGTATTCTCATACATTGAAGATGTTTTATGGCAATTTTAGATACAGTAAAAACACGGCAGCTACAACTAGAATATTAAGCAAAAGCCAAATGGACTTACCTTCACCTTCCAGCACTATCTGTTTTCCACGGTTTTTCCTTTCCTCTCTCGCTTTGCGTGAAAAGAGAAGTCCCATCTCATCCTTGATATCTAGTCGTCATGCAGCATCAAAGGTGATTTATTGAGCAATCAGTTTGAAAAATGAAGCAGACCCTCCCTTTGAGCTCGGAAGTCAACACAAAAGTGACAATCGCCAACAAACTCAACTTTGTCTGAGCAATATCCTTACAATCTCCTTTAACTAGAAATGCAATCTTGCATCATGCAACACTATAATGCTCGCTTTCAGTTTCGATCGTTTTTCGTTCCTAAATTTGGCTTTCAACTTTCATTGTATATCTAGCCCATATTCCCATACGTTCTTGAGCTGCGATCAGTTCATAATGAAGGAAGTAGCAGCACCCATCCTCATGATCAAGAAGAGGCCAACCATAAGCGGGCTTTCAAATGGCGCCAAAGTACGAAACAACCTAGTGTTCACTGCTTGCGTATTGATTTTTAAAATAACGTTTTATGTAATGAAAATGGAAAAAAAAGCACTAGAACTCTGCCAGGACAAAGATGGAAAAGGATTGAAACATTTCATCGAAAAGTTACGTCAAGATGAAGTGAGTTATCGATCTTGCTGATGTGATTACGTTATTAGTTTCGTACTGATATCTCTGTGATTCTGGAAGTCTACAGTCATCTTTAGTTAGATATGAATTTTGCATTTTTCTACTTTTGATACCATGAATTATATGGGATGTTGTGCTATTAGCAGAACTTTGCTAATGTAACTACTCAGGGAACTCTTTCATTTATGAATTAATTACTTAAAATTTAAGTAATTTAAATTGAATAATTCTCACCATAATTTTTTCCTTATGTCAATTTTTTGTATAAAGTTGTATTGACATTCTGCATTAATGTTCTTGTTCTATTTACTTCAATAAATTGGTATAGTTTAGTTATCATAAAGTAGTGTAGACAATGTAAAACATGAGACTAACTAAAACTAATACTGAGTTGGTGAATAAGTGATAAAAGTAATGGTGAACCCACCCACTCTCGTATCCTTGAACTTTGACTAATCTTTCTATTTTCCATGTAAACAAAAATGTATAATTTTTCTTCTGAATCTTTAATGTATTCACCAAGGCCAAGTTTATCTCTCTACAAACTTTACCATTCCATGCTTCATATATAGAGTGTAAGTGATGCTCCATGTTCCATGCTTCATGATTAGACCTTAAGTAATGTTACTAATAATCTATAATGCTAACCAGGTCGCAGGGATCCAAGTAAAAAGTGTTTTAGATATGATGTCACTTTGCCACCTATAGAGTAATCTTTGTTTGTGAGGCTGCTTCTGCATACATATGTCTCCAGGGACATATTGACAGGGGTGTGGGGGTGTAACACCCCATAACTTTTAAAACCTGAAAAAAAATTCAGGTAAAATTGTATCATTACATCATCAAAATCAGGTAATTTTTGAAGAGTTAAAGGTTACATAATGCTTGTACAACAGTTGAAAGAATGTATAGTTTAAGGAAGTATGTACTGTATTTGCGAAAACCAATCTTAAAATGTCATTTTCCAGCCTTCTGTGAACCTTGATTTTGAATATTTTCCTCTGGGCCCAACCATGGTGGGGCCATAGTAGATTCTGGATAAGAAATAATGTCTAACACACTTCCTGTGAAGTCTACTTAAATTATTAGCAATATGACTCTCTTTTGAAATGTTGTATTTACAGAAACCAATCTGAAAGAAGCGTTTTGAGCCTGCTGAGAACCTTTATTTTGAAAAATTTTTTGGGCCTTATATTAGACTCAAGATACAAAAGGATGTCTAGGACAGTTTCTGTAAATTCTGCTTTAAAGATTAGCAAAATGGTTCTGTTATTTGCAAAAACCAAATGCATAATAGCATTTTCCAGCTGTCTGAGAATTTCTATTTTGAATATTTTTCCAGGCCCAACCATGCCGTGTCCTATAATTGACACTGGATACTAGAGATTGTCTAGCACATTGAAGGTTTTTGATAGCAAACCTTACCCTTCTGCCCCTACCACTTATAAATAGCCAAAGAACATTGCTTTAAGAAACTAGAATAAATAGTGATCAATGAAAATAGAACAGCTTATCGTTAACATAAATTCAGGTAAATTCACCCCTACGCCCTCCAACCAAGGGTTCTTGCGACATCTCTGTGTACCTCCCTCTTTCAAAATTCTTTCTGCATAGATTTGTTCTGTCAAATCAATTGTCATCCCTCCTTTATCATTCCTTTTTTGCCAGGTTGTAAGCAGGGGCCTGCCAGAGTAAAGTGAATGAATAATTTGAGATGTAAACAAGGATGTAGCTAGCAATCAAAAAGTGGGGGTGGGCACATGCATTCAGGAGGCGCCCTCATGTAAAAAAGGGCAACTATGTAACCTAAATGGGGGCAATTTATATAGAAATTTGTGAAAAGCAGGAGGCATGTGTCCCCTGTGCCCCCCTCCCTGGTTCCTACATCCATGGACATAAGCATTAGCACTTGTGATGCAATTGGCCTAAGGGCTACTATGCTCACTAAAATTTCATATTGTTTTCTTATTTACTCATAATTATGTACATTAACAAACAAAAAGACAATAAACTCTATATAAGAATACCCAAATTTTTTCTGAGCCTCATTATTCTTAAACTTTTCTGATTTTGACCCTAGAATTATTCTTAAATTATTCTTACTTACCACAAGTGCAGCTTCGCCTAAAAATTTAAGGACAATATTCCAATCTTTTGTTGATGTTTTACTACCTCATAAAACTAAGAAAGAGTATATTTTTTGTATCTATAATGCAAAAGTACATCTAAAAACAGTATTATAACTAGGATACAAACAATTATTATGTCTTGGTGAAGCTTGAGCTTTGCATTATTCTCAAAATATTCTTAAATTTGAATGATTTTGAGTCTCAATATTTTTATAAACTTTAAAACTTTATTCTTACAGAAAGAGTGTACCACAAGGAGTAAGTTTATAGCTATCTGCCCAACAGCCATTACATAAAGGCATCTATCAGGTACCCTTTCAGGGTCAGGTAGGGGAAAAACAATAATCAAAGACAACCATATTGTATGCTCAGACAAGATCTTATTGTGGGAATTCACTTAAGGTGTTACCTAATTCAAGGTGCAATTTATCCACAGCAAATCTACAGCTGTTGTACTGGTCCCACCATATCAAGGCTGCTATGCTCTGTTTTTATGACAAGAATTATGATAGTTGTGTGAGCATGTATCCTTACTTTCTTGAAGAAAAGTTATGCTTTAATCTAAATTTATAGGTTCTCCAGCTTATTGCAATGTTTATGGAAAATGACTTCACAGAAACATCAACACTACTGAAAGGAGTATTTGAAGGTTTGTTGGTAAAAGTTGACAATAGTTTGAAAAATACCAAAGGATTGATATTTGTCGATATATTTATTTAATGTTCTTTCTGATTTCAGGCAGTATTCAGTATTTAGTTTCTATTTCTTTATTTCTTATAGCTATCCTTTGGTGACCATGTGATTGATTAAATAACAGTGCACACTGAGTGCTTAAAATGATCATTCTACCAAACTTATCTTTACTGGCTATAGATACAATTTATTAGTTGTGTAGGCAGGGTTATACATTGAAATGTTGGTTGAGAGTTTATAGTCAAACTTTCTGTCCATCTGATGTCAATTGTCTCCTTCATTTATGACAATTTTCCATGGACCAACTTTTGTCTAAGAAAGAACCATCTGTCAATGATATGGGGGTGTACAGCCCTACACCCTTCTAATTTGTACCCTTTTGTAGACCATGGAGAGCTGAGTTTGTTGTTCCACATAATAAGAGCAAACATGAATTTGTTGCAATTTTGTGGGTAAATTACCCTCTTGCATCATACAGGGTCACCCTAGTTTGATTTATAAGGGTGCTACTGAAAGTATTTCTCACCTAGTTTTATCATGCTTCTTACTTTCTTTCATATATTAGTTGTCAACAGCTATGCCCATTTGAAAATGCATGAGAATCTTACATTAATAAATATAGGAAAACAGAAGTTTTTGAAAACTTGAGCAAGCATTTTTTTATATAAAAAGTATTAGTTGTTGGGCCATTTATGTGAAAGGGGCATTGCAAGTATTATTATCTTAAATCAAATATGTACTGGTTAACATCTTGTGCCTACCACTATAATGTGCAAGGAATATTAAATTAGCCTGCCCTGTTGTTCTTTCCTCTGCACAGTACTTGCTCAGACATTTTGAGGTTTAAAAAATCCATAATTTTCATCCAGCCATCACTTGTTAGGCATAATGCATAATGCTATTAAAAATTTGAAGAATGGAAAAGCGGCGGGTCCAGATAAGATCCCAACAACTATCATTAAAGATGTAGGGGA
>OLMO02000297.1:7604020-7632803 GCA_900291935.2 Cassiopea xamachana
ATATGTAATATTTTAGTTGCTGAAGGGCTATGTTTGTTCGTGTATAAATAATTGATTACATTACATTACATTACATTACATTACATAGTCTAGTATCTTTGGACCCTGCCCCCTAGACGTCTGAATTGCTGTACCTCCTTCCCTCCTCCAGCAGATACAATCAAAATGTCCAATTGAGACGTATGACCTGTCACAAAGAATATAATTTAGATGCATGGCAATAATAGCAATTGCAGTATATCTTCATATTTGCAAGCCAAATGCCTCTAGTCCTCAACTTACTCAATGCGTTGTTGTGTAGCATTTCATGCTTGTAGTTCGGGGCATCGATACCAGGGGAAGGTGGTGGCACTGTCTCCCTCCACGTTTTTCATAGAGTAACATGTTTCTTTATTTTTACCAGAGCTTATCTCCGACTTTAACAACCAGGTCGCTCCTCTATGAAAGTCGTTATAGTGTAGAGACCAGAAAATTGTTTTTTGAATACTCTCTTGATGTAAGAGGAGCTGGAATGTTATGCTTCCAATTCCAATTCTATTTTACAGCTTATCAAGAAAAAGAAAAATAGAAATGGGACGTCTCAATTCCCAAAGACCCCCTCCTCTCTACAGCGCCAGAAAGGTCTTAAATTCGTGAGGCCCCTTCACCTTTGTACTGATGTCGTATAAGTATGACCCCTACTCTTGGGCGCTTAATGGAAGAACGGGGCCGTTCATTAATTGTTTGGATTTTTTCTAACCCAGAGATTTTTAAGACCTGGACGCTTAGTAGTTTATCGCATTGTGATAAACATAGTGTGTAGTATTTTCTGGGGGCCTGTAGTAGATCAGGGGAGACAGTGTTTAAACCATTGAAATATCAGGGAAAATGACTACCCAAATTTGACACCCACCCTGTTGTCAGAGCATGGCCTATTTCAGGCCTGTTTTAAAGTAATCTTCACTTTGTTGTCTTAGAAATCTTGAGTGTGGTCTTGAAAAGTTAGAAGTGTGGTCAAATATTTCACCTTCACATGCTTCTTATTTCGGAGAAGCCTTTTTGCATCTTGGTCTGTATATGCCATATGTGAATTTCAAGAACAGCACAACTTGTGCTTCAAAGTAAGGTCAAACAGCAAAAGGTTCTAACGTAAATATTGGATTGTCTGAAGGGAGTAGTCCCAAAGCGCTCAAGTAGGGTGTGGTCAAACTCTATAGTGGCATAGTGTGGTCTTAGAAAATATCCATAAAATAGGTCCTGTGTCAGAGAGATCCAAAAGTTAAACATTTTGCAGATAGCGCGAGGGAAGCCATAGGTTTTATGTTGATAACTAAAAATAGAAAGAAGTCTAAATTGTTTTGAAGGAAGAGCTGTTGTTTGTAGCTACTTACTTCAAAAAGTGCTTGGCCACTTCAAAGGACTACCGAGCCAATTCACTCACGAGTACCTTAGTAAGACGGGCTTGTTATGAAAAATAGAGTGACTGAACTACTATCTTAGGACAGGAATTATTGAGGAAGTGAGTAATTGCCAAGTTCGCAATAGACACGTTTTATTTTTATTGGAAAGTAGTACTTAGCTGTTCAAAAAGTTAAGAAACATGAGTACTGGATTTTTGAGACCTAAGAAAGTTTATAAGTGTACATGTATTTTAAATAAGAAACTCTTAAGAAAGTTGTGTTACTGGCATCGTGAAAAATTGAGAAAGTTCGGTACTGGGCCGAACTTTCTTATAAAACAAAAAGCATGTATTTAGGAACATAACAACCAGTTAACCTATGTTAATAATTAGTAATGTCAAAAATGTTCAATTGAATTTAATTGAATTTAACCGTAGGTTGACTGCTCTTTCTATTTTGCTGTTGGTGGTTTTGTTCCTAAATATGTTTTTATTTTATATGAAAGTTTACCATCGATACTATTGTTACTATTTTAATAGCAACAGTAGTAGCGATAGTAATCCTAGAAATAGCAAATTTTTACAAAAATGTCGAAATAATCAGCTCCTTCACACCCGATCGATGTATATCATAGAGATGATGTATATCAAGCCTACGACAAGTGTTTGTTCTATTTCCACATCATTCAGTCCTTCACAAGGGCTCCTTATGCACCCAGTGATGACCACCTGCAGACACTCAGTTTTTCAAGCATAATGAAAAGACTTGATCACACAGCTTTGTTTCCATTATGAAGTGTCTGAATAGATCATTTTGAAATCAGCTTGCTGCAAGGCAAATATTGAACATGATAAAGTACAGACGAAAGTGAATGCTTGAAAGTTGCTTATTACATCTGCAAAGGATAGAATACGAGCACCTGACTCTGCAAGTGAGGGCGGATTAACACTTGTGCTTCATTCGCATAGGCGACTTTCAATATATGACGCCCAATGGGTACTAGTAACCACTCTTCACAGTATTTGTAAGCCTCAAATGTATTCAGGGTGCCTGTAAATTTAGAGATGTCAGGAATAAATCAGAAAAATGCGTATTACCTAAAAATATCAAGGAAAAAATCAAGGAATTCGAATAATTTTAGAGACAATCAAGAAAGTTTTTATCTTGGTTTCTTCAGTAAATGCGCTTCCTAATATTCTAAAAAAACTAGCAACAAAACAAAGTCTGCGAATAATTTCATTTCTAGTGATAAAGTTAAAGTGCGCTTCTTTGCTCAAATAGGCTTAAGTGTGCTGAAACAGGCTTGCATTGGAATAAGTGTAGTGTGTGGTATTCGCTCAGGAGCTACATTTATTCAATCAGGGAAACAGAGTAGAAATCAGGGATATTTCCATGAAAATGAATTCCTGATTTGGTAGACACGCTGGTCATGTTGCCGAAACTATTTTTGCAAAACTTACCAAGTAGCACTTTCATTCTTATTAATACCGTTATGTACGTATATTCTGGTATGAAACTAGCATGAACTGTTTCCGTCTAGCAGGCCCGTAGGCAGTAGGGGAGGCAGGGCGACACTGGCTCAATAATCCACTGAACCTGTCTTTAGAGCTGTTCTACATGGTTATTATTGCTCATTGTAAATCGCCTTCCATATCAATGTGTTTTCACTCAAGTTCAGTTGTCTGTTGGCACTGGGCCTTCTTCTATCGCAACTTCATCAATATGCGGTGGCATCGCCTCGAGTGGTCTAAACAGTCATTTTTGCTCATTTTACTAGTGACTTCTATATCCATGCCCCTTCAATCTAGGACCACAGTATTTTGCCGAATGTTATTAATTGGCTGGGCACTTCGCTTATCTAAATATTTATAACTAAATACTAAATATTAGAGTTTAAGTATAGTGTCCAGTATTGCTTTCCAAACTCTTTCATTTGATATCGATATACGGTAATTCAAAGTTCTGAGAATAGCATGTTGAAGGCCGTTATATAATTTTGACTGGAAAGTGAATTAGTAGATTATATGTGATTGTTGAAAATTCTGAAGGCCATTGCCCCGAAATATCTGCCCTCATTGGAGAAACTGTAATATCAATTACACCACATAAGAAAATACAAGTTCGCTTCCCAGACGTACATACCAAAGCGAAAATCACTTAATTTACCTAAAAGTAAAGACAGAACTCAAAATCACATATGGAACTGTTACTGTTGTTGCTGTATCTTTTATTGTTGTTATTTCGTTGTAACTTGAATGTGCACAAAGCTATTGAAAAATAACTAGGGGGCTGAGCCCCCCGGGCTCTACTGATTGTTGCGCTGTATGTTCTTTTGTGTCCTATTGCACTTTGCTTGACTTGGTACAAGCACTAGATATCACAGGGTGAGTGTTGCAATCGATATACAGTGATTTTGTTACAGAATTTACATTTTATCCAATACTTTATCACGATTCTCTGACTTGTTCACATATAACCTACTATACGAAATGTAAGTTTTCTAGACTCTTTGCAGTCTGGGCATTCCGGCTAGATCTCTCTGAGATATCTAAAAATGTTCAAAAACCTGAAGACTAAACCAAACGGATAAATTACAAGATTATATCCAGTTGCATTGCTGCAGGAATTTTTAAAGAAAACATGGTCTTGAAATATAACTATTAAATATGACTGTTAATTTTCATTTTAGTTTCTTCTCATAACAAAAGTAATGATTTTTTGAGCAGCAGGCAGAAACAAAGAGAACTTCCTGGAAGGGGTGGAACTATATATTCATGTCTTCAAGCAATTGAATGAAAAGGAAATCTCTCAGAAGGTAAGAGATCTTAAACTTGAATGCATTATGCAAGGTAATTATGATTTGTAGATGCCCAAAAACGTTTAACTTCTCGTATATCAAGGGATATTTTACACTTTATCAAAATATTCTCTACCATACACCTTGCCAGGGGTGCATAGCTAGATTTAAGCAAAGGGGGAGGGGGGCTCTCCCAGAACTACACCTTTGATCTTTGCTCATCAGCATCTTAGCCATTTCCATGTAGGAAAGTGTCTTTTAACCATAATCTCATTTAATAGTATCAAGTGGATTTCTGTTCTTATTGCAGATTGTTGCAGAAACGATCAGTTATCTTCTTATTGAGGTGGTTCTTGTGATTTATATATGTTGATTAGTCCTATTAATATCATTATTACTATCTTATTTGTAGTAGCTTTAATTCATCTGAAATACAGGGAATTTCTGCTATCAAAATGCCGGCTTAAGAAGAAGGTAGCCAATAGAATATGAAAATATCATAAAATATAGATGTGATAAGAACTTAGCATTAATAACGACATATTTTAGTTTACAATAAATGTTTCGATTGATTCATCAATCATCTTCAGTTAAATATCTGCTATCTTCTATGTCTTTATAATTGTATAGTTCTACACAGTTAAACACACATGGAATGTTACTTATCTTTAAATGGAGACCATTGATAAATTAATCGATACACGCATAATAAAGTCAAATCTGTCCTTATTGATATCAAGATCTTATCAAATTTACTATTGAGAAATTTTGGTAGAATTTAACTGTATAATAAATACAGAACAATCTTGTAGTATACATCAAAAGTCATTTAAGAGCAGTTAAATTCTACAGAAGAATGTTTCTATTCTAAACTACAGTATATGCATTGTACTGTTGATAATGTTCGCTTTGAGTATTCCCTGCATTCGGCAAAGACACAGATTTAGATTTTTACCCTTTTAGATTTTTTGGATTCCTCGCAATTATCCTTTTACTTTGCTCTTACAATATTTTACTTTCCTTGTTCCTTTAAGGAATAATTTTGATATGTATCATTCAGACCTTTGCGTAATGTCATTGCTTATACGTACTTAGTAAAATAGCGTGTGTAAATATGAGAGGTTATGTGAATTTGTTGCTATTTTTTCACATCCTGCTGAACGTTGACATTCAATGATAATATTGCTATGATCTGTTATAGGTCGATCTGCTTTCCGTCAAAAGCTTGGTTAAACTGGTTGATTATATTATCTCTACAATTCGTTCTAATAAGACAGAAAGTGGAAAGTATGTGGTCATAAATAAATAGGAAATTTTTGGCATACTTCAACTGACTTAAGCCCCGAGCTTCTGAGAACCCCAAGGGGCCCTCAGGTTTTGGAGAGACAAATCTTTTGCATTGTTTGATGTGAAAATAGGTAGAGTCCCAATGCCATTAAGTTCCCGAAAGGCCCCGAATGTCTCATTTACACCTCTCCTTTACTCAGTGATTTTAGAAGCTTTAGGCCTCGCTCAAATCACACCAGAACGTTGGCTTACGTTAACTGACTTACAAGTGGGTATATTTTTCATTGTTTAAAATGAAAGAAAATGCAAGTAAAAACAACTCTTTTGTCACAGGGGATTTGTTTCCAAGATTATTTCTTGGAACAGAATATAACAGAGACAGACCTCCTATTTTATGTCGAATGTTGCAGTTATAAGTTTTCATGTTCTAGAGCCTTTGAATGCTATTTTAAGAATAAAACTTTGTTGTTTTGTTGAGAAGTATGCCACAAGAATAGAACGTTCATTCTTGAAGTAGAATGTAAAAAAACTTGAGATGGAGTTTAGTACTTACTGTATTCAAATTTATTTATCTTTCTCAGGCCATTAGAACTACTTCCAAAAATTCTGGCAATTTTGTCAAATTCAAAATCAATAGAGCTAGCAGGTGTGTTTTCACATTTATAACTCTAAAACTTTTTCATTAGAGTTCACCTTTGGTTCCCATGGTTTCCAAGGTACTATTGGACCATGGCATCCATATTTTCAATGATATCCATGGCATCTAGTTTCAGCAAGCCACCTTTTGCTGCCTTGAAAACTGGCGTTTCTTGAATTTAAGAACTTGGTGTTTCTATTGAATTGCTTTGTGATTATATGTATCACAAAGCTAATTTTGCTTTCTATTACTAATTAAATAGTATTACATTCCCTCTGCCTCAAAAATGTCCCCATTTATTAATTTTTCATCCCCCACCACTTAATCCAACCGCACCTACTCCCACGCAAGCGTTCAACTCTCTTTTTCTAGCCACTATGTCATTTTGATTTTTAATCATTTTTTTTACAGATGATGGTGAAATGACTGGAGAAGATTACAAAAGTCATATTTTGAATACTATTTGCTCTTGCAGGTGTGACGTCATAATTTTCCTAGCCTTCAAATCTTCTACTTTTCCTAATGCATACCGGCATACTAGTATCACTAATGTTGATATGTCTATTTTCAGATGGAACCCACAGATAACTGTGCAAATTGCATCCATGCTAAGGTTTGGTGAAATTCTTGTTTCTAGAGCATTGCTTGTTTTTACATTCTAATTAGGCTTGTTGTTGGTGCATTTGAAGATTGAGAATCAGCCCCCACACAGTGGCAGACACTTCGACGTTTATTTTGCGAAGAGGGCGACAGGCTCATGATCATTGTTGATTGTTGTTGCCTGTGATCCATTATTAATGCAGCAATGCCAAAATTCTCCAAGTTTAAATTTATTGTCCCCCAAGCACCCGCCACTGTTCCGACGGCACCACTCATGTGCTCACCCTAAGTTCCCACCACTGCTCCAATGGCACCACTCATTTGCTCCCCCCAAGCGTCCGCCACTGCTCCTGCTACAACACTAATTTTTTCTTGTTTCTCTTTGTTTTCTATTGTTGTTAACAACACCGCATACCCTTTGCTAGCTTTGCGAAATGATGAATCAGAAGCTGTTACCATAAATTCTCGAGTTGCCACCTGGAAAAAGCCCCCTCTCGAATGAGCTCCCACCCTAGAGCTACGCATTGTTAACTAGCCCCCCCCCCGAATAAGTCCCCACTCAAGCATGTCACTGTAGCTATTTGAAGCTTTATTAGTGCTTTTCAGAGTTAAGAAAATTAAACCGGTCATTAATAAACGAAACATCGTATGTCTTTTTGGAAAACACCTATCGCTTGCATTTATAGCATCAACAGTGCCTTATTGGTAGAAGAATTTCAACTGGAGTATGACCAACAACCAGACAAATTTTAAAGCCTCCCCTAGAATAAGCCCTCATCTCGAATAAACCACATGCAAAAATCCAAAAAACAAATAAGTCAAAGGGGGATTATTAGAGGATTTACAGTACTATGTGTTTTTAGAATTCTATTTTCAATAATTCACAGGACCAAGCACGGGATCGAGGTTTGGGGTGAAGCAGTTTGTCCGGTCTTCGTTCACAAAGACATTGTTGGGTTTAGAAAGCTATTCACTGAACTACAAACCAAAGATAAATGTTTTTAGAGCAAGCTATCTGAATCTATATAGAACATCGATATGAACGAAGGCAAAAGGTTTCACTCCGAAATCTCGACCCAGTCCTTGACTGCATGAATTGATGAATTAGTCTGCTCAACGAACAGGTCTAAATATAGCGCCTTTATATTATTCATCATTATTCTATGTGTAATTCTTTACAGAGATATCGATCTTACGGCAGATGAACTGTCTTTTGTTATGGAAAAACTAAAGCGGTATATGGTTTTCCTTCTTCTAAAAATAGATTTATGATTTAGCATTGAAACATTATTTTAGTAGATAGTTATTGTGATATCGTGATCTTGTGATATTGCATTGTGTAGCATACTTACGATCTGTTTAAATAGATTTATGCAATACACGTTTTTTATAAGAAAGCCATCATTTTACCTAAGCCTCAATTTTCTTAACTTTTCTCAAACTTGAGCCTGTAATTTACTTAAAATTTTCTTCACTTTTACTGAAGAACACTGGCTAAAGTAGTTAATCCTTTCTTTGTTAATCTTGTGTACTTGAATTTGAAATCCACTTTAACGTTTTGAATGCAATAATGACGTAATGTCGACTTGAGGCCAACAACAATACGCAACTTTGGAAATTATTTTCTTAAGATTTTCTTAAGATTTTGGCCATTTGAGCCTCATTTTCTTATAAACTTTTTTCTTATAATAAGAAAAGCGTGTATATGATCTGAGCATATTCACCTTGTTACGAAAGCACAGACTGAATTAACCATGGCCATGTTCATTAGATGGAAGATGGCCGCAAACCAAATGATAGACTGTATGGTGGCAAGCTAACAGCAGAACCAGCTACCACGGACAAAACTTAAGGGGGGTATGGGGGTATTGGGGTATAGGGGTGAGTCATGCCCGACCTTGAAAATTTGCCATTCTGCAGGGCACAATGTATTTCTGCAGGGCAATTTACTGGATCCAGGACCATTGGTCAACTACTGTTACTAAAAAGAAATGTCACAAAAAAAATTGACACCCCCAACAATTTATTGAAGTTACGTCCATGCCAGCAACCCTTCCCAAACTCCACTGTATGCAGTTGTACACAAAAGAGACCTCAAAACAGTGAAATCTTTCGGCTCTAAATTATGGAATACCCTTCCATTTTCCATTTGGATTGCTAGTTCCATTACTACCTTCAAATCTAAGTTGAAAGCCTACTTCGTTGGTTCTGATGCCTAAATTGAGATAATGGTGCATGGCTTTTCTGGTTTCTTAATGTTATTGTTGTTTTTTGTTTTATTCTCAAGAGGGAAGCTCTCTTTCGATTGGTACACCTATTAAGAGAGCTCTTCCTTAAACACCTATCGTTTATGCATTCAAATAGTTTGAATGTTTATTTTAATGTATTTTCGTATTGAAGTATATTTTTGTTTGTAAAAAGATTAATAGTATATTATCAAATGAAATGAAATAAAGAAATGAAAAATATGCCAATTATTGAACTGTGATTTGATCTTTTACGTTATCTTTTCCTCAATACAGAATGCTTGCTGAAATTGACTTACCGAATGTTCCACCTCTGTGTTATCAGATTCTATTGCTGTCATCCAAGGTTTCAATATATCTTTTATTGTAAACAGATTTACAGATCTTAATATTTTTTTGCTTGAACAACAATTGCCTTGTGCAAGGCCTTGATCAGGTTTGCCCTCGTTAAGCAGTTTGTAAAATGTCACTATGTTGTCTTACTCAATTATTAAATGTTTTCTAATTTATGAAATCCAGTTAGTGATTAAACCACACAAGGCGAGGCCAGTGCGACTACTTTAAATACTAGCCTCATCAGTGACGTAACCGACGTAGGTTGAGGTAAGGACAACTCCTAAGGGCCACTAAGCTTTTAACGTCCTGAGGAGGCCATTTAGAGGTTTTGAAAGGTTAAAGTGTTTTTCATTATTTGGAGGGGAAAATTGAGATGGTGCCTCAATACTACTGAATTCCTAGGGGCCCCGATTATCTCTTTTTCGCAACTGAGCCTAGCATTATTTTCTATTTCCTTGCGTCAACCTGTTAGAGTGACGTCGGTGCTTCGAAGGTGTATCTAGAAGAGTATGACTGTTGAATGAGATTTGATGCATTTACTGTCATTATCAATGACTCTGTAGTAGGATTCGAATTTCCAGCCTTATATTTCTGAGCCTGTTGTACTACCACTACCCGAGGACCTCTTGCTATACTCAAACATGATTCAGTGGGAAGAAAGTATTCGTATCTGAGGGAAAACTGTGTCTGTCAGTGGGATTCATTGACTTTTACAATGAACATCTGTTTTAGAAACATGCTTTGAAGAGATCGATAATCAATGGAATATGTTCCTACGTAAATGAGAAAGATGCTGCAGCTGATGCATGTGGCCTACTCGGTGAAGTTGATACTGGCGCGCGTCATGCCAAAGGAACCATTATTATTCATGTGACATTTGCAGTGAAGCAAAACCAAGAACTTGGAAGAGAGTTTCTTAAATATTTGAAGGTTTGGTGAATGAACGTTATTTATCTGAGAACACAAGAAAGCAAATATTATATTTAAAAGATAGAATGAGATCCCTACTACTATGATTATCTTCCATCTTCAATTGATGTATCAATACTATGTTGATTGAGTGTGTGCATATATATATATATATATATATATATATAAATATATTAGAGTGTAGCGATGAATTCCGCGATACAGTGCTCAATACCTGGGTGGTAGAGCTGTACAAAGTAATAGAAGAAAACGGCAAATAAACTACCATTTCATCCCTACAAGCCTGTTTCGTGGTTGCCCACTCATCAAGAGATAATTTCATTATATATATATATATATATATATATATATATATATATATATATATATATGTATATAACATTTACTCAGTTTTAAATGTATGGCATTGCTGTTTATATTAGGTATTAATATTTATATATGTTTATAGTATAATATGCAAAGCGTGTGTATACAATCCTGTAATAAACAGCAATGTAAGAGTAAATGTTTTACAGATATTTGAGTTTTTTTTATTCATGCAGTTCAAATTTTCGACATTTGTCGTTACTAAAATGTAATGCAATTTTCTCGATGACATTAAAAGGGTGTTCGGAATGGAAACGAATATGAAAGATTTACCACATTCAACGTATCCTTGGCACTGGCAATTTCAACCATAAAAAGACTCGAAGATGGGGTATTTCACTATTTTATTTATAAAATAAAATACTTTTAACCAATTAGTTATGTAGGAATGACAATCTAGTACAAGCTACCCTCTTCTCCCTTCTTGCTTCTTGCAAACCCACTGATGGATGATTTATCAGTTTTGTTTCAAGTGCATTCTCTTGTCACTTCTTTTGTCCGTCTATTTTTTCCTACCTTATTCAACTTTCCCTTAACTGTCAAAAGTTAAGTTTGGTAACAGTAGTTGATTAAATGGTTCTGGATCCAGTAAGTGTCCCTACAAAAATATATTCCACTGCCGTTTTTGCCATGCGAAATGGCAAAGTTTCAAGGTTTAGGAGGGTAACTCACCCCCATACCCCCTTATGTTTTGTCCCGAGAGGATCGGAGAATAATGCAAGGCAAATGATGAGTACCTTAATTTTACCCCTTGCAGATCTTTGAATACCTTAAGACTATAATCTTAAAAGCTTACAAAGAAGACGAAAGACGAAGCAGTTCATTGTGGTTCGATGGTAAGTAGTCTAACTTTTCTAGATCAGCTCTGAAAACACGAACAAGAGCGGTTAACACCGTGAGGACGATGATAAGAGGCGTTAATAAATGTACCACTGAAACACAGATTCAACTCCGGTTATGGAAAGAATCTCGTTTTGAAGCCTGTTGTACTGCTCAAATGCAGGGGTGAGTCCCAGGGGGGAGCTCAGGAGAGCTCAGTCCACCCTTGTTAAATCTATGGAAGCCTCTCTTTGAATGCCAAGTTATTGATGTTAAATCTATCGAAGTCTCTCTATGGGGATGCAACCTCTTTTTGAATGCTGTTATTGAAAATTATTCTTAAGTTTTACTATTTTGTTCGAAATTTGCAAACTCATTTCAATGTTTCTTCATAAAACAAAATATTACTATAGCCTGGAACTAACTTGGTGTTCAATGTAATATCAAGGAGTGAATTGGAATTACTTCAAGAGTTACTTTGAGAGTCTAAAGGGCGTAGCCTAAAAAGTTCTGTTTTGAGCTCCATTGTTAAAATTTTAGCATTACAACCATGCTAAGGTGCTAATGAAAATTTTTTCAAATTTTAGTGATTGAAATGATAAAAATTAGCTAATTCCAACACCACGGAGATTCTGTGACCAGTTTTCGTTATTTTGTTTCCGAACTCTAGAACATATTCTGATTGTTTGAGTTTATAGGAATATTATTCTCCATTTGTAGCTAGTTCATTTTCTGCAGGTACATCTTTTGAGTACCATTCTACAAGGAGCTTGGGAAACAGTCTTTTTCCAGTTTTGCGCCATATGTTTTTGTTTGCCATCTTAAGAATTTGAGGTCATACAACAAAATTTTCAACCAGAGTTTATTCGATTTTAGAGATTTGCAAGCAGTGCTGTGATGTAGATGATGTGATCATGTCTGTGCTAAAACACAGGTATCAGTTACTGAAATAAATTTTGTGTGTATGTCATATGGTATTTCAAGAATTAAAGTTTGGAAAATGTTTTCAGCGATTTTGTCTCTGTAAAGTATCCTTTTCTTGTGTTGTTCTCTCGCAACTTTCTCTACGACATGTCAAAATCATGTTCTTGAATATTTTCTGAAATAGATTTATTTTGCGGTGTAGAAGAAATCTCCATTCTTGAATATAATTCAAGAAATGATGAGAAATATACATTCTTACCTTCTTGGGGGTACATATATAATACTAATCAGAAAAGAGATTATTATTTGTATATCCCTTAGGCCCCGTTTTCACTATACTGTTTGCATACGAACACGGTATGGAAATGTTTTGTATGAATACGACATAGTGTAAACGCTATAGTATTTCCTTATGCAATAGTCTTCATTTGATGCCGGATAGGAAAACGGTTCAGTGTAGACGGTAGGCTAGAACGGATCATTTCCGTACCGTCTTTGTATGAAAACGTTATAGTGTAAACGGGGCCTTATTCACATATTGAAACACTTTAACATTTGATCCGATCTCTAGGGTGGAATAGTTCCGACCCTCCTGCTGAAAGCAATCCAATGTTATTTTGGTAACGTGTTGTTTGATAGTACAGGACAAGTAGTGTTTGAAGGTCGTGCTCACTCTACCCTTTACCCCTCCCCCCCATTCTTGTAAGCGTCTAGCAATTCTTGTAATATTATAGCAAATACGGATGGGACGATGTTGTACAAGGATTGACTAATTTTGGCTTCATGCTTTTGGATTCATACGTTGCAAGAAATAGTGGTAAGCACGTTTTATTTGATAAGGCTATTTTATCTTTCTTAGCTGCGTCTGTGTTAGGGCCTGTTTATATGAAGCGGCTTGCCGGGCTACCCCACTTAGGTGAGATCTGTCTTCACAATAGAATCCTTGTTTTTATATGTGAATGGCAAGGCGAGATCTGTCAAATGCTAGGTAAGATCCGTCTCAAGTGGGATAAAATTTCTCCATATAAAAACAAGTAAGTGGGCCAGCCCGGCTAACCGGGCTTCGATTTCTCCATCTGCACAGTCGCATAATGAAAATTCGAATAACTAATGCCACGACAATTAATTATCGCTTGGCACGAAAGAGGCTGGCCCAGTAAAGTGAGATACAATATCTCCATATAGAAGAAGAACAAAAACTATCCCACTTGGGTGAGGTAGCCCGGCAAGTCGGGCCGCCTCACTTCATATAAACAAGCCCTTGGAGTCAGTGGTGAGGTGTTTATCCATACAGAAACAGATGAAAGTGTAATTTCAAGTTTTTTATTGCAAGGACCCGTAAAGAATACAATCATTTTGGGGATAGTGTAGTAGTTTCATTGAATTACTTCTTGGCTAGTTACTTTATTCTTCTTAGCAGCAAATTGTTGAAAGAAAACTTGATTTATTGAGATCTTCTGCTTGATTCTTAGATCTTTTTGAGATTCAGAAACCTGTCACTCCTGCCCAGAAAATATGCAGTTTAGGAGGAAGAATACTAGAGTGTTTGTTTAAGGTAAATCGGTTTTTTACCTAGAATATCATTTCAGTATATAATTTATTGAGATCTAGTTCGTGATTGGTGTGTTGTCGAAAAAGCGGTAAAAGAGTAAAAGATGGAATATATTTACGGGCGCTCAACTAGAAATTTCGAGGGCAGGGGTTCAATCCAGGAAAGAGGCACATTGAAACTTTTTAAGAAGATATGACCTTTCCTCCGTTTTAGCCGAAGTAAACAGATATCGACCAGATTACGATATCACACTACGATCTATTGAATGGCATATGCTTTAGGCGCTTTTGCCACTTTTTGAAGCTAAAATTCTTGATACAAAGACTCGGATATGCTTCTTCTGTACAAATTTGGAGATTTAGGAATCAAAACACGTGTACAGTTGTGCACTTTTGATTAGAAATGTCGTGATTAGCAACTTCAAAGTTTAAAGAGGTCGTAGCATGTTGTTAAACAAGTAATGTCATTGGGTTCTTTGTTTTGACTCGTTAAGTAGCTCTATAGTCCACTTTTTATAGAGTGACTGCTTTCGGTATAGGCTGCGAGGTTATTCCATGTCAAATCATCGAGAGCGTAACACCCTTACCTCAGGGATTTTCTTGAAAATTACACAGAATGCAGATATCATTAACACTAACAAACCCTGAAAATTTAAGTTTCTAACTCCGAGCGGTTGTCCCTGAGAAAATCCCTGAGGTAAGGGTGTTAAGATTCAAGAGATTTGGATGATTTGACATGTAATGACCCTACAACCATCTCTGCAAGCGCTCTGTCATTACTGAGATGGCACGCATAAGAGCGTATGCAAATGCGTGATTGCTAAAGTTATTTATGTCGAGCTATAGCACATGGGCGTGTATGAACACACGCACTTGTTTTGTAATAAAAGCAAGTGCGAAGGTAGCACAGACTTGCTTGACGGACCCGCAAAGAGAAAAGGCAAAAAACCACACAAATTACGTTATAGCCGGGGAATTTATCTTGAGGAACCATGAAACGAGTACTCTCAGGTGCCAATTAAACGTTCCCCGCTTGTTAATTTTTCGATTTTTTTCCAACTCCCCCAGACCTTATTAGGACCCCCCGTTTATTAAGTTTAAGGAAATTGACTTTTTTACAAACCCCTCATTTCATTTCCTTTCTTTGTTAGTACTATTTACGCCCAATTTTCATGACAAAATAGTGTACTGCTGTAAATATTTTAGTTTTATGCTTTATGACAACCTGTTTTTATTCTTTCCGTCCTTGTATAACCATTTAAAACCCTCTCTCAAATTTCGACACCCCCGTTTTTTATTAAGATTCGGAATGTTTTCCGACCCCGCTGTTTATTAGGACCCCCCCCCCCGTTTATTTGGTACTTGAGAGTACGTTATAACCGAAAGTACGTAACAACCGAGTACGTTATGACCAGAGTGATTTATACGGGCTTGATGGAACCTTTTGCGGGGACCGGCGACTATAACCGAGTACGTTATAACGAGATTGTATTGTACTTGCTTGTACATTATTTTATCGTGAACTTTTCTTCAAGCAATTGATGATTCTGATTCTGAAAGTTTGTGCAAAAAATTAGTAGCAGCTTCATCTTTCAGGATCACGAGTTTGTACGAGAAGAGATAATTTCTCATGTTTTGAACACGATAGCAACTAGATCACAAATGAACACCACTCATTTCATCGGTAACTGTAGCTTCTACGTCATCTTTACTTTCCAATTTAGCTCTCTTTTATTTTTGATAAACTTTGCATCATCATCATCAACCATCAATATCATCAATCATCTTGTATCTAGGCCATTTCAGCCCCCTGAGGGGTTTGCCTGTCCACCACTCTCTCGTCTTGCTTCTTCTTGCAAACTATTTCATGCTTCTTAGAATAGCCTTCTGCTAGATCTTTCCCGCAATATTGACATCTCTTTTTCTTTCTCGTAACTTCTACACCGCATGTTCCTCTATGCCTTGCCATATTCTTCTTTTGTAACTCACAACCACACCTGTCACATGTCCCTGTCCTTTTCTTCCTTCCCTTGTTACCGAAGTATTCCCTCCACAATCCTCGTCCTCCTGCTTCTCTACAGGTATGCTATATTTTTCTTTACATCTTCTTTTTCCTCCTTGCCATGTTGACAATACTCTTCAGTTGGTTACATACTGGGCATCGTCCTCTTTCCTTCCTTCACACTCTCTTCCATGGTTCATCTTTGTTGCCCTATCCTTAATTTTTTCCCCACACTTAGTACAATTGTCTATTTCATCTCTGTCTGTCTTATGCATTCTACCATAATGTATCTTCATTCCCTTTGTTGTCTCAAACCTCTTCCCACACTTTCTGCCAACCTTCCTGTCCTCCTTCTTCCTGTGTAGTTCTTTGCGAGTTGATTTTTTCTCAGCCATCTGATGTTCCCATTGATTTATTTCTTTTTCTCTTTCTTTGACTATATTTCTCCACTTGTTCCTGTCCATCACCAAATCCTCAAAACACTCATAATCCATTCCTGCTCTTTCTATTGTTTTTCTATAATAATCAGTTGTTGTTTGACGGTGTTTTCTTCGATCTTCCAAAATTACTGGCCACCCTAATGTTATTTGTTTGACTATTCTATCATTCTTCATCCTTAACACATGTCCTATCCTTTCCAAAGTCCTTTTCTCAATTTTCATCTCAAGACTTCCTACGCCCAAGGTCTTTCTTACTTGAAAAGTGTTTACTCTTTTCTCTTGCATTGCTCTAAGTGGCTGCTTTTTCTTATCGCTCCAAACATGTCTGTAGAGTTTATCAACATACCTCTGCAACTTTCTTATCTCTGCTGCATGTCCTGGCCTTATGGTGCAGTTAAGAAGACCAGTAGATTCTACACATAATTCAACAATCTTTGCTTGATGCCTCTTTGATAGTTTTGATTTCTTCAATCTCTTCCTTAAAATGAAGCTACTTTTCCTCATTCGTTTTAGCCTTTCTCCCACATGTACTCCCCTCCCTATAAATAATCCTAGCATTCGTATTCTCTCAGAACTTTCCTCTCCAAATTTCAATCAATTCTTCCTCTTTCTGAGTGGCATTTCTCTTCAAAGCACTCCTTGACTCTCACCATCTCTGCTTTCCTGTTTCATCTCTCTTATGTTTCCACAAATTTTAGTGTCATCTACAAATAATGATTCTGTCAAGCTAGTAATTTTGCTAGCTGACCCTCGACTTGCCCTCCGCCATTCCCTTGGTGGTAACGAATTTTCGGGTACCCAAGTCCATGGTTTTCCACAATCTGGTTCTATCCTTTTCCTTTCCTCCCTACCATTTCTAGTAACATTGGAGTGATAAATATTAGACAGTACTGGAGATGTAGCACAGCCTTCTCTCAATCCCCTTCTTGGTATCCACTCTGAACTTTCCTTCTCTCCCCCTGACCCGGTATCCAGTTCCTTCATGGATTCCCCTTAGAACTCTTTTCATCTTTTCTTTCATACCCCAAATATCTAGTATATGCCAAAGCATAATTCTGTTTACTCTAGGATATGCTTTGTGATGTCTGTTAGAAAAGCTACTTGGTAATCCATCTCTTCTCTATCTCTTCCCAAGCTTACTCTGTTTCTCTTGATATTATCCATCTCTTCATTTATCCTTATAAAAATTTGAGCAGCATCTGCGATGGATCTTCCTCTTCTGAATCCTTGCTGATTTTCCTCTAATACTCCAATCTTTTCTGTCCAGTCCCTTAATCTATTGGCAAGTACTTTTGCTAATATTCTAGATCCCATAGTTAATAGGCACTGTTAGGAAGACCGTCCAAATATTCGCTAACATCGTTAATAATAACTAACCAACATATGAGTCCTATTTATACCTTTTTCAAATATAACAACTTTGAATAATTTTAATAAACATACTACAACATGCAACGCCGTCCTCAAGAGAATGAGTTTATCAAAAAACAACTATTGTAATGAACACAAAACAACCTACTTAACGAAAAGCATCTATTGTCTAACTGAACGAAAAGCAACTTACTATGAAAATACCTGTTGTATAAATTAACGAAAAACAACTTACTATGAAAACACATATTGTCTTATTAAAGTAAATGTTTGCCTTCTGAACAGGCACACACCCCTGTAATTGTTGATGTTATTCTTTTCCCCTATCTTAAACAATGACACTGCCAATCCTACTTAATTGCAATCTTCCCAATCTGTTGTTGGCCTTTCATACATGTCTTTTATTAATTTAGGTATTCTTTCTTTACACGTTTCGTCAGCATATTTGATCATTTTGATACTCACTCCATCTATTCCACGTGCTCGATCTTTTATTTCTCTAATTGCTTTCTCGACCTCTCCTCTTTCTAGATTCTTCCCTAGCTCTTCGCCGGCTTTCTTATCCTCTCATAATTTCTCATGTCCTCCACTCTGTCACGTACCCAACTCATCACTTGATCTGTCACTTCCTGTCTTTCTTGTGATACTTTCTCGAAGTGACTCTTATACTCTTCTACAGAGAAATGCTCACTTGGTCTTGTTATCTTGCTATCTCTCATCCCTAGCTTGAACATTTTCCCGATATCATTCTTGTCTCTTGCCTCTGCTGTGTCCTCTAAAAGTTTATCCCATTTCCCACTGTTTCTTTGTCTTTTTGTATATTCTCCTAGCTATTCTCATTCTTTTCTAGCTTCCTCTATATTTCCTCTTTGTTTTTCTCTTTCTCTCATTTTGTGGGTTTTTTCTGATACTGCCCCTTTTAGTCTTATAGCTTCTTCTTCCTTTCCTCCCATCCATGATGAATCCACCTGTCTCCTAACTTTTCCACATGCTCCTTCTGTCAACTCCATTAGTCCTCTGTTCACTTGATCCCCATCTACTCCCTCTCCTCTCCTCTCACTTGCCCATTCTCTTGTTTTGTCTGGTACAATTTCCTTATCTCCTCACTCTCAAATTTGTCTAAATCAAGCTTCTTTCTATTTATTGCTCTTCTCCCTTCTATTTCTTTGACTTGACATATCAAAATAATTGCTATTGGTCTATGATCTGAAAAGCTATCTTCTTCTATCACTGTCATTTCTCCCATCTTTCTCCTTGATCTATGAAGCCATCCAGTTCATTCCATTTCTTCCATTTTTTGCTATACCATGTCCCCCTATCTTTAATGTTTTTAAAAGAATTTATCCAGCTCAAGCCATTTACTTGACACCAGTTCTACAGATCTTTTCCTGCTTCATTTGTTGTTCCCAAGCCATAATTTCAACGTACTCCTGGTTGCCAATTTTCTCCTTCCTTTGGACCAACACTAGAGTTGTGTCCCTTCCAATAATTATTACATCATCTCTTCTTGTTCTCTGTAGCTTTTCTTCCAACTCCTGTCTATATTGTTCTATCTGTATATTTCCATACTTCCATAGTGGTTGGTATGCTGCCATCAATAATAAGTCTCCTATTCTCACACTTACCACCGTCTCCCCATTCTTTGATTTCCCCTTCTTTTTGCCATCTTATTGCCCATTCTCTACTTAACATAATTGCTGCTTTTTCCCATGGACTATTATTGTTTGCCGTTTTCCTTCTCCTAAATGGATTACTCCTTCACTATCTGCTATTATCTCATTTATCAATACAATCCTCCACTTCTTTATCTTGCACCAGTTTGCCACTTCTCTCAGGCTCTCCGTCTGACCCGTCTTCTTTTCCTGTCCTCCTTCCTTTTTTCTATAGTCCATACTGTTTTTCCTCTCCTTGTCCTTACCCGTCCCCTTCTATCTCCTAACTCTGTTCTTTGTGCTTTTTCCTCCTCTCTGATTTCGGGTTCACGTTGAGATCCTTAACCATCAACTCAATTTAAGTCGTCTCGTAACTGTGATGGAATTTTGTCATTGATATGTCCCCACCTCCTCATCCAGAGACCATGCTGGTGACATGTTCTCTTTCTTCTGAAGAGTGAGGGGAAGTGGTTTGGTCAGTTTGTATTGGCACAGCCTGTGCTGGTGTGCAGACTTTCCTTGCCGCCCCTTCAAGGCCACCATACCATGGGCAAGGATCATCAATCACCACCATCATCATCATCATCATCATCATCATCATCATCATCATCATCATCATCATCATCATCATCATCATCATCATCATCATCATCATCATCATCATCATCATTTAGGTATATGTTTGATTCAATGAAGCATCCAACCTTATTTTTACATTTCTTTTATGCTCAACAGATATTTTATCATCTCTCGCGGCAACTATTCCACAAGTCATGCTGGACTGCCTTCCAAAGGTTTTTTCTGCCATTATTTTGTTTAATTCAAGCCTTTTCTGTAAAAAAACTATTGTTTAAAAACCTGATATTTCATTGTACGACAACGCCTTTATTAACATAATCATTAAAACAGCAAATCAGGGCCTTTTTGCAAGAAGTTAGGGTCACCCTCTACTATTTTTCGTTCTTTCATGTCAGGTAGGGTCACCCTAGGCCCGAGGGTCACCCTATCAGTTAGGTAGGGTGACCCCGTAAGAGGGCCAGCTTTTTGTCTACTCAAACCATGTAATAGTTTCAGGTATGGTGATCCTTGGGTGAGGGCTATCTCAGCTGACTTTGATTTGATGCAGATGACGTAGAATTCATGATTTGGTAACAACAGGCTATAGTATATCACTGAAGCACAGCAGTCAAGAGTGACAACTAGAGCAAAACGGATTGCGACGCAACAAGACGCTTGTTCGCCATTTTCTTATTTGCAAAGCTAGCCCTATCCCTTGGACGACCCTGGCTTGTAAAGTTAGCATGTTAAGTAGGGTTATGTTTTGGCGCCTGTGATAGGGTGTCCCTCCTAGGAGGGTGACCCTTCCGCCTTGTAAAAAGTTCCTTAGAAGAGACGGCATAAAAGTAACAGAAATACCTAGGAAAACAATATTTTCTGAAACAACTGCAAACGAGAGAAGCAAACCACGATTTCATCATCAATTTGAAAGAGATCCACCGGAAAATTTCCTGGCTTTCCGCCTGGCCGCAACACCCCTGGTTTTAAACTTTTGGTTTCAATCTTGTAGTTTTCGTTATCCGAATACCATAGATATCATACTTTACCACAGAAATCTCTTTAAAGAAAGTTATATCAATTTTCATTAATTCTGTGTTTCAGAGTACCCTCACAGTCATGAAAATCAGAATATTGTCAATATTATCATGATCTTTTGATTTTTCATTCATTCTGCAATAAAAGTTTGCGAATTAAGGTCAACAAGAGCCATTTTTCTTTTCAGATAAAAGAAGTTTTCGATTACATTTCATTGTTAACACCACCCATTGCTGAAGGCATTCTGCATGCTGTTCTCGTGAGTGCAAAGGCATAATTCATAAAACAAACTAATTAATTCACAATGCTGCTTATTTTGACACTAATTAAAGGCCTTTCATTTAGTTATATTTCATATGCAACACATTCTTTTTTACCGTAATTTGAAGCTCATTCCTTTTCCTCTTTTGAAGCCTCTGATGAAGATCAGTATGACCATGAAAGACTCCTTAATTCTAGTTTTAAGAAAAGCAATGTTTGCAAGGTATATTTGTTCATTCAGCCTTTCATTCGTTCATTTATTTATACTCTTCATAATTCATCAACATTTACCTTTTATTGGGCAATTGTTTTTTCTTCATTGCTATCCATTCTATATCTCATTTTTTAGGCAAGAAGAGTCACGGAAAATTGCTGTAGCGGGTCTTCTTCTCATCCTGAAGCATTTTAAGGTGAAAAGCCACTCTTTTGCAATCAGTTTTCCAGCCCTTTCCTACTGTTCTTTGGTAGTCACTAAGTAGCTTAGGAATTAGAAAACCTTCCACTTAAAGAGTCTCCAGATGAATGAGTTTTGTAGAAGCATCAAGAGTTCTTCACATACTTGGCATTTCGTTTTTGCAAAAATATAAGTTTCATTGTAAAAATCCATGCAAAGGAAGAATCATTATATGCACTTGCGCCGACATCATCATTTGTACTTGCGCTGACATCATTGCATATCTCCACTTCAGATTCCGTGTGCATCCGTAGCAATGATTTGCAACAGTCAATTTGCATCAACGCAGTTGTACTCCTGCAGTCAAGTTGAAATTCCAAGCTCATCTAGAAACAGCTCTTCCATTAACGAATCTCTTTGTATGGAAATACTCGGTATGTTTATTAAGTTAAGTATTTGCTTTTACTGCATAAATACATAGAAGTAAAATTAGGCTTAGAAAATTTTGTAACAGTATTATGTTTTGTAAGAAAAACATCTTGATCTGACTACAAATTTATTTGCAGTGTGTTCATCATCCGAACGTTACATACAGCTGATGATTGAATTACTTTTTCGTCGTTTTGGTTCCGCTGTTCTATTCATTTTGTTTCCTTATAATCACTTTTATAGGGCTTGTCCTTCTTCCTTCACTTTACCTCGATCACAGCAAACACAAATGGACACTGCTTCCTTGATTCTTTGATGGCCTGTAGATTTATTTTCACAATGCTTGCGTGTTGAATTTAGGCAACCTGCGAAGATGCCTCACTCAGCAACATGACGTACGATTGCATTTATATGAGGTAGTCGAACTCGAATTTAAATTGATTTTCACTATTTATTTATTTTCGGGTATTGCAGATCTGATTCCCGTTTACTTCATCCTACTTTTAGATGGTCAAGGTTTAATGTTGAGAATTACGTAGCAAAAAATGCTTTTCATAGAATTTATTTTGGTTATGTTTTAGCGGTAATTGCATTATGGCTATATTGAAATTAACACCTTCTCTTTATGTAGCTTACATGCCTTTGAGACTTCATTCGTGTTAGAAATAGCATTACCTAGTCTGTTTCTTTTCCCTCCAGGGTGTGTATGAAGTCGTGTCTAAAAATCCAAAGCTGACGTACAACGTTTTGGATCTATTGTATGGCCAAGTGAGGATATTCTATTATCATTTGTCATGTTTGATCCGACGTTTTTTAATGTCATGACTAATTTCCATTCACCAATTTCTGGTGCGCGTGCGACTTTTTGTGATTGATCGTGGGTCTAGGCATGCCTACTTAAAACAAAAAAACACGTGAGTATGATCGCACGATCGCCAAAATAGTTGAAGTTTGTTCGACTTTTTTGAGAGATCGCCAGTAGTACCCAATCAAAAGAATAGAAGTTTCAGGAAGTGATAAATTGCACAATGGCGTTGTAGCTGTGGACTAGTCTGGCTAGGAATAATGTGGTTTGAAGTTCGCTTTGCACATAAACAATATCATATACGTCGTGATCAAGGAAGATAGGTATGTGGGAAATTATCAGAGAAATTAGTTTCTACCATCTACTTTAAGAATAATTAGGATATTTCAGAAGGAAAAGCCACGAGCCACTCTGACAACAACAGCTGTTATTTTAGCTTTAAGAGCAACCAGGGAGTTTGCTTTTCCCCCTTGAAAAACATTCTTATTATGCAGCAAATGATTGCATTTCAAAGCCTTCATTTTGCGTAGGTGTAGCTGAAGCGTAATTTGACATTCATCATGTGTTCGCAAAATGTCGATCGCAAAAAGTCGCGCGCGCCAGAAATTGGTTAATCGAAATCAGCTTTTAGGCCATAATTAACACGGGAACATATCAACTTGGAAATTAGATAGGAAGTCCCTTCGAAGTATTCTCATTGCTGTATTACTATGTAAAGAGAAAGCATCAGTTAGGGGTTTTATTTATATCCAACCGAGGCTCGGGTGGAACAGTTTACGAACTGAGCACAGTATTGCACTTCTTTATGAGAAGCATGGCAATATTGAGTTTAATGCTGACACGTGTGGCTGGCTTGCTATTAGGGCAGTACATAATAAGTTTAGAAATCTAGCATGATATTTTCTAATTGCTTTATAAGAAGAAACATGTTTCCTTTTCAGTTCAAAAAGTACTATGAGCGAAATGAAGATGTTCCCGCACCCATAAGACTAGATCTATGCATATCTCACAGTGGAGGTCAGACCACACCCACAGAACCACTGGTAAGAGACATGTACTGTGGAAAATCTGTTACCTCGATTTTTGATTATTCATTGGGTATCATTGTCCACTGTTTTGAGAGTAAATTCTCCCAAAATTCCTTTAAATGTGTTAGTTTTGGAGTAGTGAACTTTCTCATTTTTTATCTTATGGACCTACCATGTTTTTCCACTTATAGGCCCATCTATTTAATTGTCTGCAACTTTGCACTACAAAATCTGGAATAAGACTGGAAAAAGACGATGATGAGGACGGTATGTTTACCTACGAGTTGTTTTGCTAATTTCACCAAAACGAGTAATCTTGCTGCAAGAGTCTCCTTGCACAAATTAGTTAGTACCTTATAACCTCGCATAAAGGTGTTGGCGCCCATGTTTAGATATTTAAAATTTCTGTATTTTCAAGTCTAGAAAATAGGGTCGCATATAGGCGCCCGGCTTTATGCTAAATATCACTTTGAATCATCTTATTCTTTAGCCCTGTTTGTAAGGATTCTATAGAGTAAGCAAATAAAATGCTGTTTTGAAGTTTGTAACAATTTAAGAAACCTCACAGAGTAAAAGATGCAATGGAACTATCTGTTAGTCCATGAAAGTTTGTGTGTCAGGAAAACCAGAAAACGAAAGAGAAAGGGACTCGAGGTCCCTTTTGTATTGACTTTGAAAGTATCGGGGCATATTTTCTCAAAAGTAGAGCCTATGAGTAAAGACTTGTGTACTCAATACATATGCTTTAAGAAAATCGCCTTATTTATGTTAATTCTCACTGTAAATAAGAGCAATCTGATATTTTAATCGCCGGAGCACTTTTATATGAGCGGCACCTATATGCAAGATTTTAGGGTAAGAATCGGATACCGTAAGTCCTCAAATTAGCCTCCTGGGGCTTGTTTATTTTCTGGATTTTTGCATGGGGGCTTATACGAAGGGGAGCTTATTCGCGGGGGTGGCTTGGAAACTTTTCCTGGTGGTTGGTCATATTCCAGTTGAAATATTTCTACTTATGAACCATTTCTTTGATGCTGCACATGCAAGCAATAAGGTATTTTTTATGGGACAGGCAAATTTTCGTTAATTAATGACTACTTTTTCGTTTCCTGCGCTATAAAGTACTAACAGACTCTCAAATTGGTACAACCACGTGCTTGGGTGGGGGTTATTCGAGGGGGGCTAACTCAAAGATTTACGGTATATTTTGTTGATATTTTTTACTTTCTTCATACGACCCTTGTGTACTGTTTTTCTATATTTGTGATTGATAGATTAATCCCATTATATATGTAATCCCTATATCCTTGTGATTTGAGATTTGATTAGAGATATGCTAGAGATAGACGCTGGTTTTCCCAACTCAAACTGATACAATTAGAAAATGTTTAACCTTGCATTATTGTTTTGTGTTTTTGCTTTGTGGTCTTTGAGAATCTTTCAAAAGCTTAGAAACTATTTCATATTTGAAATTGTTCGTTGAGGTATTTAGAAACGTTTGAGATTAGCCAAAATGTATTCCACTTTCATCTTTTTAAATGCATGAACAATAGAATCGTTGTCACACCTTCTTGATGAAATTGAAGAAATCATTAAATCAATGACGAGGAGAATGATTAAAGCCGATTTGGAGGATTTTGAATTGGTAAGTCTTTTACGTATCTTCGGGGTAAGGAAGGCTGAAAAATATATTTTCATATATCCAAGGTTCGTGCTACTCCTTAAACTCGTTAGAAACTCCTTGGAATTAATTTATGTTTTTAGAGCGCCTAAAACTCCTTCAATTCGTGCCTTTTAGAAAAAACTCCTTGTATCTAATCAATTCTTAGGGGTGGGAATTTTCAGTGACAGATCTATTTAGGGATGGCTTGCTTGTTGTCAAGGATATGTACAAAACTGCTCCATGAAAATTATGTTTCGTCCTCAAAAACTCTTTAAAAAGTACATAAATTTGGTCAACTCCCCACAGCACGAGCCATGTAAATCATAATAAGGACAAATTAGAATTCTATAGAAAGGTAATGTTTTTAAAAGTAAAGGAAGCGTCTGGGTTTTAGGATACATATACAAGTACTAATTTTTGTCTTTTCTTGTCTTCATAAGTAATCCTTTAAATATTTTGGGCAATAACATGTTTATTTTTTGTTTTGCAGGACAAATCAGCCAACTTCAACGTCTCATCTAGTGTTGGCATCAAGAACCATATCTATGCAAACATTGTTTCTCGAATCTACGAGGTACTTCCAAAAAAGTGATACCATATTGCTGCCCAATCAATAATGACGTAATTGTCCAGTTGCTAAGTGAGAATGGAAATGTTAGCTTTGGTCTTTTTATGAACGCTTGTTATGTGAAGATTAATCTATTTCTAAATGATCTTTTACAAACATGTTACCTTTTCTTAGGTACTAATTGAGTACAATTGGATGACAGGGAGCTTCAGGTGTGATTTATTGCTTGTATTTTAAAGTATATTAATTGTCATTGCTGTCTATTTTTGCTATGTAATATCCATTGTTTATTCATATTACAGTATAGACCCACATAAAGGAACCTGCTTTTATACGAACATAGCCAAGCTACTCAGGAAGAGCCTAGGTTCTTTTATGCGGTTTTCTACTGTAGTGTTTCTCTACGTGCTAAACAAAGATAAGTTGGAAAAGCTGTCTGTGTGTGTGTTTTTGCCTATGTGGCTATCTGTCTACATGCGTATTTTTAGACTCTAAGTGTAGTTATCTGTTGTTGTAGTTATCTATGTTTTTAACTGTATATTTATTTTGCATTTATATGCTATTCAAAGTGAGGAGTCAGCCGACGACATTGTCAAACTGTTCGACAACAAGCAAAAAGTCTCTGAACTTTTGGCAGAAAAAGCTTCAACAGTATCAAGTAGGACAATTTATTGCTTTTTTCCAAGATATTTAGATAATTCTGAGTCAATTTCTGTGAATTTTGAAATTTTGAGTATCCTTTTCTATTCAGTAACTGACTCGTAGTACCTTGAATTTATCATCTATAGCACTTTTTTTGCATTGTGAATCTTTTTCATGATACTATAATTCTCTGTTGTTTGACTTATCTTAAGTTGTGATTACGCTTTCCTTTCTCTTTGTTTACCCCCTCTCTCCCCCCCAACTGCTTTATCTTAACAGTATCGACTGTATTTTGCGCTAGTGCAAGAGTTTTTAGCCATCGTTAAAAGACTTTTCAACCTGCTTTGATGGCATTAATTTAAACCATTAATGATTCATAATTTCTCTTCTCTTGATATTGTTTTTTTCGCACAGATAAACGAGGGAAGTCAAATGCATCTGCTATGCTACAAGGGACCTGTTTCTTATCGTTAAAATGTTTAACCCATTTTCTTCAAGCTCTCTTTTGGTAAGAAACGGTTTAAAGTTTTTCGATTTCTTACCCTTCTCTTATTGTGCTTTCCTTGTTATTCGAAATCCTTTTCCTGCTTTTCAAGCGCACAAGCAGTTGGTCTTTGGTAGAAAGTAATCTATGATACTTTGAATGCGAAATTGTTGTCTTTCTTTAATCAATGAGAAAATATATAACTAATCCTTCTATTCTTCTTTTTCTTCCTCCCTCTCTTCTTCCTTGTTACGCCCCTCACGGAGCCTGGGGCTGACTCTGGGTTCAGTTGATTACCTGTAAGTTGTGTAAGAGAGTTAATGGGCCATTCTCGTGAAATGTCAATCTGTAATGTAAAAACAACTCTCTAGCTAAGGTCTTAATTAGGTGAAATCAGCTGGGTATTGATACCACAGTTAGCAAATGCTCTTTGAAGTTTAAAATTTTCTGTTTGATTGAGATTGTTTACAAAATTATATACGCCAAGCATTCTGCCACGTACGTCACCAGAATTTTTACCATACTTTTCCAGAAAATCAAGAAATCATCGAATTTAGTCAAGATGCTTTGAAACTTCATCTATTAGCTTGGTCGTGTACAGAGCCATTAATGATTGGCTCTTATCAATGTAGAGGAATCTCAAGAAATAGAATATTTCTGGGATATTATTATCGTCATCATAATCATCATCTTAATCATCTAAAAATTGTGGAAAATTGAATAGCAATTTTGAACTCGCCTTTTTTTACCTTTTTAGTGACACCAACTCTGAACACGAGAAAGGACTTCGAGCACTTAGAGAAAAATTGCCATTTTCACGGTTTCTTGTAAATTCCGTTATTCAAAAACTCAACCAGGTAGGTAGAAATTTTTATTACATTTCAAAGTTAAGGACGTTTTTTAGCAGATATTTTCATTCCTTGCATGCTCTTAGTACATAAATATTCTTCATTTTTGCAGATCTTGGAAACAAAAAAGTGTGAAGGGCCAGGTGGAAAGAACCCTGAACATATAGTCAAACAACTCTCTTCTCTGGGGAGGTAATTGAGCTTAAAAATTTATGTAATTGTATCATTTTTATTGGGTGGCTTGGTAAGATACCTTTGTTTCCATTGTTTTCTGTTGAATGATTCGTTAATGAATTCACTAATATTGACTTGCTAATTTTATGAAGCAAACATGACTAAAATACATTACGTTTTTGACTTCCTTATTTTTCTCAATTTCCTCCATGCAGTCAATTTTATTCATTGAACAATGTTTTGATTTAGTTTCCTTTCTGATATTTCATTCCTTCTTTGCTATTGTATGTTAGCTGAACTTTTGAATTCATCTACAGAACGTTTCTGTTGCAAATAAATGGGGATACATGTCTACCTGAAAATCTTTTGAAGAACGATAAGGTAAAAATTATGTATAAAATACATCTTTGTTTACTATGAGTGTTTAAATATTTGTTTGTGGTTAATGTTGGTGGAGATTAGTATTTATACTTATTCTATTAAATATTTATCTTTACGTTATGATACAATTATATATATATATATATATATATATATATATATATATATATATATAT
>OLMO02000297.1:7632892-7646041 GCA_900291935.2 Cassiopea xamachana
ATATATATATATATATATATATATATATATATATATATATCTTTACATATATATAAATAAAAATATATATATTTATAAATATATATATATATATGTATGCATTTAAAGATGGTACAATTTTTTCAAAATAGATATTTTTGCATTATAATTTTACAATTTCAGTCTCAAAGATTCACCAGCACTTGCATAGAAGGTCTTAAGTTGATTGTTCACATCATTTGCAGTCACTTCAAAAGTGAATTAACTCGTTTCTTGAATTCATTGGGTGAGTTTCATATCTGCTTACATATGCGGCTTAACACTATTTGAAATTGCATGCACACGTATTATATATGCACACCTGCGTTTATGCGTTCATATGAACACGAAAGGAAGTTGATGGGAACCTCTCGGTCTTGGATACTTTACTAGAAAGCATCTGCTGAATGCTTTCTCTTTCCCTCTCTCTTTCCACTGAGCAGCGATTGAGCACCTGGCGGTATCACTAGGGGAGAGAGTGGCGGTGAGGAAGTGAATTGGCTGCCACCCAATCCACATGGCGATGGCTCAGGATATGTGTTATCTCTAGTAGGCATACCCTTACGTACGAAAGTATACGGGACCTCTGCCATTTCCACAATTGCCACTCGGTAATGTAGATCAATGTTTCTCAACCACCGGGCCGTGGAACGGTTCCAGTCAGTCGATCAACTCGTACCTGGCCGTACAAGAAATATCTATGCTATTTGTCACATGAATCACGGTGACAGAATTTAGCACCCTAATGAAGCATTAACTCCACCAAGCTTACTATATGAACTTTCTATGCCCTCTCCCGGGGCTGCAGTAATATTGTCAAATTTTAAACGGTCCGCGACGATAAAAAGGTTGGGGACCACCGATCTATTGTTTTTGAGAAGAACTTTTGTCATTTGCAGAGTTCTCAACAAATATTTTAACACAAAGAGGTAATAGTGACGAAGACACAGGTGAAATCATACACCGGCATCTCAGACGCTTCCAGGTACGTAAAAAGTGCCAAGATCTGAACAGTGACAGATTTCATTTGCAGCAAACACATTCATGAGACTTCTTTCTTTCTTTCTTTCCTTTTCTCAAACAACGCGATCGCATTAAGACGGGGAGATTTACGATTTTGATGTGCTGATGTATTTCTAGATACTTTTGTTTTGTCCAAGATAAATACAAGTAGGCCTACGAAGTTAAAGTTCCATTTTTACTACCCTCAATGAATATATAATGATCGTCTCCAATTAACAACTGCTGATGTCATAGTCATTATGTATTCACAGAAAAGCAACTCTTTTATATCATTTTTGAGCTTTCAGTACTTGTTTGTGTTGCGAGTATTCTTTCTTTCTTGTTAAATATTTTTCTTTGCTAATCTAATTTCCTAGTTTGAATGAGAAACCAAGAAATTCTTGCTTAATCATGAATTTTGTTGACACCTAGGAATATGATAAAAGTGTAATCAATGTATGCAAAATGCTGCATTTAGCAACACTATTTGATTCCTTTCAGAGAATGACTCTGAACATATTTGTATCACCTCATGATGACATTCGGATGAAAGAAGGCCAAGTGCTGATTAACGTTATGGGAAAACTTGTTGAGCAACTCGATGCTTCTAAGGTATTGCTTTCATCTCCCTCTTCCACTCACTTTTCTTTCTTTCGTATTTTTTTCCTATACATATGCCTTACACTAACTCTGAACTCGTTGTCCCTGGCTTGTATTAGTTTCGTCAGTGTTGTGACTGTGCGTGCTCCTTTTGGAGATCAACTAAGTATGCATCAAGAGTTGAAGGGGAAATTGCCAATCGGTTCATGTCTTGTACCCATTTATCTCACCTTATTCCCTCATTTGTTGGGAGGGGCCTGAAGTGAATAATGGGAATTATTTAGTACTTTCCCTATATTAATATTTTGTCTATACTATCTTTTCTGCCCAGGGTTTTCTTAACGTGTAGTTCCATACAAGATGTGCAGCTCTAAAAAATTTTTGCAGTTCTAATGGAAAAACTATGGAACTCAAAGTTTACTATTTAATGGCTCAAAGATGTAAGAAAGCAGGGTTAATACTGACCCTGGAAAACCTGGAAAAGAGGCCATTTTCACAAAAATCAGGGAAAATCTGGAATAGTCAGGGAGTTTTCTATAATATTCATTCAAGTCGGGAAAAATCAAGGAAAACAAATTATTTCGTCAGCATATCGTTATCCTTAACTATTGGCTTGGTTGTTCGCGAAGTCGTTGCTCTATTTGTTGTCAGTAAATGTGAATTGTTTTACTAAGCATTGTGAAAAAGCAAGTATAGTGTGCATTACCTATCTTTTAGGCTCGATTTTCTTTACCTCTTTTTGTAAATATGTAAAATGATATTCAGGGAAAAAGTGGGAGTTTCTGGCTACCAGTCAGGGAAAAGTCAGGGAATAGTCAGGGGATTTTGATTCACACATTGGGTATGAACCCTGGAAAGTAAATAGCAGTAAAAATGGTAGATTTCGGTATGAAATGATAGGTGAAACACAACCAGAAATTGAATTATTAGAGGTAGTAACATTTATCTACCCCTTTTCCATAAAAACAGGGAGTTCAATCCCATCTGCATCAAGAATTTTAGTATTCAACACAGTACCTTTGGACTTTATTTTTCTTAAAGAAGACCTTGTTTCTGCCGAAATTGGCTTTAATTTCTTTACTACAACTACATGTTTCATTCAGAAGAAACGAAGCAAAACTGGAGGATTTTTGATTGCACTTCTTCATAAGAATGCAAAATAAACTCCATTTTCATTGCAGTTGTAATTATTGATAAACGTTAACTGGTATGATCTTTTGGTATTCCATGTGTCTTTATCTGCCTTACTATCTATGATTCTTTCTACAAACGGTCATATCCCTGTAGGTATCTCAAGTGTACACGTGGCTGCAACAAGTTAGTACTGAGCACAGCCTGGGTTGGTATTCCACTCTCATTATCTAATTATATTCAAGTATATTATTTCACAATTCTTGCTTTTGGGCAATCTTTTTTTACTTGTAATTAATGACTATTTTGCTCTTTTCAGATGATCCTTCTGTCGTGAAGTCTCTTCTTGCTCTATTCTTGTCATTACACAGAAAATCGAAAACTAGCATGAATTTGGTGAGAGGCTTTTATCTTTCCACCCGGTTGTTGGTATTGAATCATGCTGTCTGAGTTATAACAACTTTATTTTTATTAATGAATAGGATCTTTACCATTAATTGATGCACTACATATAAGCCTCTCAAAGAAAGATAGTGACTGGTCAGTTACAGTCGCCTCCACACTCCCCCGAAACAGAGCCTGGGGTCAATAAGTAGATCCCCTGTGTATCTCTCAAGTCTCTTTTCCACTAGGTAAATCCTTTCGCACGATGCGAAATTGTTCGAAGTTGCGCATGCGTATTTCGTTAACTTTACTCAAAGGAATGAAATACGCATACGTAACTTCGAAAAATTGTGCATCGCACTAAAGATTTCGCTAGTAGATAACAAGCTTTACAGATTTAGAGTAATTCTGTATTATTTTATGTCCGCTCTACGCTCATACAACCCTTATTGCTCCTTAATAGCAATGGGGATCAACAACTTCATTGCCTGAAGTAATTTTTCTATAGCATTCTCTTATTATTCTTGCCTTTCCTGGAGGCAGTGGTGGACATCCTCCCCCCCCCCCAATAATTTCGGACTTGCCAAATGTGATACACGATTCACAAGTAGTAGCTCACAGGAAGCAATAAAGAACAACGTACAAGTGAGTATAAAGGCATGAGATCACTTTTTCGCTATGACATACAATCATTGGACAGCATACAGGCAGGACCATTATTCCAGTGGCATGATGGCACAACTTTGGCGTAGCTTTTTCCTATGTTGTTCCTAGTCATCAAGACCCTATGAAAACAGGTTATGGGATAGGAAAACAAATTATACCTTGCCTTGCAGAAGGAAGCTTTCCGACGTTCTAGAGGGCGTGGCCTCAAAAGTCTTTCTTGGGGGCAAGCCCCCAGACCCCCAGTTTCCTAGCTATAGTTTTCCAACTATTTTGTCTCCTATAAACACGATTTGAGTCAAGGTTGGTCAGTGTAAGTTTTACATGACATGCGCCTTAACTTTCACGAGGTTTTCGCCCCCCCCCCAAGATAAATGGAAAACATTTCCGCCACTGCCTGGAGGCATTTATATGTTTTTTTGAGTTTCTTTTGAGGAAATCAGCTAGCCTCTGAAGCTTTTCAGCAGATAAATGGATAGCTCTTCCCAGTTCCCTTCACTAGATAGCCTGTACATGAGAAGACAACTCGTAACAAAATAAGTGTTTTTTTTGTTAGGTACGAGAAATTTCACAAGACATTCACAGTCAGCTTGGTGATATCGACGAGGTTTCTATACACAAATTTTATTCCAAAAATCATCATTTGCCTTTATTTTTAATCCTTTTTCCTCCCATATTTTACATATTTTTGTATTACCCAAAAATATGCAAAAGATGTGAGGAAACAAGGAATTAAAAATAGAAATTTGTTAGTTTCTGAATGTTGCTTAATCTATTACTATTTTAACCATAACTTCATTCAGAATATACTATAATGCTATACATATTGTTACATTTAAAAATGTGCTCCCTTAACTTTTTCACTGTTATCTTGTTTTCAGGAAATTGAAGTTGAAAACCGGGGCCATTATGCCGTCATCAACGCCAAAACTGTTGCACCCCATGTATTTGTAAGTTGGATAGAAGAGTCTATCTCCAATCAATTCTACTTCAAGCATTACCTACGATTTTTCGTGGTCTTTGTCGACGTCTAAAATTAAGACATACAGGAAAGTAATTATTTCTTGTCAACTTTTTAGCTGCTTTTGCTGAACCACATTGATAAAATTCTCGATGAAAACGAATGGATTCTTTCAAAGTTGAGGGCTGATGTTCCACCGCAATCAAACGACGAATACGCAAAAGGTTTCTCATGTTCTTAAATTTCATCTTATTAATGTTCCTGCATGAATTTTGAGATAAAATATTTGAGTGTGAGTTTACCTCAAAATAGTGCTAAAGTAAATGCAATTTTTAACTTTACACCTTAAACTTGTGCCGTGTCCACACTACACAAACTAACCTAGGTTCGCCCCAGGTTAGTTTAATCTGGGGCAAACCCAGGTTGTGTTCACACTGAAGTTACCTATTTTACAGTGTGGTCAGAAACTTGGGACGAACCTTTGTTAAGAGAATCTACGCACGTACAGGAGGAATGTCGTTCTGAATCCTCGTTACAAACTTGAATCAAGCATGGCCAAAAACAACGTGTACGGTATTAACACTTCTAGTTCAAGTATTTTTCTAAAAATCGCAATGATAACAAAGCTTGCGATACTGCAGTTGAAAGAATATAGAGGAATTGAGCTTTTGAAAAGAATTAAGAACGTCATTATGCCGCTACTGATGTAAATCAACAATTATATATACGCAAACACAATTCACACTCAGAAAAGCACTCAAAAGTAACGATCAAATAACTGAAGCCGCCATTGCGCATGCCTTAAGTGTAAAACTAACCTAGGTTCACCCCAGTTTTGTGTCCACAATACATTTTTCACACCTAACCTGGGGCGAACCTAAGTCGAACCCACCCCCGAAGCTGGACTAAACTAACTTGGGGCGAATTTAGTTCGTTGTTTCCACACATAGGAAAATCTATCCTGAGTTAGTTGAAATCTGGGGCAAACCTAGGTTAGTTTCTGTAGTGTGGACACGGCTTTAGTTATAAAGAAATTTAATTTTTAAATGTGAAAGTTTTTAAGTTTCTTGACTGCACTGGTGAATGGGAATGAACTGACTTTAACGCCTATGTTCTTTTAATTCCAAATTGAATCATAAGGGGCCATTGACAAAGGACGTCCGGACAAAATATGAATTTTTAGACTCCTCTCCCTCCCTTTGTCCGGTTATGTCCGTATTCAGATATTCCCTTCCCCTCCCCTGGATGTCCACTTATTTCATACTAAAATATAGTTAAGTATCTATATTATACAAAACATCGCTGAAGCAAACTAAACAAGTAGCAGTCCATCAACTTGTAAACAAAATTCACGCATACATTGATTAAAATGAAGTGCAAAAATCTTCATCGTCGCAAGCTTTTCGAAAATATTTGCCTAGAATGTCAAGTTTAAACAAAATTTTTTCCAAAACGCGTTTATAATTTATCGTTCGATACTCAAAACTCGTGAAGCTTTCGGTCATTTTTTGGCAAAGATTGGCAATAAACAAGAAGCATGAATGAATGCTCTGTTGTAACTTTAGCTTCATAATTGAATTGGTTGGTCATCAACTATCCGCCAGTTTATTTTTTGAATCACCCAAATTTCCATTTGAGAATAGGAGTTGAGTAGAAAATTGTCCTATTTCATAAGACCCCCTCCCCCTTGAACTTAGACGTCTTTTGTGAATGGTCCCTGGCTGAAAACAAATCGATTTCCAATTAAGAAATGAAAATATCATTTACATAATTTTGTTTTAAGATAGATATAATTGCTTTTCAGTTGCCTCATCAATGTGTAAAATCAAGCCGCAACAAATACATATTAGCAAAGTAACTGTTGATTCCAGCATGTCTAGAATTTTCTTCCATATATTTATGATCTGATTGCAGATAAAAATGATAATTTTGATGAAGCAGAAAGTGAACGTGAGAAAATAGAGGAGTCAATTTGTCACAGAACCATTGGGTTGGTAACTGCTTTTCATGAACTTGTCCAGTCGGCATTTCCAGAAGGAACAACTGCAGATATCCTTACCAAGGTAACAGCATTACCATTCAGGGATATTCTTCAATAATCAATTAGCTATAGGTGATATGGTGCTTTTGTAATCAATGCAATCCTTTCGTGTGGACACCCTTCCGGGATTTGGATGATACGTGGAATTTCCCAGTTATGTTTTTGATCATTTTTAATTGGCCTACTGTTAACATTGAAAGTTTTCACATATACATTAGTTATGAAGCTAAATGATTTTATGTCGCTACTTGAAAACTCACCTCTGTGGCTGTTGTGATGAGTGTATATAGCCTTTATTCTATGGGCATGAGGCGTTAATGTTGGTTCAAGACATTTTATTCTAAACTCATTACATTTCCCATGCATTTAAAAGTCTCGCAAATGAATTTGCTACCACAACGATGCTGCCACTTCTTTTTCAAAGACATCTGAGGCTGATGCCATTTCCCTCCTAAAGACTTCCACAATGTCTTATCCTGTTGATGAACATTGCTATGTTTTCATGTTTACCATTCTATGCTATTCATATTATACCCCTACTCATATCCCTACTACCCAACTATGCTACTCATATTACACCCCTACTCATATCCCTACTACCCAACTATGCTACTCATATTACACCCCTACTCATATCCCTACTACCCAACTATGCTACTCATATTATACATTTATTGGCTATTGCTGAGAATTATGCGTTTACGGTGGTTTTGATGAAGAGTAAACAATCCCTTTCTTACATTCCCTTTCAGACGTTAACAAAACTATATGGATTTCTTGGATCATTTGCAAAATACGTAAGTTCAGCTAAGAGTGTGCAACTATGGTTCTTATTTATTTACGTTAGCTGATATTGAACACTACAAAAATTAAATTCCCTGCAAAGCTTTGAGAGTTGTTGGAAATATGAAGACTTGGTATCAGTTATTGCTTTTTCATGTTTTCATAAAGGCTGCACATTAGAACTTTGTCACTATTTATTTTTCATTTTCAACAGCATCTGAATTTGTACAATCAGAAAGTTGGCCACATGTTGGTGAAATTTGAAAAACTGGTAAATTGTTTGTCTCCCTACGTCTTTTTCTGCTACTGATTACAAAATGTTCTATCTGTTGTCTTATTTAACTGTCTGTAGTTCATATTCTTCTCTTACTGTTTTACAGGCACGTAGCTGTAGGAGGTAGTGAAAGTAGTACCCTCCAAATGAAAAATTTGGCATGATATCCCCCAGCAGTAATATTGGTCTGAAGAGTAATTACTTAGATAGGATTCTTGCCCCCCTGGCTGATGGCACAGGATGGGTTCGCTCCTTCAGGGCAATACCTCCAGCTACGTGCCTGTTATAGTATTCTAGTCTATAATGGCAATTTGAATGATCTAAGCGATTGTTTGCCAATACCAGGTGAAGCTGACTGGGACACATTTAACACAACAAACCTATGCAATGATAACGTACATGCAAGCAACACAGAATATAGCAGATGAAAGCATGCAAAAGAAGACGAACAAGAACAGAAATGGCCGTCAAAATGCAACCCAGAAGGTGAGATTTTCATGGAATGAATATTAATTTCACATTTAATGAAAGAATCGATTTAATGAAATAGAGGAAATTTCAGTTTGACTCCGAAATTTTTCTCAGAAGGGAACTTGTTTCTTAAGGATTTTGTTTTACGAAAATGCAAGAAGATCAACGGCGAAGCAAGAATATAGCCAATAACTTTTAGTTAATTTACTCACTAAGGTGTTTTTCACAAAATGTCAAACATCTTATGAATGAGTTACAAAGGAAAAGGGAATCAAATTATTGTCCAGATATTGAATAGAAATGGTGCTGAACTTAGAAGTAAATTAAAGATTTGGACAATTTTTTAGTCACAACTTGTTCTGAGAATTTGCTGTGTGTATTAGAATGTCACGTTTTCTTTTGTAGCTTCGTGCAATTAAAGAATCGAAAGTAATTCCAAATTTGATATATGCAATTGAACAGTATGAAAGGTTTCTTATTCAGCTGTCTAAAAAGTCAAAAGTAAGTTCTCTTTGTGATAATTATCACCTTCATTTGAATTTGTATTCATTCATATTCTTCATTGAAGGTCATTCATCTGTTACGTAGCGACGCCAATTTTACCATTTTTGAGACCCTCCATTCCTCTCTCTCTTGTAATGCTCCTCTGCAGCATAGCCCTCCGCATGAACGAAGTTTTGTCTTAGCAAATCAAGGTGCCTCCCTCCCTGTTAGAGGTAATACGTAAAAGCTTAGTGATCCTTTACTGCAGGGGTGCAAATTCATTTAGACCCTAGGGCCACAGAAAACATACTATGACGTCATGTGGGCCGGGTTGATTGACAGGCCCCAAGAGGATTCCATGGATAGGTGACAGGGACTTTGAAATATATGTATAACTTATCGGATATTTCCTAATTGGTGCGGGCTTGGAAGCCAGCTTTTTTACTATGCCAGCTGGTGCAAAAGAAAAAATACATTTCCCTGCCATTTTGACGTGACTATATTTACTTAAAGTAGATCGCCTTTATCCCTGTGCTTGTTTAATAAACTTTACCACTGCAACAACTTCGTGATTAATTAGGCCCTGATAGCGAATTGAATACCTCTCAGTGACAACTCCTTGAAAGAGTAGTGTTTGATTTTGATTTTTAATCATTACCTTTTAGATTTTATCAAATATATCTTTACCTATATTTAGTGAAAGAAGATCGCTTTCAAATTAAACTAGGCATCGATTCGCATTGATAAATACTTATGAATATTTGCCCTATTTACAAAATAAGTTTTGAAATGTGCAAAGATTTCTTGCTCATACTTGACGAGCTCAATAACTCCTAACCCTTCCTTTTAAATGCAATTCAATAACTCCCCTTGGTTATTACTACAGGTAACAAATCTTATGGAGCATTTTAAACTGAGCACATCACGCGATTTTCGTATAAATGGAGCCACACTGGAAGCAGCACTGCACTATACAATAGAAGATGAGGAGGAGCATAACGAAGAAAGTGTTGAGGTATCTTTCATTTATTGCTGCGATGAAATTATTCTTACTTCTCCTAGCAGGGCTAGAGGAAATGAGCATATTGACATCGTCGAGTGTAATGTATGGTGAAAGTGAACGGCAATGGGCTGGAAGCTCATAGCAACCTTTTAAGATTTTCTCAGTCGTTATATTTCTAATTGCGATGTAAAAACTGTTTATGATATAAAGTTTGCATTGCCAAACTTGCCTCACAGTCTAACAAGTGTGTTGTTGCGGCAGTGTTGCAACTCTACCCTACTGCGAACGCGAGATTCATCTACTTTCACCTACAGCCTCTAAAATTCCCCTACCTCCCCCTACTTATCAGAAACGCTTTAAAAATCCATCCTGGCCTAATGTATAGATTAGGCAAAGAGATGATGACAGCAACAATGGAGATGCAGTGTGATACAACAGTATGCATGTGAATGATTTTTACAAAATGGAACCAACAGGAACAGAAACGCAACATAACACACCATCACATAATTTACAATATAAACAAAGCTAGTACTCTAACACTTTGTAGAGCTAGGGAAGAAAAGTAGCCATTAATCAACGAAAATTTGCCTGTCCTTTAAAAGTATCTTACTGTATTGCTTGTATGTGTAGCATGGGAGAATTAGTTTTCTAGAAGAAGTTTCAACTGGAATATGACCAACTACCATGAACATTTTTAAAGCCCCCCGCGAATAAAGCCCTCCCCTTTGAATAAGCCCCCATGTAAAAATCCAAAACGCAAACAAGCCCCCCAGGGGGGCTAATTCGACAGGGTGTCCACTCCGGCTGGGAAAGCTGGACAATGAGCCTTTTTTCAGAATTTGGCTGAAAAAGCTGAAAAATTATAGGTTTTTCTCCTGGTTTGGCTGGAAAAGCTGGAATTTTATTTTTGGGCCTAATAGTAAGGAGTGGCATTATTAGATGAAAAACAATCTTATCGAGAAACAGGATTAACGAAGAAAAGATTGTTCAATGCCTTTTTTCACCAAGTCGACCCAGGATTGGAAGCTTTCCATATGTGTTGCCAGGGTGATTGGTAGTTCTTAGTCTCCGGGGTTGGCTTACTGGAAGACATTGAATTCATATGGAAAATTCAAATTTATTGGAAATTGTAAGGTCATTCAATACTTTGTGGCAATAGTCGGACAGCATTTTCAATGTTTGGAATTTCATATCAAAATTCATGGTATGGATGGAAAACAATGTGTTTTTCTGCCCAAAGGGCTGGAAAATGGTCACTTTTTCAGAAACTTTGGCTAGAATTTCAACTTTGACTCAGTGGACACCCTGTTCGAGGATTTACGGTGCATGTGACATGTTACATGTAATGTCGCGTGAAATTTTTAGCGACTTCAGACATTTTGGTCACAAGTTACTGGTCAACTTTGTCGTATGACATGATACCCAAGCGGAAGGAAACCTGTGAGACGTTCGTAAGCAATGTCATATGACAGCATTTCCTTGAATACACATTTTTTTAAGATAAATTTTTTTGGCCCGGTACTGAAACTGAAAAAGCTCTATGCACACTTGAAATGATTACAAATCTTAGTAAATGGCTGAAGTTAACCTGACAAATATAACATTTTGAACACAGATAAATCGAATTTTTAATACATAAACATAAAAAAAACTTTCATAAGTCTCAACAATTCAGTACCGAAATTTCTTAAATTTTTGAGCAGCTGATTATACGTTATTTTATTTATAAAAAAGTGGTTTGTAAGAAAGTAGTACTCGACTGCTCCAAAAGTTCAATACTGGACGTTTGAGACCTATGAATGTTTAGATGTGTATAAGTGTTTAAATTCGATTTATTTGTGTACAAAATGCTATAGACGTTATATTGGCTTTCGTCTAACAATTTAACTCCTGCTATTTCCTACGATTAATCATAATTTCAAGAGTACATGGAACTTTTCACTTTCCTCTAATGTGCATGTGCAAGACCATAGTCATAGGACATTGGAACTCAAAAAAAATTTTGCCAGAAGAGTGTTAAGAAAGTTTCACTACCTAGTCGAAAAAAACAATCCTATAAAATAGGAAATGTGTAATACTTTCTTATAAATCACATTCTTGCATAAAAACGTGTAGCCAGGTTTTTTACTTTATTGATGGCCCAAAACAATGAAGTATGAACAGCAAAGAATTTAAGCCTTTTGATTCTATTGAGCCGTTCTGTTTCTTTAGCCTCCATAGTCCATTTTGTTTACTTCTTATATAATTTTCTTCGTTTTCGATCTTTTTTGTACTGATGATGGATCCCAGAATCCTTGTGCCCGAAGTAATGGATTATTTTGATAAATGTAATGGTTCTCTCTAAAACAAATATCCCATGGATTTCATGGCCGTCTTCATTTTCACTTACACGTTTTCTTAATAAATAACAGAAGATACAGAGAAAAGCTAATATAGCTAACATATACAGCAGTGGCTGTTAACCTGGGTTCGATCGAAACCCAGGGGTTTGGTGAGCCAGTTCCAGGGGCTTGTGTGAAATTCATGTTTTATTGATTTTGTTCGCGGAACACAATGACTTTTTCGCAGCGAAAACTTAGGGAGCATGGGGCATTGCTTCAACAATTCATCAAGGCTGTATATAGAAGTGCTCTACACTGTACTTTTAAATCATTTCTTCATTGATTTCTACCGAATCTAGAACATGGAAGTATCAACACACGGGTACGGGAGGTGTAGAGATCCTGATTTTGTTATGCGACAAGTTTAACATCTGTTCAATCTTGGCACAAGTGTTGTAGGAATTTGTTCACTCTTGACACAAGTGCCGTGTTATCTAATTCATGCTTTTTCTCAGTGCCCTGGCATAAGGCCAGGCCCGTCGGAACCGGGGGGGCTGGGGGGCTTCAGCCCCCCCAATAATTTGCTAGTGTTTGTTCCTTAAATTCTCGAAAAAATGCTTTAACGGGCAAGCTTTAAGCTGATAAAGACATTAGATCAACCAGTTATCCCAATAAATCATTTATTACTCGTTCATAGATGTATACACGCATTTTTTTATAAGAAACTTGGATCAGCACCTAGTACTAAAAGTTTCTTAACTGGTTTCTTATTTTCGGAAGCAAAATTGCCTCATTGTTTGGATATTGAGCATTTCTGAATGGAGATAAATACTAACATTGCAAAAAACCCAAGCAGATAAAAATCACAATTTCCAAGTACTATTTATAGTAAAAACATGTCTATACCATTAATATCGTTAAGCCTTACTAAAGTTTCTTAATTTTTCTACCAGTCTAGTACTCGTTTATTATAAACCAGTTCTTATCAAAAATGCGTGTATTTTGAGTCAA
>OLMO02000297.1:7650738-7705796 GCA_900291935.2 Cassiopea xamachana
ATATAATGATTTTTTATGTATATTATGTATAGTTATTAACAAATCTTTTGTTTGAAAGATTCTATGGTGTCAAAAGTGCTTTCATGGCTTTCCAAAATTTGCTATTTTAATAGAATACATTGGATAAATTGTTGAAGATCATGATAAGTTCAGTTATTGGCTTACTTTCCCTGAACTATTACTTCAGCACCCAAGACAATTGATTGCTGTGGCTAATGAGAAACAAAAAGTTTGAGCAGCCACTTTCACTTTGTGAAGTGGCCTTCTAGCATGATGTCTTGAACTTGTATCCTAAAGTTAGGATATCCTTTCTCTGAATCTCATAAGGTTTTGTAGTACATTGTCACAGAGATGTGCCTATATACTTTCCTTACATTTTGGGGGCATCATACCCTCCCACTTGCATATCACTGGATAGCCATTAATTTTAACTGCTTCATTTATGTGATTTTAAAAATTGCCATATCCTCAAAAGCATTCCTTGCTAACTTGATCCAGGCAGATATGAGAAATTTGATACTCTCTAAATATATAGAAATCATATACCATATGATAGCCCTCCTTCTATACGTTCTACATATGCAAGAAAATTCCAGGTTTTCCTTAGGGGAGGGTTGTTACAACAGAAAACAACTCACCAAAATCTTTGCATTGGCCTTGTATGTACATGCCTTTGTCATCAAATAATCACTCAGTAATCCTCAATATAACCGAAAAATAAAGCTCTATCAACTTATTCCCCCTATACCTTGATTTTTTCAACCTTATATGAGTTAGGCACTAACTGGTGCAATGAGACAAAAATATGAATTTCAGCTGTTCCTGGTGTTTTCAGCTATCTATGTATATAATTGTACGCAGCGTAAGAGGTTAATATTACGGAAATAATTATCTATTTCCTGTATACATTCCAATTAATCATATTTCAAACGTCTGTTAAACTTCTGCAATTCGAACGTAGTTTCCGTGTGGTCTTTTGCCTGACTACGCTACCATTTTGAATTTACATAGTGGACCCCGATCACGTGACATAGCGAGCTCTCTAGTCCTATTATCTCTATGGTATTATCAATTATCAATTATGAATAAATCTTCCGTATGTTAGAATGAATCTTTCACATGTTAATCACTATTGTCGTCATAGCCTTTTGTTCAAAGAGAGTATATAGTAGTTTGATTCAGAGAAGTAGACGAAGGAGACTCAGAGACTCCGACACAGAGACTCAGACACAGAGACTCAGAGATACTCAGGCTCAATGGCAGGGACTGTAAAGTCACCTAGCCGAGTTGACTAGTAACATGTTATGAAGTGAGTAATGAATTGAAGACTGAATGCAAAAGATCTATGAAGCATCTCTCTCTTGGAGCTGATTTTGTCTTTGATGTTTGCAATTGGGAATAGACCGTTCGAAATGAATTGATACTGAGTAGATTTCAGATTTACGTTAGTGATAGATACGTATAGAGATGGTGTGCCCGAGAATCAACCCCCCCCCCCAATTTTACAGGCGGACCCAGAGCTGGGCTTTTGGTGGCATCTGATTAATTTTATTTTCTTTTTTATGTGGGATGTTTCTTTGCACAATAATTTTCTATAGGAAATATTATCGTTTGGGTAGGACCTTGGCCCCGTGGCTCCCTTCTCGACCGGCCTATGATTGCGTCTAAATTTTCCACTCTTTATGTGGCTGTTTTACAGACTTTTCACTAATGCTACAAGTTTTGTCTAGTTACTGAAATCATTGATGCATATATTTACAGATATATACATAGCTCCACATATCCCTCTAGAACGTCGGAAAACGCCCTTTTGCAAAACGGCATTGAAAATACTGTTATTATTGATCTTTCGGATAAGAGTGAGAAAACTTGATGTCCAACAAAAAGTGCAGCTCTATCGTTCTGAAGAAGGGCAGGAACCTAAACCTCCAGGACCCCGTCCATAACACAGTGATCCATTGCATGGAATAAATATGAAACTATGATATTTCTAAAATATGCCAATTTGTACATCAACATTAAGGAGCTTATCCCTGGGCATAACAAGAAGCAAAAAATTTCAAAATCGGACAATCCAGTGATGAGAAATGAAATTTTGAAGTTTGTCAACATTTCAAGTAGCTGTTTACATTAGAGTTTCTGGTGCAGTGTACCGTTGTGAGCCAGCTTTAAAGAATCATAAATCAGCCCATAAAAGAGCAGGTTTTAATATTTTTGCACCAAATAGTAGGCAATCAAGGTGTTTTTAACATTAGTAAAACTATTGTTATATTCAGTGTAAGACCATAGGTTGGTGGACACTGTTTTGATGCTTACGTTTTGCAGCAAATTTCGCAAAAAATTGCTCCTTAATGGTAAAACCAAAAATTCTAGATAATTCTAGGAGTTAGGTAAAAAATATACTAAAATACTAGAGCATATGTAGAGGATCCCTGCCAAAGGGCTCGTTTCAAATCGTTCTAGTTTCTTTGTAAAACAATTTTAAAGATTGCATGTGGCATCGGTCTTTCTTACCTGATTTCCTTGTAACACTGTAATAATGCCTTGACTCTTTTCCTATGGGAGAGGAACTCTGCATTTATGAAATTGATTCTTAAGAAATTAAGTGAGGTGTTTTCAATGCAATGATGAGAACAGTTCAAATGTAAAAAACAGCTCAACTGTGATGCTTTCTAGGTTGGGAATGAATTTTTTTGGAGCTTCAAAGTTTCTTTGATGACAATTTTAGTTTGCACCCAAAGTTGTCGATTTCTTCAGCTTTAAATTTGAACTGGTTGAAAAAAGCTGTAGTGGGGACCTTATATGTGTTGAGGAGTGCCGTAACCACCGGGGGGCAAGGGGGGCTGGAGCCCCCCAATAATTTCTTGTTAAAATAAATTTTTTTCGATTAGAATACTACCCTAAAGTGTGACCCGTTATAGCGTGTTTAGATGTTTGAAAATCGTAAAATTTTCTCAGCTCCTCCGCCTCAACCATGGTGAGGCCTCCTCCGATAGTGACTTCTAAGCCCTCCAAAATGAAAATCGTGGTTACGGCCCTGTTGAGCCATGTCTTCTGAAATATCTAACGGTGATCTCTTTGATTTACTGTTGCAAACGGAGATTGGAGCAAGAAGAGTATTAGTAAAAGAAAAGTTGGAGAGACTGGCAGAACTACTAATAAGCGGTAATAGTCTTAAAATAAATATATTTAAACTTCAAGTTATTCTACGGTCAGTTTACGATGTTCGTAATAAGGATGACAAATGGCGGCAAAAGACGAATTCTATCAAATGTGATGACCAGTTGAAGCGTAACCGAACCCCAACCTGCAGCCTGCCTGTTCTACCACCAAAATGCAGTAGGAAAAGTGTGACATTAGCCGATACTCCATGTCAGAAAGTGCAAAGCAAAATCTTAAAGACCGGTCTCTGTAATGTTGCTTCATTTATTCAAGAGCATGGTATTGAGAAGGAAGTTATGCTCCAAAAGCTTGTTGAGGAAGCTATCCACTCCCATGCATGGGACATGTCGTTATTGCTGGAGAATCTGAGGGGGCACTGTGAGATCCCATCCCTGAGCTGACATCTCTTATCTATGTAGCTATTCTTTCTCAGAGGCAGTATCAAGTATGCCGGAATTTGCTGCTGAAATATAATGTCACTGCTTTTCAACCACGATACAAGTTGGACGCTTACAAGAAGTCTTTGCACCCATCAGTTGCGTTAGATCATCTTTCAGCTCCTGTAGATGTACAAAACCATTTCGATTCCACTCTGCATGCAATCCTTTCTAATGAATATCTCTTTGATAAGTTGTCAGATGTTACAGTGGATTCTTTTCTGACATTGTCTGCTAAAGTTGGACTTGATGGTTCAGGATCACATTCGAAGCGACATCAGCTATCTGGTGAGGTTGACAACGGCAATTCATTTGCATATTCAGATAACTTCTTGGGTGCCTTTATGACTCCACTTTGCATATATGTCTCTGGATTGAACGACATTATTCCTTGGGAAAATCCTTTCCCAAACTCTGCTTTTTACACACGACCAACATAGCTTGTAAAAGCTAAAGAGTGTACAGCATTTGTTGCCTCATTTTTCCCTAAATTGCAATCGTGTCTTGATGCTACCAGGTATCCGAATGATGTTCAAAGTGTCCAGTTCGAAGTTGTCATCAACAGAAAATATCGGTGATAGATGGCAAAATGGTGGAAGTTTTGCATGCTGACTCAGTGTCATTCTGCTACTTTTGTGATGTTTCGAAGAACAAAGCACCAAATTTAGAAGTTTTAGTTGACACAGGAGTTGGAGGAATGCCGATATCAAGGATCATTGAACAGTGCAAGGAACGTTGGGAGCGGCTAGAAAGCGAGCAAATCAGCTACAGTGGTCCTAAACGTAAGGGACAATGTTACCCACCCCTCATTTTACAATCAGGTTGTCTCTTTACTATTCTCCACCAAGAGCTTCGATCTTTAGCCTTCGTGCTGAAGATCCTATCTCACTTAATGTGTGGTATAAAAATATGGAATGAGGCAAGCCCGTATGTAAAGGCCAAATCTAGCTATGCCAAAGCTGAAGCTATCAAGCACATAAAGCTTGCTTGTGGAGGCTTCTTAATAGATACCCCAATGACACAAGGTGGTAGAAACAACATTGGCCCAGTCGTTAGGCGCTTTTTTCATCCAATCAATCGAGAAGCATCTGTAACTTTCGTAGTGACGCTGGGTGTCGGGCCAGGCAAACTTCAGTTAAGTCTAATCTTGAAGACATTTTTGTGCGCTTGTTGATGATCTCATCGCCAATTGTGGCAAAATCCCGTCAAGACATGTTCAACAAAAATCATCAGTCCGCTGTACCACACATTGAAGCAACATACGATAGCCTGGCGATTTATTCCATGTACTTTCACTGAACTAAAGAATTCAGTTTTGAGAGATGAAACAGTTTCTACTTAGATACTGGCACTAGATTTGGATATCAAACGAATTCAGCATAGCATATCAAAGTATCAAGTACATCTCATTTTGTTGGACCTTGCAGAACTACTGTTTCTAATGAAGGTACACCTTGATTGCCTACTATTTGGTGCAAAAATTATGAAAATCGCTCTTTTATGGGCTGATTTATGATTCTTTAAAGTTGGCTCACTACGGCACATTGCACCAGAAACTCTAATGTAAACAGCTACTTGAAATGTTGACAAACTTCAAAATTCCATTTCTCATCACTGGATTGTCCGATTTTGAAAATTTTTGCTTCCTATTCTGCCCAGGGATACCCTCCTTAATGTTGATGTAAAGATTGGTATATTTTTTAAACTTCATATTTTCCTATTTATTCCATAATTTCGTCGATCTTGATCACTATGCATAACGGGTTCTTTTTTAACATGCAGTTCCACACCAAATGTGTAGTTGTAAAAAAATTTGTGCAGTTCAAACGAAAAACATGTGCAGTTCACTAGTGTACTGAGTAGTGACCCAAGGGTATAAGAAAGTAAATAGCAGTAAAAATGGTATATTTAGGTATTAACTGATAGGAGAAAGGCAACCATGAATTAAATTGTTAGAGGTAGTAGCATTTATCTACCCCTTCTTGCCAAAAACAGGTAGTTCGATCCCATCTGCAACCAAACGAACACAACATCGCTTGATTTTATGTGCAGTTCTCAATTTTTCTTTTAAAAAACCCCTGGTCCATACGCTTAGTATACTTTTTCGAAAATATGGAAGAATATGAAATCAAACTTCAAGTTTCGACATATTTTGTTGTGCAAATAGTACCCTGAAGACTCATCTCTATTTAGCATAGCTACTTAGCATTGGATTTCTGAAGCTCATTTACTGTTCCAAGTGCACATCCACACGTGCTCAAATCGGACAAATCGTCCTAGGGAGCTCTGATATGGACTGTTTTCAGTCAGCTGCAACAAAAGAATTGAATCATTCCATATTTGGTAAAGGAATAAGTCACTTCATTGGATGTAAATGAAAAAGTAAAATGGTGCAAGGAATTTACTACACCTAGGAATATGCTCATTTGCTACACTTGGGCACCTGGGCCCAGTAGGTTCCCCAACAAAAATATACTGTTACAGTCCTTATCTTGCGAAACGCTTTTTTTTCAAGGTTGGAGGGTGAACTACCCTCCCATACCCCCTTAAATTTCATTCTAAACTATATCTTGTTTTTCTAAACTAAACTATACCTTGCTTTTAGTATGCTCTTTTTCGTAGATTAGACCTCTTTTAGGATTAGAACACTACCCTTGAAAATCCCTAGTTTTGCGCCTGTATTCATATCCACACTGCTACGTAGCTTCCATGATTCAGTATGGATCCAATCCAATAGCCAAACTAGCATTATTGCAAAATTATTGTATTCTTCTTTTGTGTAGCAGCAGCTCGTAATTTATGGGTTTTTTCCACATTACAAATATTGACATCATAATAGAACTGATAATATTATAAATTCTTCAACAGGAAAACAGATCAAATATTGCACCATCATCCAAACGGACAAAACTTGCATTGAAGAGTAAGTAAGAAGTGCAAGAGATATTACAAGACTTCCATAATAGCGAGAAGACGACTTTGATATAATTTCATTCTTGTTTGTTTTATCGAATTATGTACATGAGTAAATTTATGGTCTTTCTCACAGATAACTGGCTGTCTGCCTTGCATTTCACGCTTACTGATTCTTTCAATTCTCTTTCTGTGCTGTCCTGCAACTGTCTTATTTTAACTTTTCGTATATTTTCGTTTTCCTAACCATTATTTTAATGTTTGCAGTTATTGCAATGTTTATGCGTTTTTACCACGGCCATAGACGGACTTAGCGGGGGTGTAGGGGTGCGAAACCCCCCCGAATGCTTTCGTTCCATTCGGTAAATCTGGAATGTTGTCTTAGCATTCGGTAAATCCTGCAATATTTCTTACCATTCGGTAAATTCTGCAATAGTTTTATTCCCAGTGGCAGCTTTCTTGGCTTAAAGTTCAGTGCCCAGGGTGGAAATTAGATTAGCGAGTTCATTTTTGTTATCAAGTTGGCTCTCAAGCTCAACAAGAGCTTCGAAATCATCAGTATTTGAAATGCTATAAGAGAAATAGCTTGCAGGCACTACTTGGTCACTTGACTAATGCCCGCATTAACAAGGGAAAACAGTGTCTCGCGAAGGTGCACAGTGGCTTGGCCGCCCTTCTTCGAAGCTTCTTTTAGGATATTCTCTTTATGTGATCTTTTTTTCTTTGGCTTTCCAACAACATACCATATGTAACTATCCCTACAATTAGCTAATGAACTCGAGGATTCCGAGCTGCAATGCCCAGTAAATTTACAAAGTAAAATTCTTATTGAAGGAGAGCTCGGTCCCGAAATCGAGCTTGTATCTGGCAAAATAGATAAGTCAATCTCTCTTCCACTTCGGTTTGTTGTTGTATAAAAGAGGGAAATGTCTTTGAATGCCCTAGCAAATCTCTCTAGCTTCTGAATAGGGAACTCATTTAGAAACATGAATTCCAAAATCTGGTAATGACGCTACTGATAAACATGAAAGAGATCTTTTTGGCAAATATTCTAATGATGAAGGAGCATCAGGTCAAATTGAAACAGACATGGATAGCTGAGACAAGGTTTAATGTACTGAACCACAAATTCAAAGAGATTCCGATGAGGACATGTACCGTAATATGGGATTACTTGGACCAGCCAGGTAACTTGGACCAGTAATGAAGTAAGACAAGGAGTTATGTATAGTACAGTGTTGGTAGTAGCAAATCCCATGCATTAGATATTATACTTTTGATTAAAGGTTCTTATTATCAAATAAAGAAGCTTTGAAGCAGATTATAGATTTTGTTGCTTTTGTGGGGGGAGGGGGGCTAGCTAGTCAGCACCAATACCAGTTTAAATTTCACATTTTCAAATGGGTACCTTGCAGAACACTATGTTTTCAGCAGATGAATAATTGTCATGGAATGTGGATGAGAGTTACATGAATTTTTACATTGTCAAGTCAAAAGCTGAAAAGCTTGATGGCGGCCTCCACAAACTTTGTGCTTATTTCCACCAGTGCCATTTTTACAGAAAATGGGCTAACATGAGCCACCTTATGTTATGGAATATAATGGGAATGATGATTCACAAAAGCTTGAATATCCTTTATTTCATATGTTGACATATATATAAAAAATTATTTCATGTGCAGCTAAACAGCCTTCACAGTACAGTAATGGCTTTCAACATTTTCCTGGGGTGGAGGCCTACGGAAAAATTCCAGCCCATGATTCCAGTGGCTGGAATAGCTCCTGTTCACACAGTTGCACAGGAGGATTAAAAATTGCTGCCGATCGTAGCATTTTTCTAACTACTATTGTCTTTATCCCTCTTCTTTTGTCTTCCTCAAAAGTAGTAAATGCTGCAAGGTACCGCAGAATATAGTTACTTGAGAAAATGAGAGATTCCAGTTACTGGTCCGAGTTGCCCCAAGCTGTGGTTACTTGAAACAGTAAAGAACTTACACTTTAAAAATACAGGAAATATGGCGCACTATAAGTTTGTAAATCCATTTGGCCGTAAAGCAATAAGTCTCTTCCATCTTCCTATGAAGCAATAGCCAATGAAAAGTAATAAGGAAAATTTTTATAGGCAAGCAAAGCTGAAAAGTGGTCCAAGTAACCCCATATTACGGTATTTCTTCTCATATTTGAGATCAATGACGAACGTAATGTTTGTTTTAATTGCCAAAAGGGTGTTTTCCGACCTTCTAGAGGGCGTGAGTCAGGGGCGGACTGGCCGGTCGGGCCATTAGCAAGTGCCCGAAGGACCCGCTGCATGAAGTGGGGAAATCGTTAGAGTCTGAATATGGAGAACTTCGCAATGTATATATGAAAGCACAGACATTAAAGCTGTGGACTTATCAAAAATTTTCAGCCTTTTTCAATATCCCCGCCCACCGTTTACAATTTCTAGAATTTATGGACCGGTTTAGTCAAACTGTGCCCGGGCCAAAGAATTTAGCCAGTCCACCCTTGGCGTGAATTCAAAAAAATTTTCGCTCGCTCAGCTGGCATGTTCAAGTTCACTTTTCTTCCGCGTGAATAATGCCCTGAACTTATAGCTTATAACATGTACAAGCTTGCACACATTTAGGAGACTAGCTTTCACCCACAACTGAAGTGCTTCCATTTTTTGCACTGTTGCATGACATGCTGTTCGCCACGTGTGCTAAAAATAACCAGACCGCCAATTCGATAATTCAAAATTTCAACTGCATGCACCCCCCCCCCCAATAATCGTCTCTTAAATCCATCCCTGACCACGGCCCCTTGAAAATTAGTCTTCTTAGATTGACAGGGCTATTTTTACTAAAGAAATTTAAATGAAACGAAATGAATAAATTTTCTTACTTTTTCTGGCCTAGCAGATACTACGAACACTCTTCCAGCAAAGAGTGGCATATAGTTTGCATTTTGCTAAAATTTAAATCACAGTATGTGCAGGGTTCATACTGAACCAGAAAAACCTGGAAAGTGGGCCATTTTTACCAAAGTCAAGGAAAATCTGGAATAGTCAGGAACATTTCTGTAATACTTACCCAAGTCAAGGAAAAAATTGTTTAATCCACACATAACTTTCATTGACTCATGCATGGCTGTCCGCAGTGGCTGTTCCATTTGACGTCAGTACATGCTAACTCGACCACTTTGCATAGTGTTAAAGAGAGGACATGTAGATTGCCTATTTAATTGGTTCCATTTGCTTTGCCTATTTTTGTAAATACACTCTTTTTTATAAGAATACCTAATTTTTTTCTGAGCCTCAATATTCTTAAAAAATTTCAGTTTTGAGCCTCAGATTATTCTTAAACTATTCTTAAATTTTTCTTGCTCAACACAAGGTGTAAATTCGCCTTAAGATCAAAGAAACATATTAAATCATTATTGATGTGTTGATTCACCATAAATTTCAACGAGAACAAACAGAACAAGGCAAAATACGGTTTAGTCCAAAAGCATTATTTCAACTCCATCAATATCATCAATGCCAATGTAGTCCTCGCTATCATCTGAATACGTAACTCTTAATTAAATTTGATTCGATTAACAAAATATTTTAGTTTTGATGAGGGTTGAGCCTGGCACTATTCTTACATTATTCTTAACTTTTAGCAATTTTGAGCCTCAATATTCTTATAGATTTTATTCTTATAAAAAAAAGAGTGTATGTGAAATGGGGGCCAGGGAAAGTGGGCGTTTTTAGCTATAAGGCAGGGAATAGTCAGCGAAGTTTGATTTGCGAATAGGGTATGAACCCTAAAGTATGAAATACTTGAAATACAATGTTCGTGCAGCTTTGAAGCTAAGTTATAATTAGACAAAATTATATTGATTCATATTCCATTAAAAATAGTTTTTAACTGACACTTCCAGCTCTAATGCCCAAAGAAAGTACAGAGAGTAAGCACGATAGAGTATCAACTATACTAATTTCAAGGCAAAATCATTTGTCAATATGGTTTAAGACAATAAAAATATTTACTACAGATATGAGATCAGAAGGACCAGAAATTCATACTAAACACAGCCTCAAACAATTGATAACTATGGACTAACTCTTGTGGGACAAAATTAAAAGAAGAAACAGCTTTTGCATGTCATATTTTTGTTATTAGATGATTGATAATACCATACTCCATGTAAATATAGTACAAATGAAATCTAGTAATTTGTGTTTAATTGACAAGCAACATGTTACCCAAGTTGAGGAGGATCTCCAACCAAATGTAATAACAATAACTTTATCATAAAGTGCAATGATACTTTCGGCAGGAGTTTTTCTACTCACATTAAAAAAAATTGATTAAAGATAAATACACTACTGTAATATTCAACTTCAGATGCCAGTGCTTTTCTGTATATTTCCTGCTCCTCTATGGTATATCTTTCTGCAATCCCTATATGACACATTTCACTTATGGTTTAAAAACCACATAACAAATTCACTGTATAAATTAAAGGCAATGCCACAAAGCAAAAATAGACAACAGTATTTTCTGTAACAGAGATTAACCTTAAGTTCTCTTTGGCACTAAGGCCTCAATAAAGTCTGAAGTAGTTTCAAAATGTTATCTGCATTTTTCATACTAACAACCATTTTTCAAAGCTTTACCCTTAGCTCTTGTCTTTGCTGATTTGCTATCAAATTTAACAAACATTATATATAGAACATCTAACTTTTACACAAGCTTCTTAGCTTCAAAAAAGCCTTTCAGGTGCCTCATTTGCCAGAACCCAGTGACAAGAAGAACTACAGTTTGAACAATGGCCCACCATAGCACTCTCTGGTTTGTACTCTCGCTTGTATATCTGAACCTCTCCTCCCGATACTATAGAAAATAAAAAGAATGGCAATTAATTCTAAAATGGGTAAAATGTTTCACTGCAATGTATTCTATTGATACTTTGCACAGATGGGCAAGTTTTTAGAAAAAATTGCAAAGAGAAAAGTGCAATATTTGTTTGAGCAGTTACTCTTCCTAATTCACACCTTAGGGCGGATTTGGACATCATGCTTTACTCAATTCAAATCAATTGCAATTAAGATTGACAAAAACACAACTGAAGCTCATGAGATAAATTCAGTTTGATTCAGACATCGAACTTTTGTCACACCAATTGCTCAAAAAGTAAGTATCAAGTTGGCAGTTATGGCTCATCAAGCTTTAGGCTTCACTTCAAAATGCAATGAAGACACAATGATGTTTATTGGAATGTTTATTTTCACTAACTTTGGGACAAATTAATGATGGTGCCCATTTTCTAGAAAACTATGCAAGCTATGTTTTTACTAAGCTTCCATTTTAAGCTTTTTTAGCTGGGATGACAAATAGGGCACATGCACCACATAATGTAGCATAGATATAGACCCTCTTTGCAGCCTACATGGTCACACCACTATGTTTATGAGAGTAGCCCTCAAAACACAGCCCTACCATTTCCTGGGAATTTAATGGAATGTCTGCATATTGAATCAGTTGAGTTTTGGTGTCTAGGATTAATCTATTGGACATGCACAAACTGATATGATTTGCAGACTGTGGTGAATTGTAATTGGCTCAAGCTGAGTAAAGCACAATATCTAAATCCAAGCCATGCTGACTGTGTAGCATGGCCAACTCACTCAAACTTTGTCTTTGACTTGAGTCCACTAAAACTTCATGAATTGATTCACTTTGTATGTTTACAGTCAAGCCATAGTCAAACCAATTGACACTTAGATATTTTCAAGGTCAAATAATTGATTCAAGTTGACAAAAGTTCAGGTAAAGCACAATGCCTAAATCAACCTTTACTTTGTGAGGTAGGCAAATTCTCACAAGACCTCATTCATTCAAATATCTAGTTATTAAAAGCTATTATACACTAATTGTTTCATTATATTCCAACAAGATAAAAACTTTTACAACACAACAGCAGCCTAGCTCTACAGGGGATTTTTACCCCCTGACCCACTCTATAAATACCCTTTCATATAAGTTATTGAAATTATCAAAATATTTAGTGACAACATAAAAATGCAAGATTTAGAAAGGAATCCTAATAGAAGCAATAGCAAAAGAGCTTACTCTTTGATATGATTGTTCCTTAGTTATTTGATCAACTTGATCCAACAATTGTCTCATTCTTAGCTGTAATTCTGTAAGTTTATCTTTTGCAGCAATTTGTGGGTAATCATTTGCATGCTCACCAACAAGTAACTGTAGATGCACCCGCTTAAAAGAAAAGTATTCTTGCTCTTTGAAATCCAAATCAGGACATAGGCTTTAAAACTTACTTACGTTTATAAGTATGAAATAAATTTCTCTTACAATATTCAAATGCAAGGCAATGGTCAATATACTAAAAGTGTTACAATGATTAAAAACAACAAAAGATCATCAGCAGATATTAAAAGATGAGAAGTGGATTAGAAAATGTTACAATATTTCAAATTAAATCAGGGTAGCCACACATATTTTGCAATCAAATTTCAAGTTTCTCTGACTTTACTAGGAGCTTGCTAGGAGAACCTGGTCACTTTTCATGCTAATCATGGTTTGCATCATTAGTGTTTATAAACAACAGGACCAATTTTAAATGGATGCAGAGTCAACAAAGTACAGCAGCAGTAGAAACCACCCAGTTCCCAGGCATAGTAGAGGAAAATGTGAGTTTTGTAGCTTGCTCCCAGAAAAAATTTTTTGGGACCATAGTCTCTAAAACACCAGGAAATGTCTCTCTGTAGAATCAGACAGAAATTGTGTTCCAAAATGACCTACCAAATGCTAACTGTATTTCAAAAAGTTCACTTCCAGGAGTTTTCATATTTTCCAAGAGGTACACTGGACTCCAGGTGTTTCCAGTAGTAGTGGCCACCTTGTAAATTACAATATTCTAAATTAGAAAGTACTTACAAGTTTTCCTCCAGCAAATAGACTCCATTTGGTTGAATTTGAATGCAGACAAATTGTGTGCTCACCAGGTGTATGAGATGTAAATGTGAATCGTCCTTCAGATGCATAATATTTTGATAATAAAATCTTTTTGTCAGGATCTGTTACTTCAACATGCATTCCTATCCCAGGACTTGCTGGCATAAATTCATTTGTTGAATCATCAAACAATTGTGTCTTGTACTTGCCTACAAATGCAATATAGCATTAAATCCATAAATCATATGTCTTTCTGCCTTCTAATTGCTATCCACAAACATCAACAAGCATATAGTATACTAGATGCTAAATCTGGATGCCAAAACAACTACAGAAATGAATAATGTTTCTATGATGGCATTCAAAATGCTCTGAGAGTTTGCCTTCATATAGTAATACTCAGGTATGGGTCATTGTACATAACACCCAGCATAGGTCAATGTACAATATATAGGTCCTGTTCACATACTTTTTCTTTTCTGAAGCACCTTCCATCAAAATGTATACGGCATTTTCCACCATCAAATCTGCACCTTCTGAACACAATTTCCACAGTGGAGATTTACGTACGCCTGCTTCAAATGTGTGGATAGGCGAAAACGCAATTACTTGATAAAGATTGCATTTCATTCCCACTGGAATGCAAGTATCACAATAACCACATCAATAAAATCAGTCTAGAATATTACACTCTTGCCTATTCAGTGTTAACGTGTGGAGAAAGTTGCAGATTAAGAAACATTTGGATGCGTGTCGACATGGCTTTGTTAGAAAGTATAATATGCAAAACTAGCGCACTTTGAACGTTTTTATTTGCATTTCATTAGAGAATAAGAGTCTATGACACCCCTTTTCCAATTAAATATTTAGCAGCTGTTCGCCTACAAATAGTAATGACACGTCAGACAAGACAATGATAGGGTTTAGGCCTAAGCTAGGCCACGAAAATATTTTTACCTGTTACCATTGTTTCATCCGGAATTTCCTCCAAGAAACATTTTTTTTCTGTTTCACCCATATGAAAGTAAAGAGCAGTGCATGTTTCTAACGAAAGTACGGCGACTATAGCCAACAGCTTCATACTTACTTCCATCATAAAAGCAACCCGTACCCCAACAAAGACTTTGATCTTGAGGTAGAGGTATGGGGACAAGTATTCTACTATCTGCGTGCGCATATATACAAGTTGGACACGTGGGCAAAAAACCCCGTTTTCAGAATGAGCTATCTTCTAGGGAACATTTGGAAATTGCACTATTTCTTTTTAACAGAGATATAAATATATTCCTTTGATTTTCAGGCGAAGTTACAATGCTGTACCAAATCCAGTGGTCACAGGAAAATACAATCTGAAACCTCACAACAATTACTTCCATTTTAAGACGATATGGGTGTAAGACGTCAGAGAAGAAATTGCTAAAATTAAGACATCAAATAGCTTTGGAAGTGATAAATACCTAGTTCTCTTTTAAATCTTGCAATTCCTTTTATTGAGAGATCGCTAGCTTTCATTTTTAACACTTCTCTCGAAACTAGCCATTTTCCAGACTTGTGGAAAAAGCTCGCATTACGCCCATTTTTAAGGATGGAGATAGGACTGAGAAGTCAAATTGCCACTCAATCTCAATTCTCCCTGTAATATCAAATTATACCAGTATCTAATCGAAAATAATTTAATACACGCTGGTCGATCAGGATTTCTGAAAAAAACATTCTACTCATTTGACACGGTTGATTATGATCTTCTCTGCAAAGAAATTAGAACATTATGGTGTTCAGCAGCGGGCGCTTTCTTGGTTTTAGCCCTTTCTTAGTAGTAGACAACAGTGCTGCGGAGTTTGGGGGGGGGGGAGCTGATTCTTTAATTGGAAAAATAGAAGTCGGTGTACCTCAGGGGTCATGTCTTGGGCCACTTCTCTTCTTGGTCTACATTAATGACCTCCCAAAAGCTGCTCAATGTTCGACTGTATCTATTTATGCTGATGATACTAGCCTTTTGTTAAAATCCAAAGATATTTCTCAACAGGACTATGAACAGAGATCTTGAGGACCTTGATGCCTGGTTGAAGAGCAACAAGCTTTCTCTAAATATTGTGAAACACAATCAATGCTAATTGCAACAAAGCCTCGACACCAAGCGATCAATAATGTTGCAGAGAATTTAAGCTTGATATTCTTGGCAATGACCTAGACGCTATTATGAAAGCCAGGTATCTCAGTATTCAAGTTGATAACAGTTTGGATTGGAAGGAGCAAATTAAGACCATAACTTCCAAAGTTTCCAGTGCCATTGGTTTTCTAAAATATGCTAAAAACATCCTCCCTATTGCTTCAGTGAAAGCGTTGTATGGAGGTACTGTGGAACCCATTTCCGATATTGCTGCTCTCTATGGGGCTGCTGTGGTGCAACTGCCATTAATCAGCTCCAAAAACTTCAAAACAGAACTGCAAGAATTCTGAAGGAAAGTAGCTTTAATGCCCCTAGTGTACCACTTGTCGAAAGCCTCGGTTGGAAAACTATTCGTGAGCTCATAGAAGAAGGATCAAAGTACTGGTCTACAAATCTAGCAATGGGCTTGCTCCACAGTACCTGCGAAAGATAGCTAATGACGTTCGAGCATTCGAATACAATTACACAATTCATGCACGAAACCTGATTAACTAATTCTTTCGTAATGGTGATGAATGTTATGAAAGTCGTAGATGTATGTATGTAAATGAAAAACATTTTGACTAAACGCATGGGACTTCCTCTTAAGCCTGGTTTCCACATAATCGTTACCATCGTTTGGATCGCTGTGAACGACTCCAGCGATCACAGCAATCCCAGCGATCTTTCGCAGACGATCCCAACGACCGCAAAGGCCAGGATCGCTTAGATAGAACCTTGCTCTATTCCAGCAATTGCAGCGATCCTGTGGCCCCGTGTCATGAGGTTTCACGCCCAGTTTCTTATTAAGCAAGATGACAGAGGAACACATGTCTAATGTTGGCAGGGAAGAGTTTATGGAAGATGTGCAGAAATTCGATTGCCTCTTCAAGAGAGGCTTAGAGACCAGTTGAAAAAGCAAACAGTTGGGTGAAGGTAGCCGAGGAATTTAACATGTTAAAATCTTTCAGGAGACATTCTCAGAAATCTAGAAAGGAAATTTTTTCATGCATGATCTTATCTCAATCTCTAATTTGCTAACTAACAGTCAAAAATACTTTTTAAATTGTAAGCAGAATTGCAGCAAGAATAAATTTATTGCTATTCCAAAACAAGTATACAAAAGTGGAAATTTGACGCTCCTACCACCAGTGGTGTAGAGGAGGAAGAATGGGGGTGCAGTCCCGCTAGCTGTGACTTGAAGGGGGCAATCCCCAATTCTGTAATTTTTTTACTGTAGTTTTGCTATATAAGAGACTGGATTAACTTCAAAGCTTCGTATGAAGATATGCACAAAAGAAGAGCCCCCTAGCTACCAACAGACCCCCCTAGCTATCGATTTACTTCTACACCACTACCTACACCTCCTCCCCAGTTCAGCACGTCTCGGAAGAAGAGATTGGGCCCCCATTCTCCTACCAAGCATGTAGCTGGAGGAAATGCCTTTGAGGGGCAAAACTTGGCTTTAAAATCACTTTGGAGAGACAAAAGCCTTATTTTGTTATGTAAATCTTTAAACTAATAATTCTGTTTGGGGGCAAAACCATGCAGAATTGTATATTTGGGAGGAATCGCCCCCATGCAGGAACGTACCTGAACAAATACTTTTTGTCACATAGTCCCAATTTTTGCACCAATGTGTGGTTTGCACCATTAATTTGTCTTGACTGGTAAATTTCACGCACCCAGCATCGATACCTCATCTTTTGTAGCTGTGTTCACATTCTGATAAGCACAAGCATTGAGTATAAATTAGACTTCAAAACTAGTCTGTCATTCCAGGCCACCATCTTGAATTTACAGCGATCAAAACGATCCTAATGATTATCTGCATCGCCAATCGCTGGAGTCATTCACATCGATCCAAACAATCGTAACGATTATATGGAAAACAGGCTTTACCTATTTGTGCTTACGCAGCATTAATGTAGCTATGACATCCACTAAAATGCTGTACAAGCCTCTCTGCCGCTTACCCACATGTCTGAAGTAACACTTGCGTTTCTCTTTCGTCGATGTAACAGGATAACAGTGGCGTAGCGTCAGAGTATTCAAGGTATTCACTGAATACCCTATAATTTTCAGAAAAAATAAAAAACTGCAATGTTAATGGTTATTGAAGTAGCAAAATGGACGCTGGAAAAAATTCTGCGTCCAATCCCATTGCTTTCGCAGACTAATGAGGAATTTATTGATTAAAATGGAGCATTTTGATTGGCTGAACACCGCCCAGGGTATTCACTGCGTATTTGTGACAGATTAAAGTTTAAGATGAAGTTCTTTTTTCACTATAGTGAAGTTTAGAAGAGCTCGACTTAACCTCCGTTTCCCCCCAATTCCTTGGGGCTTGGAGGGTGCCACTAAGACGACTGTAGTTCTAACACGAGCATTTGAGACCGGATGCCCTTTCTGACGTCACCAATGGCCTGCGATGTGCTTTGAACCCAGGACTATGTTGGTCTTCGTCGAGTGCATTACCGCTAGGCCACGGCTGCTCTGTGAAGTTTAGAAGAGCTAAAAGGCTGAAAAGCAACTGCAGTGATTGAACAACAGTTAGAGTCAACAGTCGCTGGTAGCTCGCGGCCGTAGTCTCACTTCCAAGTTTATGCAAGCGATCATGCCTGTTGGCGAAAAGGATGCAAAAGTATTTATTGAAGAATTAAAAGAGAGCTCTGTGGTTATACATTTTTTAGTACGCAATCTATAATTGCACTTGTGTGCCATTTTTCTGAAACAGCTTCCTCGAGTTATGAAATTCATTGATCTTCTAAGGTTCCAAACATTTGCGTAGTTCAATGTTCAGTTCACATTTTTGACAAGCTCATTTTCTACTACTTCCGCTGTGATGCGTACTTCCTGTTGTCCGATAAACAAACCTTCCATACGGGATGTTTACTAAGCAACCTGTTTTGCCATATTTATGCTCAGGCTCAAGGAGCCACACCCAGCTACACCCAAAACTTAAAGAAACTTATAATAGAATACCCAGTCGAAGAGGTCACTCTACGCCACTTCAGGATAATAGTCAAATAGTAAGCTTTGAGCTGCTTAAAAGGACCAATTTTCTTTTTCTAATAACCAGTTGTTAGAGAGTGTAGGTTGATATGCATTTGCTTCGAAGAATAAACAGTGCTATGGAAATCAATTTGAGCTCAAGAGAAAAAAGCTCCCGAGATTTTTGCGTGGACCCTAAGGCTCTGTCAGTCCAGTTCAGTGGGTTCAGCCAGAAATTACACAAAACTAAAATCGACTGCAATTCTCCTGTGCAAATATGTGAACAAGGGTTCCTCGAGCAAATCGAATGTTTCCTTATGGCTCTGCTCCTGCAAAAAGATTGAAAACCATTGTCATACAGTGAACCGTAAATGCAATAAACCAAACCGCTCCAATAGCCAGCAACGCAAGGCACTACTCTCATGTGCCACATAAACGTCTTCCCTGCTTATCAATTTTTTTCCAATCCCCCAGACCTTATAAGGACCCCCACTTATTAATTTTAAGGACATTAACTTTTTTTACGAACCCATGTCTTCATTCCATTTCTTTATTAGTACTTTCCGCGCCCAATATTCAATGGACAATTGAGTTCTTCTGTATATATTTTAGCTCTATGCTATATGACAACCTGTTCTTATTCTTTCCATCGTTTTATAATCATTTAAAGCCATTTCTCAAATTCCGACTCCCCCGTTTATTTTGACCCTCCCCCTGTTTATAACATTTTAGAATTTTCCCAATCCCTTTTTTATTAGGACCCCTCGTTTATTTGGCAATTGAGAGTACAGATCTATTTTGCGAAAATCGTTAATATGGTGGAGTTATATTGCATATAGAACGATGTGTGTTCATTTAGCAAGCCAAGCAGGTCCTTTCACAAGAGAGTTCACCCTACTGAATTTTTTATTGTCAATCAAATAATGAAAAATTTGTTCTTTACAAGGAAATAACAATAAGTTAACGTTGCACTATACGCTATATTGGTGTAATAACTATACTTGTGCTCCTCCCTGAAAATTGGAAAAGAGCACACCAACTATCAATCATTCCTCATAAGGCCTGTTCATCGTACCTGTTGGGTATTTCTTTTGCACGAAATACTAGCAAAAATCGTTTTTTTTATATTTTCAGCTTGATATAATTTTCCTGCAAAGTCCCCTTAAAGACTCTTGTTTTCCTTACATACGAGGTTCGTACGAACTCCTTTAAAAGTATTTGCAAATTTTTTCCAAAGCTAAATTTCCAAAACCATGAAACACCTTTTAGTTCGAAGTTTGAAACTCCACAAAAATAGCCAAAGCATTATTTTCAATGCTATATTTAATGATTTTTTGGTGGATTATGTTCTATATTGTAAATAGTAATATTAACAAACATGACATATGTGGTGTTTACTACGAGACTAAGTTATTCATTTTAGGATATTTTATAATTTTTCTAAACAAAAATCCAAAACTTTCTACTTTGAAAACCCTCCTTTTTCCAACATTATCCAGGCCCTGGAAAACGACATTATCAATTTCCATAACTTTCCAAAATTCGTAAAAACCCTGTTCATACTAAAACATTTTACATCTCCAAGACGTTTGGATTTAGATATTTGAAAGTCGAAGATCGCAGTAAAAAAGTAGAAATTTACTTTTTTCTATGCAGCAAATGGAACAAAATCACATGTATGCATAAAGCTAATTATTGACTACATGACAATTAAAATACTTGCATAATGACGAACGTTAAGTTCTAGTAACTAGCATTGTAATTAATCTAAAGTTCTGCAAAATACACAGCGATAAGAACAACCGTCTGCTAAACAAGTGTAATGCGATCATAACGCCATTTTACAATGAAAATATGAAATGCGGAATTCTGGCTGATACGTGTTTATAATTAACAGCATGAAAGAATTAAAACTAATACTCAAATTAAGTACTTAAATGACATTTCTTGTCGGACGGAAGGATAAAAGAAAAACTTTAACACGTGCAAAGGTATTCTACATATCGTAAACTCTATCTTGCAATTTATGTAAACATCTCGAAAAGGATATATTAAGAACGATGCCCTATATCGACAGATATACAAACTATCCAGAAACCATTAAAAATGACCTACTTTAAAATTGTCAAATACAAAACCCATGTGTTGTATGAAACGCTAATCAAAAGAGGCTGTCTAAACACCAAGCTCGGGCATCAGCCTGCTTGTCAAGTTCGCGCATACGAAGAGCTAAACAGGAAGATTTTTCATAACCATTAAGGCTATAATCTCACCAAACAAACACAGTAATGCTTAAGAGCTATTTCTTGCATACTGTTGTGTTTGATGTCACTGAATAATTGCAGAGTCCAGAAAAAGTCAAACCTTCCTATGGTAGTAACTTCTTTACGTAAAACCGTCCTCATTATACAGCATTGATATGAAACTTCACATGTTGTTCCTCCACTTTAATCATGCCGAATCACTTCTATGTTAGAAGGCCATAAATTTACAAGATCATCTCAAAATAACCTACCATGAGACATTCAATAAACATAGCTCCCAATCACTTCAGATCTGATTCCTTACTCTTTCTTGTGCATTACAAAGGCCCGGCTAAACTAGTAAACATTGTCATATGACATTCGAGTTTTGCAAATGTTTCACGAAATGTTTCCTAGTTTGGCCACCTTGTCATACGACAAAATCGATGAAAAATTTGTCATACGAATTTTTGCCGATTATCAAACATTTCGTGTGACATTTTACGTTGTATGACAATGTTTTCTAGTTTGAAATGATGTTGTCAGACAATTCAATTCAATGTTGATAAATTTCATGCGCCGTCCTATGCGCAGTGGTTGTTTTAGGCTTCCGTGATAACATAACGACGAAACACGACAGTCAAGCAGCTCACAAAGAAGCCGAGGAGCCTTAATCTTCACCTTCAAGGATTTCCATGTAAACTTATGTGTCTCCTATGGCAAGCTCTTTCATAAAGTCAAACAAGCTCATTTGCTCTTGTTCCATAACTACTGTCTTACTCTGACAGACTTCTTCATTTTCTCTTCTTCGCCATTTAGGCCTTATAATAGCAAAACGGCAGCAACTGCTTTTCGCTTTACTTCCATTTTAGCTTTGATTTTTCGCACCAATAATCAGCAGCGACATCAACAACAAAATATTATCAGACTTTGTCAGACAAGTTCAGCCACCATCATTTCGTTTCACAGAAACATGCGAAAACATATTTTCGTTTGTGCAACACTGTCATATAACAATGTTTCCTAGTTTGGCCGAGCCTTAATGACAAAATTTCTGCAAAAAGTGACTGAGTGGCAACTACTTAATAAGATCCTGAACTAAAACATCATAAGGTCCATAGCTTCGAGTGGCATTACACTGATACCAACTACAAAATTTACCGATTAAGTCTACACACTGTTCAGCTTTTCTATCATCCTAGCGATGAATCAAGCAGAAGTTTTCAAAGTACACGACCATTCTCTGGTCTTTTTCGTCATCGATAAAAAAACCGTGCAACAATTCATATAAAATAAAAATTTGCTGCAATGATAAAATATGAATTCTTCTCAAAACAAATTAACTCTTTTCTTCATATCTCTCTGCTTCCAAACAGGCTGCTTGTAAAAATTCTCTCGATCGACTTTGAAAATACTCTGAAAGTCTTCATCCGACAAGTATGTCTGCAAAAAAGACCATTCATTAATAAATTGCTTATGGCTTACTTCTGTGTTTGATTTCGTCCACATAGTTTTGAGCTACAATCAACTAAGTATGAATAAAAATGGCCTAATAAGAAGCTACGCACCTCAAGTCTTGATTTGTCGATGTTTTTGGGCATTTTGTAATTGTTACTCTTTAGTATATCATACGGATAAGTCTGGAATAAAACAATTTCACTATTAGAACCTGAAGCAATTTTGCAAATGGATGTGTCTAGTTGACTATAGGGAGTGAATTATCACTCAAGTGAAATTCAGCGTCCCTGAAGCCGTGTTGCATGAGGTACTACTTAACAACTAAGAAGGAATGGAGAATTGAAAAAGGTTTCTAGATAATGCTACAATAGTTGTTTAAAGTCTTTTGGGACACTTACAAAGAACTATTGAAAAACATAATCCTCTCCGCATTTTTAACCCTTACACCTTACAGGAGGGGGGCGTTAATGCAAAATGTCCCAGGACTTTTGGTGACTATTGTAGTTGCTTGTGTGCTGGTCGATATATTTACCGTTCCAATAGGGGAGTTCCTGGTAGTAACATAATCAGGTGATACAAATGAAGGACAATATTTGTCGTTACTCTGAAGATAGGATTATTGTAATTACAATCTACGAATAAAACAGACTGATCGATGCAATTCAATGTGAAACTGATACATCACTTGAAGAGTAACAATGTCTAAATAAGTTATCAAAGACGTATCATGTCATGTAATCAGGGGGTGCAAACAGATTGCAGACCTACCATCGCTGCTCGAATTGGCTTGTCTTCTTCTCTATCAATTGCAGGCAGAGACCTCCTGTGATAAGCTAAAATAAATTATCAATTATCTATATGTAAGAAATATGAAACTTCCCACTGAGCACCTCTTAATACTAAGTAGCAAATTGTAACAGATAAAAGCCAAGCTTAATATGTAGTGAGCAGTATTTCACGATGCAAGGAAGCAAAAATATTTACTCTAAAAGAGAAGTAGCTGTGATAAATTTCCAAAAAAACCACAGGCGCGCCCACACTGGAGTGTAAAATGCCAAAACAAAAGACTGTGGAAAGATGAAATGGGCTGGAATATGGAAGATATAATTATTCAGCGAGTAATACGGGAAAAAATTAAAAAGTTAAAAATTATACCATTTGCATCATTTCTCGATCCAAATCCTCTGGCTTGCTGTCAAATCAAACAAAAAATTCTGATTAGAAAAGAAATGGCAAAAAATCTGCCCAAAACATTGCAAATTAAAGCTAAGACTTTCATCAAAGGAATTTACAACTATTTGCGAACGGCATAAAATAGGTGAGTGGCTGGTACAGTTATAGGCCTGCTAAAATGCTCGTCATCTTCTTAGTGGTGCCACTCGCCTTCTGTTAAGCATTTTCTAGTTTAAGAAGATTTTAAGTACTAGAGCATCTGCCCTCAAAGTTACATCCTTTCGTTTTGCAACTTACAACAGTTATTATGTCGAACCTGCGGTCTCAGGTTATCATATTTTGCTGTGAGAGCTCAGCTCATAAAATATCAGAGTTTCCTTCCCACTGAATTAAACATTTTTGCAACGCGGATGGTGAATTATTGGACATTTTCTATGATATTCTAGCAGCTTTTCCAAGCCAAGGAAACCCTTTCAATTTCACCATTTTCACGTTACAATTTGACGAATAGAAATGTTCTTGTCTTCTGTGGGGCGAAGTAAAGATCTGCCAAAAGGAGCTAAATCAATATTCTATTGGATAAGACTTCCTAAATATCGAATGTATTTTAACTACTTTTACAATAGATCAAGATGTAAAACAACCAAACAAAAGACTTACATCACTGTCATTCATATAATTTCCCATTGATGGTAATGATTTTCGATTTTCTACAAACCAGACAAATAAATTGAAATATAAAGCAGAGTAGTTTCTAGGGTCTTAATATCAAATGGCCTGTCCCAAATTCTACGACCAAAAATGGGAATATGTAAGCAGAGCTGTCGAGAGGGGGCCAGGAGGGGCAAACTGTCCCAGAGCCTCAAGGTATACCATATTTACTTGAAAAAGAGCCGCCATCGAATCTGCGCCGTACTTTTTGGTTTGATTTTGAAATAAGCGCCACCCTTGACTAAAGCACCGCAATCAAACTCAGGTTAAGGCTATCGCTGTTTCAATGGTGTTGGCTACTTTTAACATGACGTGAAGCATGTAAAACGAACAAATAAGTCAATAAATGTCTACTTTATTACTTCATAAGCTTCAGAAAAGACCTACACTAATTTACATTGTGTTGCAGTTCAAAGTCACTGAACTGGGTTTTCTTCTCATTCTGTACTGGTTCATTGAAAAGGTATATTCTGCTGTTAAAATTAATTTTTTCTTTTTTTTTAATAAGCGCTGCCCTCGAATAAGCGCCGCATCTGAACAAGCACCGTATTTTTAAGTGCAAGTAAAAAATAAACGCCACATTGCTTATTCGAGTAATTACGGTAAGTGGCCTCATACACCTCTATAACCCAAGGTTTAGGGGGCCTCAAAAAGTAAGACTAACAGCATGCTGTCGAGGTTAGTACCCAGACCCTCTATTTTTCTGCCCGGTTTGCTCACAGGGGCCTAGTGTTCTCTCTTGCCCCAAGGTCTCTGCAGTCTCTTGGCAGCCCTGAATATCAGATCCTACCAATACAAAAAATAATGAATATCAATTCCTTGCTGCTAAATATCCAAAAGTAAATAGTTACTGAACTTTTACTACAGCACGAAATAGCGGCAACATTCTTTTGATACTCTTGGCTCCTTCTGACCACTCTTGGGGCCAATTAGACACATCCTATCACGTGTAATCGTATCTGGCTGTATATTTCGGTCAACCTTTCGGTCACTATCTGACGTTTTCATACTCTGATGAGTGTCGGATGAAAAAGCCTTTAAATATATTAAAAGAATGTTGTCGCTTTTTCGTGCTGTAGTAAATATCCAAACATTCCCATGAATTATTCATATTTTACCGAATGAGCCAATCAGCAAAATAACTTACCCCTTAAAGCATCTCGGTCTCTGTTTGGTAAACGTCTGTAAATTGCATTTGGGACGGGCTGAAAAGAAAATGCTTTTAGCAATAAATAGTGTACGTCAAATCATAGCTACGCAATCTTTCAGATAAGTCTAATGATGACAATAAAACTTCAAAGCAGGGGCAATTTTCTGCTTATAATTTGGCCGTTAAAATTCCCTTCAAGAGTAAAATTGCGGCCTGCGGGCTGTAGGTTGTCTGCCCCTGTATCAAATAATACCCTTTCCCTTTTCCCAATACTCCGGGACAAACAATCACAGCATTGTTCCACTACAATGGTGGTTGATTTACCCTATAAAACGAACACGTGCGTGTTGGAGTGAAAATATAGCATTGAATAGAGTAATAGTTGATATGCCAGTATAAAAGTTCATCTTCTTGTCTGTCTTGAATCTGCTGTGAGAGAAAAATGGGTTGGCTCTAATAGTTGATTTTTTATATTTCAACAGCTTATTTTCTTTTTTGAGCGCATCTACGTTTTTCCTCAGTAATGCAATGATTGAATTCTTATCCTGACATTATTCACAAAGTGTTTGAATCTCAGACATGGCATAACAATGATCAGGCGGTACATGCAATGGAAGTCTTGATCTTGCAGATACATCCTCGTTGTTTTCATTTTGATTCTCTTCTGCAGCCAAAACAGTTGTTGAAGACAGCGCTGTAGCTGATTGATCAACACTGTGTTGCTTTTTTTCTATGGGCACTTTCAACAGAGCTCTTCTTGGCATGGGCCTTGGTAGTGCTTCAAATCCCAGTTTCAGAGTTGGATCTGGGTTGCTTTCTGTTGGAATACCATCAACAAAGTGATCAGAGCATATTCGATCACTGCTGCATGGCTTCCAAGGCTTTCTACATTTCGTTTCCCTATTCAAAGATCTAATCCAACTTTCCCTTTTCTCAGGAGATATAATAGGTCCCGGAAAGCAGAACAAGCGGAATGGTGGCTCGCAACCGCAATCTGTACGATTTCGACCAACATGAATATCGCATGAGCTATTCCTCCACTTAATAAGACGATTACTGCTATTTGTACATCCAATAATAGCACAGTTATGTTTTCCCATCTCGAAAAATGCAGAAATGATCAATATTTTGATTAAAAACGGCGAATTCTTCAAGCAAACAATACGCTTATCAACGCAGAAACTACTTCATCCCCCCTAAGCTTGGGCCCAGGCCTTAAAGCGCTCAAATTCATAATTGCTGCGAATTATGTTGAATTGGTGTATTATTTGCAACTTCACGTGCGATCCAAGATTTGTCTATCTGCAATACAGAGTTTCTTGTTGATGAAGCATGCCAAATGTCTTATTTAGGGTAAAACAGGATAAAGCAGTGATATGAAAGCAAAGGGTGACAGTCACTAGTGTTTAAGTTGTGACAACAAAGTTTCTACTTGGCATGTCAGATAGCACGATTGATAGTGATGTTGGCATGGGCGATTTTCTGCTCGTGCTGGGAGTTTTGCATGTGCGTGGAAATGCGCACGTGTCTCCGGGCATGGACTGGAATAAACTTCGTGAGTATAACTACATATACAACCTAAAACTGGTGTCTTTTTCAAAGCTCTCATGGTCGTTGGCAATAAGAGAATCAGAGAGAATTGGTATTGAGAATTGGTACATGAAACTCAGGAATCAAAGATGATGACAAATACATACCGCATCTTCAGCCGTTTTGGAACCACTCTTGACTGAGATGCTTGCCTAGATGGAAATGACATAATTCAAACGTCAGCTTCAAACAATAGAGACGCTTAAAAATAAAAACATACTACTCCTCTTCAATGAACACCTTACAGGCAATAAGTAAAGCTGATAATCGAAACTTTTGATCATCAAATTTGGCGACTACATCCAGAATTATGAATGCTTTTCTACGATCGAAGGCATCATATTTCTTCATATTGCTAAACGAATTCATTCACTATTTTAATACTAAACCAAGATGCTGTACCTTTTGATCGGGTTGACTTGAATCTAAAAGAAATACAAAGAAATTTTACTGAACATCATCTTTTATATGAAAGAAATATCATACATTCTCTACATTTATGGGCAATACCAAACACCATACAAATGGGAAACTGAGCCGCACTTACCAGACCTTCGAGTAGCTGATTCGATGTATGACAGAGGTCTATTTGCTGAGCGCACGTCGATCTTTTCATCAACTTGAGGGAATGCATTGCTCTTAAATAAAAAACACACATCGTTAAGACTAGCACAAATTTACATTACTATATCATTAAATAAAATCAAAAAAATATGAATCAGATAGCTGAGACAACACGAGTAAAAACATTTATCCAATTATAAAAATATGTACAAATATATATTTATGTGTGCTTGTGTGTGTATGAAAGTATGTGTATGTACATACAACCTATACTCACACATATACATATATGTATGTGTGTATAGTAAAAACACACACATAAGAACCTTCAGGTAATAAGCACCTTCAGCCTGAAATTGTGTATTTTGATTTTAAATAATTAAACTTTATCAGCCTGATATTTTAGCAAGGTTCTTACTGCTGGTTCATTTTTCTACCAGCAAATAGACTGAGCTTCTTTGCCAATCAACCCCTTTCATGGATGCTCCAAAAATAGCGCATACATATTACGAAAGGCAGCTTCACACATTTGTTTTTAACCACAAAGCATTGGATGGCAAACTTTTTCTTATAGACTTTCAATGTTAAATTGTTAACTATCATTTTCACTGGAATTTTTTGGAACCTGTATTAAGAACCAGCACCCTGATGAATGGAATTACCTCATTGCATAAGAACACGAACAGGGTCAATTCAAATTTGTGGGTTCTTATATGGGGTCATTCATTTAGTACGTACGCACGAAGGGGAGGAGAGGGGTCGAGCAAAAGCGTACGCCAAGCGTACAAAGGCGAAGGTGGGTTGACACATCTTAGTACGTACGCAAAAAAATCCCTATCTGAATGTACTTTGTTATATTTTCATATGCAAGGTAATGTTATCACATTTTGTTGCCTTTGTGGATGACTTTCATTACTTTTTATAGAACATCTGCTACCATTATTTTACTGCCACTCAAATCTCTCACAGCCTTTTTCTCTATGGAATAATTAATTGGATATTTAAAAGGATTCCCGTTAGACATGGGGGTAAGATGGGTAAAATTACGAACGCAATGGAGAAGTGTCGTACCAAGTGTACATGTGCGTACGATGGAGGGAGGGGGGCAAAGTTCTGACATTTTGGTGCGTACGTACTAGTTGAATAACCCCTATGCAGGTTTTTACTGTATATATGTATTTGTGTAGGCATGTATGTGCATGAACATATATGTGTGTAGGCATGTATGTGTATGAATATGTATGTGTGTAGGCATGTATGTGTATGAACATGTATGTGTGTAGGCATGTATGTGTATGAACATGTATGTAAATGAATATAAATGCAATGCATATTGGTATATTGGTACTAACTCTAGGCGATGTTGGACTTATCGTTCTATCTAATACGTATGGGTTAGTGCCCATTCTTGATTGCCAATTCTGACTTGAACCCCTCGTTGGTGGCGGAGGAGGACGTGCTGGAGCTCCTAGAAAATATAAAGCATTTAAAGCAAGCGAATAAAATATTAGAAAAAGTACCGTTATCAAAAATTACTTAAGTCATGCTTCTCTGGTGAAATAATTAACTACAGATCATCAAAAATTACAATTATAAAGCACTACAAACTAAGAGTTGTGCAGAACAGCATAAGTTCCAAATCTTTGACTCGTTGATAGTTCTGATCACATTTAAATTCTCAATGCCGCATTAACCAACAAGATTTCAAGAATTCGACAAAACATAAGCGTTTCATAGCTAAATTTAGGCCTATCTTAACGATCTACACAAAACTCCAGAAAAATTACATAAATTCTGCAAAACACTATGCTGTACCCGCTAAATATTTTGTTACTAATACAAAAAGATTTAGCGAGTACATCGAAAGTGTTTTGCTGAATTGTTCCAAATGGTCAAATTCTAAAGAAGGTAAGCATATCTCTAGGCAAATTTTATAGGATGCTTTTTAAGAAGGGTTGATCGCTAATATCTTTATGTCAAATTTCTAGCTTCATTTTGCGGGACCGCATCGCAGCTTTCATGTAACACTACACTTTCAAATAGTTTCTTAAACAATCAAAACATTTCCAGGGTTGCCATTAGTATTGCATGAAAAATTCAATGATTTTTCCTTGATATTCTCAATGAAACCCTACTCATTTCCTCCTGATTCTATCTGATATTCTTATAACCCTCAATTAGGAATTAATAATTTCTTTGGATAGATATGGAGCTTGAGAGAGCATTGACCTTTCTTTTGGCCATTCGAAGTTGTGATTTTATAAAATACAGAACTGTGCTTTATAAGGGCTGCACGAAATAGAATGATATGAAAAAGAGTAAAAATTGGTTATCGTCACGCTCAACTGGATGTGTGATCGAATATGGAGAAAGTCACCGCTCTGAAATGAAAAAAAAACTTGAAAGTTCCCTGACTTTCCCCGACTTTCAAAATCTTTCTTTTAACCCGCTGATTTCTCCCCTTGAAATTTTCCCTGAATGAATATAAAATTCCCTGTTTTCTCCTGAATTCCCTGATTTGATTGCAACACTGATTTTCTGCAATTACCATAACTGTCGAGGGCAGTAAATTACTTATATTCAAAGTTGAACGCAGAAACTATCCTTCAAGGCCATTTATCTTCAATGATGTGCTCCAACAGAGACGAAAAATTCGCTGATTAAAGACAATGCACTGAATCTCAACATATTTTATTCCATTCCTAAAAATACTATAAATGTAACTGCGAGTGAATGTGGCTTTTTGTAAGACTTCAAATCACGTGGCTTTCTTGACTGCTTCGTTTAGTAATCTCACCAAAGGTAAGCCAATTCCCTAGACATGCTATGTTTTCTTATGACAAAGACTTTAGGCCCTGAGTCATGTCTTGGGTGTTGATGTTGCCAAATATAGCATTTGGGGTCGTGGGGCAGGTGGCCTGAAAATAGAAATCGCTAATACTATCAAATTTAGGCAGGCTAAGTTTCAAACGATAACTTGAAGAAACTGTTTTACTAGTAAAGTTTTGCGTGAACTAGCGAGAAAATAGTATGAACATCCATTAAATGCCTCAGAAAATCTGAGCATTTTTTATTGCAGTACAATTGCCTAATTTGGGTTGTTATTGTCATTGGAAGACTTCAAAATTTAGGAAACATTTAGGCTTGATTTGACGAAATATTAACAAATATCCAGGCTGAAGCCAGAGAGTTTGTTTCTTATGAAAAAAACGTGTAAGCACAAGATATCTTTTGCAAAAGTCTTGAGGGCTTGATAATACTAAAACGTACATTTTTTCGTGAAAAAACAGTGCAAAGAAAACTAACCCTCTTCACTGCTAATTGATGAAGCTTTGTTATAGCCATTTGTGATGACAGGGGTTTGGTCTTTCGATGCTGGGGGCGACGTGCTTCGTTCTCTTCCTAGCCTGACGTTGTATGTTCTATCCTCAATTGTTACTGTTGTTGTTTCTGGGTTTGAAGGCTCATACTCTTTACTAGGCTCGTCCGGTCGGGAGAATTGTCCCGTTCTGTAAATTGGCGTTGTTTTCGATGGTTCGTATGGCTTTATCTCGGGGGCCTTCCATTTCTCAGTTGACGACACTGTCGTTTTTGGCTTGAAATTAATGGTTATAGAACTTGGAGTAGTTTTCTGTGTGCCAAAAGGTTTAGCTGAAACAAAATCATGCTACAGTGTACTATTACAAATCACTCTAAACCAATGAGATATTTGAAAATACATCAAATCCATTATCTAAATTGAAATAAGAAGTGAGGGAGAATGACAGGACTTGGTCGCAAAACATTCTAATTACGCCTAGAAACAAGAGATAAGGAAATGCTTGTGTACTACAATTTATTAATGACCTAACTCACCCGAAAATGCCGCCGGTGAAGGGCCACGAGCCGGAGGATCTCTCGGTGAAACTAAAGTAACATAGGAATTGATTACACCAAAGCACTTGTGAAATGAAGAAAACATCAGATTTCAGGTTGGAAAAAAGTATGAATTTCCCTACGCGTAGCTGCGAGCGGCTTGGCTTCGTAGGGTGCGAGCTGCGAGCAGATCCAAAGTCAGTTGCGAGCTGCGAGCTAAAATTAAAATCAATGTGATATTTGTAAAGTGTCTCTGCGGTGATACTTATAACACTCTCTTGGAAGTAGAACCCAAAAATCATATTGAAGAGGGATATGGGGGTGTCATACCTCCCTTGGAAAAGGAGTTGTAGGTAAATCTTACCTTTTTCGGCAGATCGTATAATCTTTTGGGAACTTTTGCAACTTTTAAGCAGAAAGTACATTCTGTCTTAGATCACTTGGTGCGCCCAAATAGGTATCTAGCATGCTTTTGGCAATATAACAGGTACTTTAGGAAAGTGTCAGCGGCACATCCTACGACTTTTCAACAACTTGTGCAACTAGTCAGCTGAGGTGCAGTGACAGCCACTTTGTACAGGGATAGAATGGGTCTGTACAGTGGTAAAAGCGTAAATCTGTAGTGATTAACTGTTTAGTGAAGAAGACTTTGTTGTTTCAAAACTAGAATCTTTAATTCCAATCCATTCCTTTCTTCCAAAACAACATGACTTAATAAGGTGTACAATTACAAAATATCTAGTCACAGTCTTTCATTGATACATAGAAACCACTACATTTTGATGTCGTTAAGACACTTCTGTGGCACTAAAAAGGGCGTTTACTTCATCTATAGTAAAATTAAAGGGCGTGGCTATCAAAAGTAAAGCCTCATGCCTTCCCCTACCCTGCTGGCAATAGTTCCCTGTTTGAATCGTATGAAATCGAATCGAAAGGCATTATAGACCAAATAATGTACCACTCTTTTGAGAAAGTGTATGAGAAAGAAAAAGGACATCATAGGGGGCTTTATTAAATACCGCCTCAGACAAACAGCGTGAAGCGCGAGAACATTTCCCTAGCATGCCAGTGTCGTTCATATTTGATGCTAGTGAATGCAAGTTTTCCAACCTGGAATAAGACACAGAAACAATCCAAAAAATACAAAACAAAGGGATGCTGAACAAAATTATGTACTGCTAGATTCATTAAGCGCTGAAGTAAAAGAAAACTTTCTGTTTGAGCGAAAAATCCATTCCTACATTTCCCAGACAAATGGTTTATGCTAAGTTCAATTTGCTTGCTGAATTTCAAATCTACACAAACCTCTCTCTGAGTACAGTTTCTGCTGTCTGGCTTGCTCTTCTCTTACACGCTCTTGTTGTTCTCTTTCCACTTCCAGTCGAATTTCCCTTTCTCTCTCTGCTTTTTCCCTTTCCATCCTATCTCTCTCGATTCTTTCTCGTTCAGCCCTTTCTCGTTCTACCCTTTCTCTTTCTTCCCTTTCACGTTCCATGAACTCCCTTTCTTCTCTCTCACGTTCCATCCTTTCTCTTTCTGCCTTCTCTCGCTCCATCCTCTCTACCCTGTCCCGTTCCATTCTTTCTCTCTCTGCTTTCTCCCTGTCTGCCCTTTCTCGTTCTATTCTCTCTCTTTCTCGCTCTATTCTCTCCCTTTCTGCCCTTTCTCGTTCTGCTCTCTCCTTTGCTGCCTTTTCTCGCTCTAATCTCTCTGTTTCCACCCTTCCTCGCTCTATTCTCTCCCTTTCTGCCCTTTCTCGTTCTACTCTTTCTCTTTCCGCCAATTCTCGTTCTACTCTCTCCTTCTCAGCTCTTTCCCTTTCCGCCATTTCTCTTGCATAACGCTCTTCCTCCTCTATTTTCTGCCTTTCACGATCTCTCTCTGCTTGCTCAAATTCAAGCCTATCGTGTTCCTCAGCCTGCAATGATGAGAAATGAAATGTAATATTAAAGAATTATTAGAAAACTATTCCAACAATAAAGAGTGAAAAGCCTCAAGCGGTAGGTAGAGTAACATATAATTTTATGATAAGTTACCCCTGACTATATAAGGTACATAAGGTACAACCTCCCAATACCTTCTGGTACAGATTCAGGATAAGTTATGCGTATCCTGAATTCAACTATACACGATAGCTGCTAAGGTATGTTTTGCATACAGGAAGAAGCAAGGAAAACCGTAATTTGAGCGTACATTTGTTAATAACCTGGGCGTCTTTATAGGTCTAATTAACAGCTCTTTGTGCCTGCGAGTGCAGATCTAAGAAAAATGTTCCTGCAGCAAACATTGCAATAGATGGTCATATACATACAGTGGAATGTCGTTAAACCGCGGTCTCTGGGGTCCATAACTCGCCCCCCGCGGGTTAAGTGAACCGCGAGTTCACCCACAAGGTCAAATCGTTTGGACAGCTTTGAATACACGTGAGTGGGTGATAATAGGGTACCAAGCAATAACTGGCGAATATTCCGTTAGTTTCCGCAAGAATACATATCTATATAACAAATCAGTAATAAAATGTTTTAAAACAATTAGAATTAAAACAAATTAGGAGCCAAGGATAAGCCGCGGGTTAAGCAGAACCGTGGGTTAACGAGTAGTGGGTTAACGGGATTCCACTGTATTTGGATGAAAAGTACCTGCAGAAAATTAGTGCGTGGGATTGTGTGCATGCGAGCGGCGCGTACCGCTTGCGCAGATTAATGAGCCCTGGATTGACATGTGAACATTTCCAAGGAGTTGAAATGTTTCCAGACTATCTAACCTGAAGATTCAACTGGTATATTTTCAGAATCAAGTTGACAAAAATACGACCCTTCAATGCTTTAACAGCTGAAACTGTGAAGAAAAATCACCTCAATTTCTCTTTGATACTCATCACTACAGTCTGGATGCCATATTTCTGATCCTAGAAAGTCAAAATCATAATAATTATCAACGAATACATGATACACAGGTTGACCTATACCAAACACTTTCTATTAGGAATAATTTTACAACAAAATTAAGATTCAGAATTGCTAAAATTTAAGAATATATTAAGAATAATGCAAGGTTCAACCTTCATCAACACTTAGTGACCTTTCTATATTCGAGTCATAATTTTTGCACTACCTATACAATATTTGTTATTCTGTTCCACTTCTATTTTGCTTTATGATGAAGTAAGATATTAACCAAAATTTTAATATGTTCTTTTGATTTGATTGATATTTAAGAACAATTTAAGGATAATCCTAGGCTCTAAACGAAATTAATTTCAGAATATTGAGACTCAGTGAAAATTTAGCTGTTCCTGCAAAAACGTATATTTTAATTTGCACAATTTATCCATCAGTTCAGTATTTCTTACAGCCTGTTTATATGGGTAAAAACACTTCATCTATTAGACCATGGGCTTACAAGTGATATTTCTCCATCTCATAGAATGCTTTCCACTTGTTTTAAAACGGCAAACATCACTTCACCTCAAACCACCGGTATGGTGAGACTTCACTTCATGACAGGTGAAACTTCACTTATGTGTAGTGATATTTTAAATACAAACCTACCGGTGATGTGACGTTACTCGGCTTACTATGCATATTGTTTGCCATACAACCAAAACCGGAAATGTGCAAAGCCCATAGTCCAGCGGTGATTTCTAAAAATTTTAACAAGGAGGGCTCTAGGTGCAACCACGCCCATACTTTGGGTGCGACCTAGCTGCAACAACGCCCATATTTTTAAAGACGCAGATATGATACTTTAGTTTAGTACTAATAAAGTATAATACACAGTTAGAAATGTCTCAATTACCATATAGCAGTGAATAATTAATCATAGCAATACAAAACACTTTAGAAGCAATGTCAATACACTTTGAAAAGCAAGGCCAATGCAAGAATTTCCAAGGAAGGTGAGCCCCCTAAAAATTACCCCTGTCATGGTCTGATAGTTGAAGTGTTTTTGCCCACATAAACAGGCCCTTAGAAAAGTTCACCTCCCTACTTATTGTTCTGAGCATATATATCTCTACTTGAAAGCTGACGAGAGGACGCCTAAATTAAAGAATAAAAAGCTAGGAAGGAGCTGTGAAGATAAGATAAATAGCATCCTGCAAAAATCCCGAATATACCCCCCTGGGCTTATTGAGGTTCGTAAGCATTTTTGGCGGGCTTATACTCGGAAGGGTTATATTCGGAGGGCCTTTCGGGTTAATAGATGACTTGTGTCTATCAAATAAATCAGCATTCGGTTTGAAATCAGAGAGACTGCTAACAACATTCAATATGTAAAACTTCAGAAAAGGACACAAGTAAAGACAGAGGCTCTTCACATGCTCTGTCAATGTTCACTCATTACCCTAACTATACACACAGAATCTCAAATGTAAGCCTTGGGCTTATATTCGGAGGGCTTGTACTCGGAAGGATATTTGAGCTAGCTTACAGGGGGCTTATATTTGGGATTTTATGGCATAGCGGGTTGAACACAAACAGGTAACAATGACAAATGGCAAAATCAACTGAAACTAAACAACAAAGCCCGACATAGAAATACTTTCACTTAAAATCTTTTTCAACGAAGCTCAAATGAGGAATATTCGCATTTCAAAAGACATAGGTTTTTAACCTTGAGATTTCTGCATACCAACAACATCTGTCTTGCAAAACAGGGCAGCTATGTGACTTTCGAATAGAAAAGACAAAAAAGACCATTTTGATTGGGTTTCGTATCTAATCTTTTAAAACATTTATCTCGGAAACCCAAAAAAACAAGAGGTTTTTGTAATTTGCCATATTCTGTCTTGGAATACAGTCTTTGAAACAAAGCATGTGCGATCTAAACGAATTGTCTTTCAAAGGCAGAAACTTCGGTATTTGACAATCGCACAAGGGAGACTTTATAGCTGTTACAAAAATATATGTTCTTGATACACAAAAATCTCCTGTGTGGGCTATCACTCACAACACTGACTTATAACAGTAATTTAAACTTCTGAACAATAGGTGACATCAAATGGCATGGCAGGAACAAAGTAAGGATGTTCAGTTTTCCTACTGCGGCTTTTGATATCGATCAATTCCAAGATGTTTGCTCACAGACATCAAATAGGTGTGCTAAGGGACGAGACATTAAATACCTGCTGGGAGGGGGTGGAAGGTATTCTCATAGACTTTATGAAATTTCATCCCCTTTCTCAGATCTAAGTAAAGATTTCGGACCCCTTCCAGCATTTCAGAGGACACTACATATCCCATCCCTTAAACTGTTCTTTATTTTTCATTCCCCTCTCTGAGTGTGTAAGATTTTCGTCCACCCTTCTAGATGTCTTCCATTCCACCTGGAGGAATTACTGACCTTGAAACGAACGAATCGAAAATACAAACCTTGTAGGTACATTTCCTCGCCTTCACCAAACATTTCACCGCATCTGGCACATCGAGAACATTGAGGGTGATAGTGTTTTTCACCAGCCTTGAAAAATACCATAACACATCACAAATATTAATCTACTTATTTCATTTAGCATAAAATTTGCAATAGTATCGCTCCTCACTGCCAGCACTGAGCAATACAAACTTTCCAATGGAGGTTCTCTAAAAATACCAGGGGTGCTACTACGGGCGTCTTGGGGTGTAGGCTCCGGCCCTTTTCAACAAAAGACCACAAGTGCCCATTTTCGTAGAGTAATATGTCAGCTCTCTACATTACAGTAGTGCCCTCTATATAACTAAAGGGGCGTTTCCCTAAAATGTAAAAGGCGTGGTCCAAAAAATTTTTGGGGGCATCGCCTCCTACCTCCCTTCTTCTTTCTCTTTCCTTGGCTAGATACCACTATGAGGCTCATTGGACTTCAAAATAATGACACCAGCAAACCTCCGAGCAGAATCTCTTGTCTATGATTTAAGTAACAGTAATCCAAAACCATACTTTCCTGAACAATGTTCTGGGGCGCCCTTTTTGTGCAATGAGCCCTAGCCGACGTAATTTTAGTTTAGGACAGCTCGTAAGGGCCCCAGGTTTTGTGAGTCCTAAAGGGGTCTCTCAAAGATTTTTTGTACTATTTTAGTGGCAATCAAGATGATGCCCCCAATTCTATTGAATTCCTAAGGGGCCTGAGTATCTGTGTTGCGCCACTGACCTCTGCCCTACAAAAATTCGTAGTTGCGCGCCTGGATACTTCTGTCAAAGCAAATACACGAGATTCATCTCAAATAAAATCAGAAAGAGTCTACTTCTGCATACAAGTATTTGGATTGATTGATTGATGGATTGATTTGATTTCATATATTTAAGGAGGGTCGCCCATAAGGTGAATCGAAAAAGGTAAAGATAAACTAAACGTAGCGCAATATGGCTTCATGTAGTGTACGTAGTATAATAGGATTTTATGTAGTGAAATAGTGCTTGATATTGCATGGCAGATGTACCTGCAAAACTTTCCCAGTTATGTACCCACCGCAACCAGCACAAGTGACACCAAATTCATCTTGATAATCTTGCTCACAGTATGGAACTCCATCCCTAAAAATTCAACAACAAACACTAGTTGTACATGTGATTATAATACAGAAAGTAGCCATCTTCATTTGAATTTAGAAGCAATGGAAATTTCCCGGAATGCTATACAGTGGTCTCTTGCTATAGAGTGGTTCACTTTCGTGCGCTCACGAATCTGCGGACGTTTTGGCGCAATTTTGCATGCTTGATCATAGGTCTATCATTAAAATGAAATTTGTTCGGCATATGTTTTTTAAGACTAAAGTCTAAAAATTTATAAAATAACTGCAAAAAAATAAAAAGGGCTACTTCGCAGATTTCGATTATTGCGGGGTATTTTAAAAAGAAACCCCCGCGATAAACAAGGAAACACTCTACATCAGGGTCGGTCAGCCTATTTCAAGAAGGGTCGCTATCAAACTCAGGATATAAATGAGGGGCTACTTTCAGACTTAGGTCATAGATGGCGGGCCACTTCCGAATACAATAGCAATATCAATACCTCTCAGCTCGGGCCAAATTAGATAGTATGGTGTGCCAAATTGGGGACCGCGGGCCATGCATTGAGCAACTCTGCTATTCATAATCCATGATCGTCGATGAAGAACAAATCTAAATGCGTGATAATACTATACCTGCCCATATACTCTCCTGAGAGAAGGCATCCGCATTTACTGCAAGTGAAACACCAAAGATGCCATTGACTATCCAATGCTAACAAGGCCTGACCATTCTTAATTTCATTTCCACACCCCGCACACACTAACATAAGAAGGTACAACTAGATATCACGTAACAGAATAAAATTAAGTAAAAAAATCAGTCACCAGTTAACTTCAGTATCTGGATTATTCACCAAGTTCCATGATGGCGCTAAATTGAAATTAAACATTCTTATGTGATACAAAATATGGCATTCTTTGATATTCTTTTGTGATACAAACTTCATGAAGGAAAAATATTTCATATAAGTTAGCTAAATGCATAAAAACACACAAATCATCTAAAATGAAATCTATTGTATATCATAAACATCTGCGCATCTTGTATAAAATTGATAAGCATTGGGTTTCATCAAACATTCATCAGGTGAATAAAAATAGGATAAGGTGATGATGAATAAACATAAATTAATGAAAAGGTAGAAAAAAGCTGAATTTAACAAAATTTATATGCAATACAAGAAAAAGCAAGGAAAGAGGCCTAGTGTCGGTGAATTCCTCTAAAAGAGTGGCTCCGTCATAAACCTCCAACAAGGGGGCTGTGTTGTAGGACAAGGGGGGCTGTGTTGTAGGACGAGGGGGGCTGTGTTGTAGGAAATATATTAACTATGCCCTTGAAAACGCCCATTATTGGAATAATGTTCTTGTCACTGCTGCGTATGTGAAAGTATTAAAAGAAATAGAAAGCCAACATAAGATTGTAGCATTCTTCTTCTAATGAAAGAAGCGGACATTCCCTCTCCTCTCCATTGGCGCATGCACAGTTAAGAACTTATCCAGCCTAAAAATGTTCGACGTAGGGGAGCTGGGCCCCCCAAAATCTCTCATAATTTTAACAACGGGGGGCTGAGTCCACTAAGCCCCCTTCAATAACACGTCTTCTCTTAAGTCAACATGGATAGAGTTCGGTGTTCGATGCCTACACGAGGTCAATTAGAAGCGTAAAGCAAGGTATCTTGTCTCTAGAATGTTTGAGCCAAAACCAACTCCTCGTAAGGGCTCCTAGTTCCCATATAAGGGGAAAACGGAAGTGCAATCATGAAGGATAATGTAAAAGCAATCAACTTACATCCATGTACACTGCCATTTGGGATTTCATTGTTTGCAGGTTGAATGCAGTCATCACAAATATAATCATCGCCAATCAAATTCACGTTTACACCAGGTGGAAATGGTTTGCTGTGTATGATAAAACATTGACGTCATCATACGACAAAAAATTCACCTGTTCAATCTAACTACAACTAATTTTGCTTCATATTCCCATTGAAACCAAAGAAAGTAAAGGGGAAGTTTAAGTCCCCATGGGGATGAAACCCCCCTTACTATCTGCTAATGTATGATATCAAGATGGCGGCATCCTATCGAAAGAGAAATTGAGTTTATTAATGATGATGTCATAAAAATATATTTTTATAATTTATACATGTTCACCATATGGAATGAAAGAGCACCGTTACATAGGCATGAGATGACAATTTTATGTGACTATTGTCAAAATAACCTGAATTACGACCATTTGAAGACAAAAGACTTGCCATACAAACCACTGTATTTTCTCCTCGTTCTAAACGTTTAGTCCCAGACTCAAAATACAGTGATTTGATAGGAACTGTGTCAGCATTCAATTGGCCATATCTCGGTCATTATTTTTTTAGATCGAGCTGAAATTTGTCAGTAGTAGCTCTTTTAAAGTGCTCTTTCAGAATTTAAATCCAAAATTACAATATTTGAAAAACAGAATTTCGCGATGTCACACTAATGAACTCTATTTAACAGTTCACTTTCTTGGGATAAGTTTCAAAAAGATAGCAAGGTATGATTTCATTTGCCGTCTTTTATCTGGCAAGGACGCATCTCTATATTTAAAATAGAAGGGTCTTCCTTTCTCCTGTCCTCCTTACTCCACAACCACTACCACTTGCAGAGCATCACAAGTTTGCCACTACAAGTCTTTTCTAAAGAAATAAACTTCCTGGCTTTAGCCTGGATGTTTCTTAATATTCCGGCAATTCCAGCCTTAAATGTTTCCTAACTTTAAAGACTTCCTATGACAATAACAATCCAGATTAGGCAATTGTGACGCAAGAGAAATGATGCTCAGGCTTTGTGAGGCATGCAATAGATGCTCATTCTATTTTCTTGCTAGTTTGATAAAAAAATTACTAGTAAAACAGTTTTTGCAATTTACTACTTGAAACTCAGCCTGCCTATGTTTCGCAAAATTTTCTTAACTTTTGCCTGATGTCAGCCATATGTTTCATATAGACATGTTTCTTATAAAAAAGAAGTGAAACCTAGCCCACCACTTCTAAATGGAATCCAGCGTCCCTGTTATATACCATGTGCTTTCCCAGACACATGGCTAAACAGAATTTTTAAAATGCTAAGAATCAAGCTACAACCATGGAAAGGTCTGTTCAAATTTCAAAGTCGATAAACATTGCGAGTCAATGATATTTGACAATAAAACTAAGAAATACCCATTTACTAATCACCTACAAAACAATCGTTCCTTATGTCAGGTGTATATTTATTAACTAAATATTGTCAACACTCTTTGTGGGTGGAAGTCGATTGAAATTCTAAAAATTGCCCTCTGAGCAAACGAGTTTAGAAGGCTAGTAAACAAATACTCTAAACAAAACAGATAGCAGGCATTAATTTACAATCTCATATTAATGAAAAGTGGCAAGAATGTCCAAACTGGAGTAGTATTTCTTGAGCATTAACGAAAGAATTCAGTTTGGACTGTCTATGTCATTTCTTCGTCGCTATTATCGTCGCTGCTACTAACGACTATCATGTTGGAGAAGATTGCGTTAACTCAATTCATGTATTTATTTACTGTATGCATTTTTTGCTTTAGATGTAGATAGTTTTATCTATTTGTACTTGTTTAGAGTACTATTAGGTCCCGAATAAGCACCCCCCCCCACCAATTTTTGTAGAACAACTTTCTGAGCCTGCACTTACTAGGGTCCCCCGTTTATTAAACTTTTCAATTTTTCAAAGAAAAACCTGCAAAAAAATCGATACTGTGGTTGAGCTACAAAAATCATGAATGAATGATCTGTGGCAAGATTCCGTAACCCCCCCCCATTATTCCAACCCCCTGCTTATTAGGACCCCAGTTTATTCGGGACCTTAGAGCAATAGCCATGGGGCTGATAGTCTCCATGGTATCATCTTTGTAATTTTGTCAGTGTAATTGTATAAACAAATAAACATCAGAGTTTTACCCCTCATGTTGGAGTCCTTGTATGTAAAAACAAGATTACCAGATACTTACATGTCAGTACAAAAAAGACCTAAATCTCATCTAATAAAGGACAATCAATGATCAAAGGCAGTACTAACTTGCATCTAGCACAAACAAAACAGCCTTCATGAAATGTTTCATCCAATATTGATATAGCATCCCCTTCAATGAATTGGCCACATGCAGTACACTTCACACCAAACAACTTCTGATAATCTCTTGAGCAATAAAACTCATTCTCATAATTGTAAAACCCATTTGTCATCAAGTCTTTCAGGCATGCTAACAAAATTAAAATATGTCAACTCACTTTTGAGTCAGAATGAAAATAAATTGTAAACATTCATAGATTAGTTAATGGAATATTTTCCTCAAACCTTCCACTTAAGCCACCCACCTACTATCCATTTAATCTTGTGGGTAGTGTCATTATTTGTAAACCTGACAAGTGTTCAATATCAAGGTTTTTATCATTAAAGTGTCATTGTAGCTTGGTTGTTTACTAAAACTTCACACTCACAAAGATACATTTGTTAGATTTTGATGAGGTTCCAAGGCAGCCAGAATCTGTCTGAAAGCCAAGTGTCACCTCAAAAACCACAGTTTAAATAGAGCTTCAGCCATAAAGAAAGACAGCTTCAAAAATGATACAAAATATATATTGAATAAAAGTCTCATCAATTGTCTCTTAGCTAAACATGGTCTGTTTAGCATCACTCAGTATTTTAGCATGTTTCCAATGGAAGATATGAAGTCAGTGTCAGTCATATCCTTTGACCTATCAAGTGAACTTGAAATGGTGAGCAATACAAGTTGTTACAAGAAAACTGATAAGTTGTTCTCAGTGAAAATAATGACATACATTTTACGTAACATACAGAGCATGTATATATTCAATTTTAAACTCATGTTGCTATGATATTTTCAGAATGATCTGATTTTTGATTTTGCTAGTAACCATTAATCTACCCCACCTGTTTTGCCTACATTTGGTCCACATAATTTTTTTTGCAGGTTTGGTCAAATTAAGTCAATTCATATCTAGCAGTAGCCCAAAATCAATTTGATAAATGCAATAAAAATACTAAGAGTTAAAACATAATCAAGCTTGTCAAGAATGAGAAACAAAAATGAATGAAATTTCAATTTTGATCAAGTATAAAATGCTGGAGCATTATACAAGGTTTGTGCAGGAATTTTATAAGCAAATTGTAGGAGTTTTCAAGGAGTATTCAAGGACTAAAATAAAATTTTTCAAGTGCAAAAGCCAATATGGTGATTGGCACACTCACAGAGCATGTGTGAATACACAGGAAGTTCAAAATACTGAAAACAAGACATTTCATGAGCTTACATATACAATCTCCTTCAAACTTTTTTTGGATATCTGTTTTACTTATTTTTGTATTGTTTATTGCTGTGAACAAAGTAAACAGTAAACACTCACAAATTTCAAGGAATGTGATAAATTTTCAATGAAAAATTCTCATTTTCAGGGAGCTTCAAGTGCCCTTGAAAAGGCATTTCAACATACAGCACTTTTCTAGAAGTTCAAAGACCTGCACAAACCCTGATATGAAAATGGCTGAATATAATGAAATATCAATCACTCTAGCATAAATTATGCAATAAAAGAAAGCAGTTGAAGCAATTCTAATATATTGATGCAAGTGAAAAATGCACTACATGAAAAGGAACTATGAGGAAGATCTTAATGATAGTAGCAGTACTACCACCTACACTAATAATAATATTGAAGAAGAGTACAATGAAATAATTGTTGAGTTAACCTTTGCACTTGAAGCAATCTTGATGGAAGTAGTCCCCTCTCGCTTGAAGGGCCTCTCCATAACAGATCTTGTTGCATTTGCCACAAAATATGTCAGTCATCTTCCAAACTCTATTTGGAAAACATTTAGTGTTGATGATTTAATGGGAGGCTATCTATTTGAATATCAAGATAAAATTCAAAATAAACTGTCAAAACAGAATTGCAACATAATAAAACTCTATCAATGAAGCCTAATGCTGATACATTAATCTACTGATGTAATTCATTATTTTCACACAGGCTGCCACTAAATGAATTCACAAACTTTTTGTCCATCTTGTTTGCACAAATTTTCTCAAATATCCTCTCAATATCGAACAATAACACAAATCAATAATTATTCACTTAAATATTTTGAATAAAATCATAAAACACTAATCATCTGTGACAGAGTGCATTTGTTTAGTTAATTTCATTTTCAAATTGATGAACCAATTGCTTAAGTTCAAGAGACAAAGAGTCAGTAGAGAGCAATAAATATACATATCTCCAATATGGCAAAGACTAAGTAACTGAAGCCATGGTAATACAACAAAAGCAGGTTCAAAACAAGAAAGTACCTAATCTTATTTGATTTAGCTAGGATAAAAGAAGAAAACCTATTAATTGACAGATAAGAAAGCCATATTCAACAATAAAAATGAATATATCCAGCTCAGTCTGCGCAAGTCTGACAAAATATGTTCATCCTTTTGTTAAGCTCTTTTGCTATTGATTCCTATTGTTGGTCCTTTTGTTTGTTTAAAGTGATAGCAGGGGAATCTTTTTGAAAACAATCATTTACATTCTAATCATATTTCTAAATGGAACATATTTCTTATGCAAATCAATGTAAACCTATATAAAAACAAAAACTGTGGAATGTCCAATCCAAAAATGATACATAATTCAGGATTGAAAAAAAGCCAATAATTTTTTCAAACAAAATATCAGCACATGAGGAGGATAATTATTGTATTTGAGGATAACTATTGCATTTATATCAGCAACTGAGCAAAAATAATTAATATGTATATGTTAGTTCTTTACATTTGGATGTATGCAATTGTACAAAGGCCATCAAAAGGTGCAAGCATCACTTGCAATATATATCTTGAATGACCATGACTGGGCATGTCTGAAGAGTTGTATGGTGTGGTAAAAACACTGCTGCAACTGTTTTCATTTGCCATCTTGGTAGCAAATAAATATTTTATACTGTATTAACATGCAAATACATTAAACTAATATGTAATTTAAAGCTCATTAAATATTGAGCAGTACCAGGCTGAAATCAAATTCTTTCAATACTGGGCTCATAATATTTAAAGAAAGCACAGAAATAAAAAACTGCTTCTTCTATGCTGGATGTGTTCAGGATAGGATAAGAGATTTATTGCTACAGACCAGAATATTGGAAAGAGCATCTTTCAGTAAATAGATATAAGGTTAAGAGCAGTAGTTTTCAACTGTTTGCAGGAAAGAAACCCTAATGAAACATTCTAATGATCTGAGGAACCATTGTTCACATATCTGCATAGGAGAATTATAAATTACTGTATTCATGTAACTTCTGGTAGTACCCCCTGCTGGGGTCCTGGTTGAAAACCTTTGGTCTACAAAGTTCAATGGAAGTTTTAGAAGCTTAAAGGTTGCATGAAATGGGTAAGCATACCCAAGAAGGTTATGGAAGAGGAAAGAAGTTCTATGGAGAAAGGGAGAACAATAAGATTCCAAATAGAGGATATAAAAAAGGAAGTAAATGTTGAGAAGAATATCCAACTTCCTGAGGTGATTACTTGATCCCTCTGAGGTTATGAAACAATAACTATTGTAATGGAAGTAGAAAATTTCAACAGCTGCAATGAGATACTGATGAATAAAGCTACTCATTATAGAAGGTCTACCCAGTAGAAAATGCCACACAAACTATATTCAATATATTGATGATAGCAAAAGAAAAAGTGGAGCCAATAGCTAAATGAAGGCAACTACATGTCTCGGATGCTATGAAAAGGAGCTTTGAGCCACAGATATTCCCAAGTTATACAGTTCTTCATTGTTTAAATTACCTGGAGACAGCTCTGTAAAGATAACAATACATATATGGAAAACGAAGGTGCCAATACTTTTCAGTTTCAAATACGTGTCCTCCTAACTCTTTATTTTTCAAAAGATACCCTATGCCAGGGCACTCTTATTGCAGTTCACCACTTATTAACATTGAGCCACAAGGGCATTGATAGACTCAGACCCAGAACTAGCATCATTAGATGCAGCAATGTACCAAGACATTTCCTATTGAAGGGTGAGGGGGTTTTAACCATTTGATCAACTATTGTTACTAAAATACGGTCATAGAAAACACTGTGGCCAACTTTCTTGCAAAATGGCTAATTTTTTTAATCAACTTTCCAACTTTCATGCACTTTCAAATAGTGGGGGACATGATGCCCCCCATAAAAACACACCAGTGATTAGATGGGCTTATACACTGATATAGAGAGAGAGTTGTTACCACCAAAAGCACTGACTTTGAATTTCTAGTTTGTTTTCAAAAATATATGGTGACTTTTACCTAAATCTTGTTCACTATATCCCACTCCCTAGTTACTTTACTATTACTATAGCTCACCCTTCAATTTATTGCAATTCCCTGATTATAGCTGTTGATTTCATGAATGAAATATCTTTTGCCTTGCTTTAATACCAATGAAAGTCGTCAATCAGTAACACGCTTCCTCAACAATACACAAAAACATGACGTCACCTAACACAACTATCTGTTCAACATCCCCCNNCCCCCCCCCCCCCCCCAATTGAGATAAGAACGATTTGCCGCCACTGTGCTTGTAGGGCACACACAGTGGATACTGTCAAGCGTCAGATTATCAAACAGTATATACGACGCATATCACAATATACTTTGCAGCATATGAACTGACTGTCGAACTCAATAACATTCAAATATGTAGTAAAGCTATCAAAGTTAATCACATCGTTCATCCCCTTGATTTCCTGAACGAATAAAATCACAATAGTGCTAAGAAAGATACTCTATTTCTTTGTACTCAAACTAGAAATGATCGTAGCAACGGAGATTTCCATTATCAATTCAGCAGAGGTTACACCGGTTGCCTCAAGCACCACAACACAAGCTTGAATGACAAATTCACTAACGGTTACCACAAAAGCAAAATCTTAACTTCGTGCACAGGTAAATTCTAAACGATAAGACAAAACGCAAACCTTGGAAATCTTCAATGGAATGAAGAATTTTTCACCTCCATCTTGCTTGCATAGTACAGGATTGAGAAATGAGTGCAAGTGTTGAAACACAGAGCAGGAAATAGATATGTACTCGGCCTACTGGTACTGTACGCGGATACAACCCCGCTACTTTTTAGCATACCTAGTAGAAACCCCAAGACAAAAATGTATAACTCACCTTTTCGTCAGTCCAAAAGATTTATTCCTTCTATATGACAACTGCACGCACGTAGTAGATACTATACTGATACTTTCTTCGTTAATGTTGCTAGCTGTGACTCACAGTCTGCATAACTTGATGAAGAACAAATTCCTAGCGTTCTTAATGGCGCCCAGTCTCTTTTCATTGACTCATGACCTCACCCGCCTATCCCAGCACCCATTGCTATCAATTTCTCCGAAAAGCACCGCTCCTTGAGCCTTTGTCAAACAAGGAGTGGCGCTAGGAAAATTATTGGAGAAAATACTAAGTGTCAGGTTGCCGAGCAGTAAAGATATGCTTTTGTTGATGATCTAAGTCATCTACATTGAATCTGCTGAGGAGGCAGCTGTGTTTCTCAACTCTACACTCTGGTCTGTCCAGGGCCGCATTTAAGTCAGTTGAGGCCTTGGGCCCAGACTTGATTTGGGCCCCTTTAAATACACCTAAAAATTTTGTGTCACGTGTATAGTACCCAGCACCCTGTTAGTACGAATTTTTATGGACATGGTCGCAAGGTAAGTTTGTAAGGGGACTTGAAATTCACTGGCTTTTCGAAATTTTGCTTGGGGCCCCCTAAATCTATGAATTTTAGGGGGCCCCTGGGCCTGGGCCCACTGGGCCCATGGGTAAATGCGTCTCTGGGTCTGTCCAGGAGCGGATCGAGAGCTGGACTTTGGGGGGCCGTAATTGTCTTTTTCATGTGAAAAGCTTCTTAACACTATTGATTGCTGTAGAAAGCATTGCCGTATGGGGGCATGGCCCCCGGCCCCTTGGATCCACCCCTGGGCCTGTCACTCTGCCAGAATCCTTGGGTGGCTTAACACAACCATGGCCCATTGGAAATAAGAGCACTTTCGTTCAATATCTCAGGTGTGCACAGGCGCGTACCTACGGGGGCCATATAGGGATGTCACACCCCTAGCCAAAAATTCTGTCTGCAAATCAACCAAATTTTCAATTTCTGTCGGCAAATTTGCACCATTTTGTTGTCACGAAGTAATGGGATAAAGTAACTACTTCTTTATCTATATTCTAGTACCTTTATGACGCTAAAATGGGCGTTGGTTGCATTTGTAGCCAAAGGAAATAGTTGGAACGCTTTATCAACTTTAAGCATTTTACCTTCCCCCCCCCAGTGCAATGTTGATTTACTGCGTTGTTTCTGAACAATCAGTTGCAATTTTCCAAAATACACCGCAGGAATGTCTGCTCTTCAAGAAAGCAACATTGTTTTGGGGGGAGATGGCAAGTTACTACATTCAGGAGCTGTTTCATTAAAAGAAGTTATGAAGAAGAAATATTACTCCGGTCATTGCTAGTGTCCGTAGTGCTCTAACTACTTTTGGCAATGATTGCAGCATTTGAAATGATTTTTACCTATGTTAGCCTCTTGTTTCTTATAGACATTTATAAAAGAAAACGTACAACCTAAAGTTAAGATCAAAAGGTTGGACAGTGATAATCTCGACACAAGTTGTATTCTGCAACCTCAAAAAGTTTCACCCGTAGCAGGAGTATGACTGCATGACTATGGCCAACGAGACAGTACCTTAAAAGTTTCCCGATGCACTGAAGTTGTTTAGCAAGCCAAAAGTTGCTAAAAAATCTAAAATTGCCGAAAGGATGACGAACAACTTGTGAACAGGGCTAGTTTTACTAAACTGCTAAAGCCTTTTGAACTTTTACTGCTTGCACAATCACTGCGCAGGCTGCGAGTTTCGGTTAATGAAAAAAATATTCCTTATCTTGAGGTGCCATATCACTCAATGAGACTAGTAATGTTGTATCGTGTTTTTTCTTTATTATTAAGTATCAATGGTGTATTTTTGCATGAAATGGATGCAATACAATCAAAGTTCAGCTGATGCGCAACACCCCGTATACACTGAGTTCAGTTCCAAAAAAGTTCACTTTCCTAGGTGAACTCAAAAAAGTTCAGTTACGTGAACTCTTATGAGTACAGTTACGCAGGTCTTGTGTGAGCGAAACGTCTAAACAAACTTTTTTTGAACTGAACTATTGTGAAACTGAACTTTTGTGGAACTAAACTTTTGTAGAACCGTACTCGTGTAAACAGGATCTTGCTTCATCATAAAGCAAATCAGAAGTGGAGCTGAACAATAATTATTGTAACGAATGCACAAAGCTGCTAATGCTTGAGCAGCTAATTGCAAATGTCTCCAAACCATTTTACACTAGAAAGGCGTGTCCATGAAAGGGCGTAGCCTTTCAGTCGATGTTCAGTCGGTAAGATCTTACCCCTACACGTGCTTGTTCCGCATCTCAATTTCCAAAACTTGACAGCCCTGAAAATAATGAATGTTAGATGAAGTTCATCGACATCGACAAGAATTTTTGTTTTCCAATGGTGGGTTTAGTAGGAATTTCTATATCGAACATAAGCGGACTCTCTGTGAAACGTAAATATGATCAGAGAAGTGCCAAGGAACCTTCTATTGGGAGGGCATTTTGACCATTTTGCCCTACCCTCGTTAACACATTCCTGGGTGTGATTTAGTTGAAATTATGCATATATAAACTTTGCTTAAAGTCATCATCTAATGAAGTCAACCTTTAGAAACATCTCAATCATGCAGAAGTGCAGTAGTTCACCACAGCAATACAATACAAAACGCCTATGCTTATTAATGCAGGAGACAAGCTTAAATAATAAGAATAAAGCTTTAAAAACATTGAGGATCAAAAGGGCTTAGACTTGAGAATAATTTAAGAATAATGTAAAGCTCGAACTTCGTGTTCTAAAGGGCCTCAGTGGATGACTAAAAGGGGCACTGGGCTCTTATTTTAGGGACTTCCGTTGCGCCTTCTCAGCATGCTCTTCGTATTTAGTATGCATGCAATGCATATTATTCAGTAGTTGTTGTCGTTGTGATTGCAGAGCTTAGTGTAAGGTTGACACTTACATAAGCCTTGATTCAGAGTCGAATGTAGCATAATTCCGCTGTAAATAGCTTACATTTTGATTAAAGATAATTGCATCAGAAATTCACATGAAGGCCTTTCTGACCTCAAGCTCACCCAGTTTACAGCACTTCGTTAAGGCTTAGAATTTTTGTGTATTCCAGTTTTAATGCTGCTTTCAGATCTTCTTTTGCATTATTGATACTATATTCAATGTTCCATTCTACCCTTGTTGTGCTTTATGATGAAGTATGACATCACAGATTTGAATGTTTTCCTTTGATTTTAAGGCAAAGTTACACCTCTGGCATTTTAGAAAAATTTAGGAAACTTGGAATAATCCTAGGCTCAAAATCAGATTCAGATAAATTTGAAAATAGTGAGGCTCAGAGAAAAGTTAAGTCTTGTTATAGGAAAATAAGAGTGGAGTGCTGGGGCAAGTTAGCACAAGCTATAACACTTGTTTTCAAGAAAGCCCAGTTATGATAATCTCTTTCTTTGTCTAAGAATCTAAACATATGCCTTACACTATTTCAAAACAAGCGAAGACTTCTTACAGAATACACCCATTGGTGCATAGCAAAGGAATACAGTCCAGATCACTAAATAAATAGCAAATGTAGTATCCCTGTAGCTTTTATTAATCATGGATGACACAAACTGATGCAAAGTACTAGCATCTGATTTCTTGTCAGTATGATGATAACTGAAACTCTGACTACTGCGAGTTTTCTACTTTGGACATTGAAATACATAGAGGGGACGATATCATGTACGAGAAAGGTGTAGGGCCTCTTCAATGCAGAGGTGATGCCAGATATTTTCCCACAGGGAGCTAAAATACAGCTTTTAGAGTACAATCAATGCTAAAAATCTCTGAAAAATAGCTTTTCACCTTCCGACAGGGGGGCTAGCATTTTCCGGCTGCGGCTATAGCCTCCTAGCCCTTCCTTGGCACCACCACTACTTTCATGCATATGCTGCGGGTTAGCTGCCTACAAAGGTCTCATGCTTTCCCCCTTTTACAGCTTTTCATATTGTCTGTCCCCAGTAGTTGGTCTCTTCTTTCCGTATGTTAGAGGATCATAGTGCGAATATGCAAAAAAGGTGCTTCATATCGCAAAAGATGCTTTGCACGTAAGTCTTTGGGCAAAATTGCCTATACAAGCTATTTTCAAACATGCCGAATATCTCCAAGAGTTAATTACAAACTGCAAAGTTCGTTTCTTTGGGGAACGGCAGATCCCTTTGTAAAATTGTTGTTGTTGGGCACCCTATGTTGCATTAAAAAGAACTAGAAAGATATTTAGTAATTCATTGTAGGAATACTCTTGAGAAAGCAAATTAAGATTTTATTAATCTTGAATATGCATGCAGACCATTTAAAAGCAAAGCACTTCTCTATTCTACCCATAACGGAATAAACGTGGAGTAGATTAACGTGTTAATTCAAAATTGCTTGCTCTTGACCATTATGAAAGTCTTCTTTCTTCTATGGATGACTATTGTTTCTTTGTTATTTCCTTTTATTTGTTAACTATTTATACGATAATGCGCTTAGAATGAAAGAAGTCTTAGTCAGCAAAATGAAGACTTGAAGAAGGAAAAGAATGGCAAATGAATCATCTATGTGACTGTTTAGTAAAATCAAAAAAGTTCATCCTAAAACTGTAGACCTGACTCACTTTGCAGAGTCGAAAACCGCAGGTGTGGATCTGTGACAAGTTTGGATTTATGCACATACCTCCAGTCTTTTTGTAATACTCATATCTGATCTTTCTCTTCGCTTCGATTTTTCACTTTGGAGTATTACTGGATTATTTTCATGCTGTTGTTAATCATGCTAGTGAATTGTGCATCCTTTCCTCCCTGAGGAATAGTCTTGAAAGAGGGGATGTCTGTATTGAGGCAACTCTTGTTTGGACATTGCTCTCCATTGAAAAATTAGTGCCAGATTTTTGCTGAATTTCCGAAGCTTCCAAGATATTTTTACTCCTATGTAATTTCTGTGCCAGTTATCTATTTTCCAAAATGATTTTTCTATTTCCAATTTCAAGTCCAAACATACTGCAGCCAGGGATCTCTTTTGTACTTTTTCCTCATGTAGTTGTTGATTTAAATTATTTATAATTTCACTAAACTTGTCGACAATGCGAAAGACGGTCGTATCTCTCGGTGTCAATTCATTTTGTGGTATATTATCCTTCATGGTATGCACATCAATCATCCGTAATCATAGGACTGGTATTACTATTGGGGCTAGAAGCACTCTCATCATAAACTATGTCACGTTTTTCTGCCAACAGTTGCTCACCCCCCACGTTAAAGACATCAACTTCTTTAGCAATCGAATGATAGTCCTGGCCAGATGGGGGGGGGGGGGCTTTTAGGTAGACTAGCTTTTTTTCAACCAAGATAATATTATTTCTAAGGTCAGTTTCCATGCTCAAAGTTGGCAAAATCAATCTCTTTCATGATGTAATTTATCGGATCCCATTCGTAGGGTAGTGTTCATGGTCTTAGGAAATTCTATAGATAGAGTAGTACAGCCTTAAAACGTTATGACTAGTAAAAAATGCAAATTTCAGATGAAATAAAGCTTGCTGAAGATGATGCGCTCTCCATTAAGAAATATTGTGATTAGTAAGAAATTTGCTTTTGGAAACTAAACTTCGCAAAATTTTGCATTTGTTTCACAGATTCCTGTTTATTCATTCTTCTTGGGACGTCAAGAAATGTAATAAAAAATATCATTAACTTAGTCCTTAACAGCTTTTACGAATCCAAAGTGTAAAGCCAGGCTTGGTACCGAATGAATCTTGTGCGGTGCATGACAATTGCTGTCTTTTAATAAATTTGGGTAAAACTTGAAACTTTAGTTTTCCAAAACTCTTGAGTGGCTAGAGCTATAGCTGAGATAAAGACAGTTTTGTGACCCCAGAAGGATGCTCTGCTTATTCAGTAGCAAATGATTGCATTAGATTTTAAAGTTCAAAATCACCTTAGCTCCCTACTTAGATGTCTGAAACTCAGTACCCCCGCACCACAATTTGTCGGAAGTGCTATCTCTTATGACAATCACTTGTACAATGCAGGGATATGCTGACGGGGGCGTGTCACGCCCCCCAATAATTTCAAATTTGCAAGAAAGTTGGTCAAAAATCAGCCATGCTTCAAGAGCAGAAGGTGTCTCGGTACATCACTAGTAATTGTAGGAATTCAATGTCCTAATCAAACGCTAATTCGAGGATAAATGAATAGAATGACTCCAGATAAATGCCAGTTTACGTTTTCACAATTTTCTTCCCATCACAAACGGACATACATTTATTACAAGAATCTCTCCTACTCGTACTCTATCGTACTACTTTGTACTACTCTTGCGTTACTCTTGTAGTCTAGTGTACTCTCATTCTCTTTTCCTGTTGCCATTCACCACAGCTAAGGCCGTCTGCAAGACGACTCTCCCTTCTGATGACCCGGTTATCCCTACCCAGGCAGATGCAGCTGGGTCAAGCGCGGCTGCTAAAGGCTTAGGCTGCGGTTCCTTAGGGAAGAAAGTAGGACAGATAGTGCAATGATGATTTTCCCATTACAATTACTACACTTTACTTTAGGTTGAAAAGTAAAACCTCGGTGACCTGGTCTGAGAAAATTAAAACATCTAGCGCTTTTAGTTAAAAAAAGTCTTACTTTCCTCAAGATCTTTCAGGCTTCCACACTTTTCCGATGCGTGACTACACTGACAAAAAATGCACTTTCTATCTTCTTGGTTTGCTGCCAGAGCTGATGCTGTAGCAGGCCTATCTTGCTTATTATGTCTGGTTCCTCGTCGATAATTTCGCCTCCCTGCTTGCTGTTGGTGGTTCTATATGATAAGAAAGTACTCTTCTAGAACATCCAATTCCTCTCCAAGTGCCAGCAACATGTCATCTAGGTTCCAATCCATGTGATCGGTTCCAAATCGCATCATGTTATTACGCAACGTTTCTGGAATCTTCCCCATGAAAACTGGAACCACAATGCTTGAGCATGACTCTTTACTGACTCCTTGGGCCTCCATTGCACGAAAGTGCGTCTCAATTTGATCTTGCAGACTTCTTAGCCGTTGAGCGCTTTTCTCGTTGAACACTGGGCTAAATTTATGAGCTCATTAATATGGGCACGCTTTATCACTTCTGACGTTGCATATCGACTTCTCAGCAAGTCAATTGCTGAATCATATTCTCTGACCATTAAGGCAAATCCAGTGACCGCACTCTTAGCTGGTTCTTCAAGACAGTTCCCCGAGATGTTTAAATTTACCGACTTTGGCAAGTTGCATGTCATCGTGAACTGCGCTTTTAAATCCACCACAGAATTCCTGCCACTCTGAAATGTTCCCAGAAAATTTCTTCAGCTCTAGTTTTGGCAGCTTTACTCTTCTGCTAGCAAATTCTGCCCACAGATTTGATAATCGTGAAATCAAGCTCTCCGTCGATGCACTTCTTGGCAAATGCTCTGTGTTCTGTGTTTCTGAAGTCTGTTATAGTGCTTCTGCCTTGGACACCGTTTCTATTCTTATTGACCCAACCTCCATATCTTGTAAAGCCTACAGAATTGCTAAATGGTAAGTAGCCCTCTCCTTGGTTTCACAGGTTTCCTCCATCTCTTGATCACAAGTAGTTTTGGCTGCCTTTTGATCAATCGTTGTATCAAATATTTCCTTATCCAAATTCTTCCAAAGCTCTATTCAAGTCCGTTAAATATATCTGTAAACATAATTCGTCTCTCTTGTCTTTCTATTTACTTGTCTTCGAATTAGCGTTTGATTAGGAAAGTGAGTTCCTAAATTTATGGTCCACCGAGCCAGATAAATGAAATGGAATAAAAAAATGGATTTGGAATAAGCAAGGAGAAAACGAGGTTCTAATCACGGGGCAACGACGAGGTTGCTGGCCAAAATCAAAGAAGCCTTGGATGATGATGCTGAAAATAGAGAGAGAGAGAGAGAGAGAGAGAGAGAGAGAGAGAGAGAGATAGAGATAGATAGATAGAT
>OLMO02000297.1:7705896-7722365 GCA_900291935.2 Cassiopea xamachana
GATAGATAGAGAGAGAGAGAGAGAGAGAGAGAGAGAGAGAGAGAGATAGAGAGAGAGAGTACACGAGTAACAGTAGAGTAGTACGATAGAGTACGAGTAGGAGAGATTCTTGTAATAGCAAGGACGTAATTTCCGGGGGGCTAGGGGGGCTGAAGCCCCCCAATAATTTTGATGATACACAATTTTTTAATGTAAATAATATTGCGTTTAGAAGGTCAAAGAATGCATCAACATCAATAACCACATGGTAGATTACTAGGGGGGCACTACAGTATATTCACTTCACATTCTAAACTTTTTCTTTTTAATTAAGCCAAATTTAGGCCAGACTTTTTCTATATTGCAAAAATTTTTTTAATAACAGCATTGTATTTTAGACGCTTTAAAACTAAAAAAAATGTACATTTGAATTCACGAAAGAAACTGTTATTAATATTACACATTTCGAATCTCAATTTGAATCCGAGTCTCGAATTGAATCATCATACAAAGAAAAAACAAACTGGATTTCTCCTTCTACAAAATATAAGCGGAGAAAGAAAGCTGATCATTTTTCAAAATGGCATCTGCAGATTCTGGGAAGAGCTCTTCATCTACTGGCGATTTTCCGGAAAAGCCACACCAATCGAGATCAATAAAGTGTCCTATGAGAGACAGGGAAGCAGAAGCGAGCGTTCAGCCCCAAATGGTTTGATCAATTTACATTTTTGCATTACCGGGAAGATAGTGATTCTGTGATTTGCCACAACTGTGCACTTGCAGACAAAGGCTATATAGTAATTACTTCTGGTGTTTTTCTATTACCGTGCAGAAAGAGAACCTTCGTGATCCTAAGTCATTTTAAGGCCTCAGAGATGGAAAAATCTCTGGAGCTTCCGGGGGCTCCGCCCCCTGGATCCGCTGGGTGCCTTACAGCGCCCCCCAGACCCCCAGCTGTTTTAGACGGTGCCCTTAGGTCATTACGATGGCCAAAGTTTAAAAAATTACGCTAGAAATTAGCCCCCTCAAAGTATTTGCGGAAATTACGGCCCTGAATAGTGTATCTCTGTTTGTGATGGAAGGAAATTGTGAAAACGTACACTGGTGTTTCTATGGAGTCATTGTATTCATTTATCCTCGAATTAGCGTGTGATTAGGAAATCGAGCTCCTACAGTAGCCATGCGTGACGGAGTCAGTACTGTGTGATTAGGCCTCAGGAGACTTGGAAGCAGAGGTGATGCTTTCGATCGCGCCTCCGTAGTAGCAGATAAAGTCCTCTTTGGTATGATTGGCTTGGGGCTCGAAATGCATTGTTGCTCCAAATCACCGAATTGCACACAGAAGTGTTCCATTGGCCATGACAGATTTGGGTGATACTGACAGTGATTTTGAACAACATATCTGGATATCACTTTTTACTGGGAATAAACACAAAACCAAATGAGCGGGACATTTAAGGTTGGAAGAATGAACGAGGAAGCCAAAAAGGCTTCAAGTAACCAAAAACATGACTTCTCTGAATATATGTGGATGGCTGATTTAGAAAGTTTCGACAGAGAAGTTCGTTCAGAAATTGAAGAAGAGGACTACATCCGTTCCTCCATTGAACAGCTTTTAGTGGAAGAGGAGCGAGCTACAGTATACTATAACAGCGACGGAAATATATATCCTCCAGAAAGTAACGGCCAAGTTTACAACGAATATGGTGGGCAATACAATCAAGGAGAAGGTATTTATGAATCTGATGCTATGCAACATCAGATGGGGAATCTTGATATAGGTGAATTCAGTCAGAATTTCTATGATAATGGATCCCAGCAAATGCTAGGCCCCTATCTTCAGCCAAACGGGATGATGCACCATCAGTTCCACGAATATATTCCCCACAATACCTACATTCCGCCGTATAATGGCCAACAAAATGTGTATTATCAAAATGAAACTACAAAATACAACCAAACACAGAATAACGTTCCAAGAGATATGCGGAATCCAATCCTGCCTGTAAGTAACTGAAATTACCAATCTTTAGTTATGAGGTGTGAGTGAAAGGTGAATTGGTTTTTCTTTAGAATCAATAAGGTATCTAATAGATTCTGTTGTTTTAGAAGTGAAAATGAATCCCTCTGAGTGAGAAGATAGGAAGGAAAGATTCCAAGGCAGGTCTAGATATAAACTGCTGAAAAGAAATGTTCTTCCAAGTAGTTTAATACAATGGTCTTTTTGGTGTTGAGTGCATGGGTATGTGTGGTGTGGTGATGCAATTAATTGTCATGCTGTAATTTTTTCAAACTACAAATAATTATTAAAAGTTTTAAGAATATCTTCTAAGCTTCTATGTACTGTTTTTAAGTTTTCCTCTATTGTATAGCAAAATATAAATACTTATATACATACAATTTTATGATGAGCTATTTCCACTGTGCTCAAGTGAATGTCTTAGTATAGAGCTTTTGACTCAGGTACCATTGCCACTGCTGTTTATACAAATTTTTATTAAATATGTAGCTAAGATATAGCAATGATTAATGTTTGAAAACCTCCTTTGCTGATATTTAGGAAGATTTGACTATTTTTCAGGTCAAAACAGTACTGAATCCAGAAGCCAGTGAATTTATTCCCAGAGACTTAAAGAAGTGAAGATGGACCTCATATTTAATATTAGCTGCACTCTGGTAACTTCATCGTAGCATTGTAAAATTTTGTTTAGATTTTTTAAAATGCTAATCAACACTTAACTAAAACGTAGAACATTTCATCAAGTTTTAAAAAGAGACATCATCCTTATAAGACAGTGGGTAGAAACAGTTCCCCTCTCCAACTTCAGGGTAAAATCACACATGGCCCATTCCATGTCATGTGTTTCACAATACTAGTGGTTTATTTTCCTTTCAGAACAGTGTAAAACACCACTATTAATTTTATACTCAGCAAATCACCCCACCAGATTTTGTTCAGGATCTTCTTCGACTTTCTGTATTACCATTTTGACACTAGTCACCACAGTTGCTTGGTGGGAGTGCATCAAAAAATGTTAGGTATGTCACACTGAAAAGAAATGCAATTTTGGTAGTTTCAGTCACATCAATCTAAGTAGTGTTCCCCACAAGGTGAATGGAAAAGCAGTACATTATTTGTATTCAAATGAAAGCCAAATACTGTACCAACTTTTTGGGAGAAATGTTATTTAGATGAAGTAAGGCCAAAAAGCATTACATATCACATTTTTTGTCATGTCTATCAACACTTGCTTCTTTTATACAAAATCCCTTTCTGTGTCCTAGACAAAATGAAAGCCAAGTACAGAGGCAGAGTACCCATTATTTTATGAGACTTGAGTTGTTTAAGAACCAATAAAAACAGGTTTTAACTCATTTTTCAAAATTGACCTTCAATTTGTTTTACATGGAATGGGCCATATAGTGATCTTCAAAATACTACAGTAGAAACCCGCATTAAAGACCCTAGGTTTTCCTGAGCAGCCTGAACAGGTTCTTAATTAGTGGATTGGTATTCTTAATTGCAGCCTGCAAGGTTCTTATCAAGGTTCTTAAGAAAAGCACATGCCTTGTATGGATTGGCACTGTTTTCAGCATACAATTCTTGGCAACACTTTTAGGTCAGAATTCTTGTTTCATATTCTTATCATATGTTGTGCAATTTAAAAAGCACAGACAGCCTATAAAAATTTCTACCCATGAATTTTGAAGCCAAACAGCATTAAAACAATTATATAAGAACCATCCCCATTTCAGCGTCTTTGGGGGTTCTTATTTAGGGGGATCAAGCACTGAATTTTCAGTCTCAAGGTTCTTATAAAAACAAGCTCTATTTGTGCAGGTTTCTGCTTTATGTTTCTCAACCAGAGGTTAGGAAAACACACAGTGTTTGCAAGAATATGTTGTTTTGAAAATTAAATTTACCTTATGTTGATGAACATGCAACATAAAATATCATTTTCTTAATTTTGAAAAATTTTGACCACTAAATTTAAAAGAAATAATAGAGGAAAAATTGTTGAAGAGAGTGGCTTATAATATGATGCTTTTTATGTATATTTCCCATTTGTGTTAAATGATAGTATTTAAAGTATTTTAAATCAAAATTATTCAAGAATGTTGATGTCTCCTTTTTCATTGAAATTTATATATTTCTTTATTCATATACATACAAATCTACTAAAAGGGAAAAATCAAGTATAAATACTATGCAGAAAACACCATGAATGAGAAACATGAGAAAACCTATCGTGGCTACAACCATCAAAATATTTAAGGCCAAGCTGCTTGAGTGAGTCCTACACTAATAGTAGAATCAAATTTTTATAGACAACAGAGTCAAAATTTGTAATTTAAAACTGTTTATTTCTAAGCAACAAATCATCCTTCTTTTGGTTGAAGTAGTCAAATACAGCAAGTATTCCACCTCTTTTTGACTGTCTGGAAATAAGCATGCCAGAATTTGGGCCTATGACAAAGCAAAACAGCAGTGCAAGTTATCAGTCTTGGAAAATTTACATCTAAACTAGCAAAACAGTCACAATAAAAAGAATTATGAAAGAATGGGAAGTTAGCCAGTAATGGTGGGAACCTCAGTGCTTTCATCATCAGGAAGATCTATGCTGGGGGAGGAGGGGCAGCTATCCTCTCTGCCCTCTTCCATGGGGGCATGGGAGGGCAAGAATTCCCCTTGACATGATACTGAGCTCTTTTCATTTCTCCTATCTTGTGAAGGGGCACTTTCCAACATAGTACAATGTGGTTCAAGAAAATTTTTCTGGAGGCTAGACCCCAAACTTACAGTGGTTATATAACTATGAGACCAATATGCTAAATATTGTCTTTCTAGAAGAGAGTTTGAAAACAAAAATCTACCCCTGTGAAGGAGCATACATATACAGAGATGTGGCCTGCCTTCCCCCCTGCCTTTGGTATGTGCAGGTATCCCTGTTCATCATGAACATTTGCAGTAAAGATAGTGCTATGATTTGTACCAGCAAGCCACATATTCTAGGAATAACTGACTCGTTTCAATGAAAATTGTTCATTAATTACAGATGAAGTTATGAAAAGAGTAGCTTGATATTCAGTGATCAGGGTTGCCACCAAACCAAAGAATTCAGGGAACATCAAGGGAACAAAGATTTTTGAAAATCAGGGAAGTTTTGAGTTTCTGTTAATTTCAGAGTGGCAACTTAGTTTGACAATGTTGCCATAATGCAGTCCATGCTCAGAGATACATACATGTGCCCACACATTTACAAAAGCTACAGCACAAGCCAAAGATAGCATGTGCCCAGTGGTGGTGCCAGAGGTTAAATGCTGGAGGATGCTACTGTTGCCAACAGTGAACTAATCCAAAGAATTTTAAGTGATGCCCCATCACATTGGCTAAAAACTAAAAAAAGGTTATTGAAGTTATAAAAGTGTCCACAGTCCATACGTTTAGGTGCCAATGGGGGTGCAGAGAATCCTGGGGGCTACAGCCCCCAACCCCCCTGGTGGCACTGTCCTTGTCTGTACCAGCATCACTGTCAACCATGCACTCAAATGGCCCTCCATGCAGCTGCTGTTCTCAAAAACTCTCAAACTGTATTATGATGTTTGTGTAGCACGGAATTTGCAAAATACAGCACCATATAATTCATGGCTATCACTTGTGCATAAAAAAGAAGCACGCATGGGATGTGCCACTCATGCACAGCTTTCATCAGGGCATGGACTGCTTATACATACATGCATACATATTTCGTTGATTATAAGCCACACCTTACATTTTTGCTGTGGTTTATAATGAAAGCTTTCACCAGTCAAAATGACTCCCCACCCTCCCCCCACTTTGGGACACATGCCCCTAAGTGGGGATTCATTTTGCCTGGTGCATACTTGATGAAATATGGTACTAAAAATTCTATCAACTATTTTTTCAATGTGATAAACATTACATAACTGTCAAGATAACAAAGCTAAATGTTTTTTCATAAGAAATTGGTTCATAAGAAAGTAGTACTCAGCTGGCCAAAAAGTTAAGAAAGTTCAGTAATGGATTGTTGAACATATATTTAAAACTCGATTTATCTGGGTACAAAATGTTATATATGTTATGTTGCCTGTCCCCTAGCAGTCTAAGTCCCATTATTAACTAAGACTTATCATAATCCTAGATCAGTGTCTCTTAACCTTTTTGGAGGTACTGAATCCCACAAATACCATACATGCATTCATCGAATCCTTCGTAGTTGGAAAAATAAAACGTGATTTTTTCTTCAAGTTCAAAACATATGTATACTGTATTAGCGCACAAACTGGCCAAGCATAGCGTGATGTCACGAATCACACAAGTGGGGTGAAACAAACCGCTGAAGCCCTGAAACTGACTCACTGAAGCCCTGGGGTTCGATCGAACCCAGATTAAGAAACACTGTTTTAGACGACATGGAACTTTTTCGTTTTCCATTAATGTGCATGCGCTAAACATCGAAAGCCAAAAACGGTTGTAAAAGAAGTGATAAAAACTTTTGATACTGGAATCGTGGAAAAGTTAAGAACGTTTCAGTACTGGACCGAGAAAACTTTCTTAGGGTCATTCCATGCGATATCGTCCAATTTTTGGAAAGTGCCTCTGGCACCCATCTCAGATTTGGTTCAAATTTCACCATAAACTGCTTCTGTAGAGACAAAAAACCCCTGAAATTTCAGCTCAGTAAAATAATCCTATCAAAAGTTATGCGCATTTTGAAATTCACATCATTTTAAGGACGCCAAATTGAAATGATTTTTGGCATTTTGGCGAGCTGTGTTTTAATTTGTACTAATGGAGATTAGCTGAAATTTGGCACCAATGCAGTTTTTCACCCAGAAAATGCATTTCAGGTATTATTTTGGACCAACAGTAAACGAGTTCAGAGATAGAAGGCTCCAAAAATTGCTGCAAATCACCATTTTAGGAGATCTTCCTGCATTTCATGAAGCTTGCGTTTGAACATACAAAGTAGAAAGGAGTTAATTATTGATGCATATTTTCCCCTGATCTAGTTGCAATTGATTTGTCATAAAAAGCAGCATTGATAGGCAATATAACATAGTAGAAATTATATTTTCCTGACTTATACTTCTTAAAATATTCAAAGTTGTTGACATTTCGTAGGCGCAAAAAAATGATGTAAACAATTAAGTTAGATGCTGAGACTTTACATTCCTAGGGGGGCATTGGACGATATGACATGGAATGACCCTTTATAAAATAAAAAACGTGTATTTCAAATAGCTTTGTTGTTTTGACAGTTGGTGCACTACCAAATAGTATCTGGCTGTCATGCATCTCTCAGCTAAAAGGTTTCCGACCACCGGAAGTTTGCTCTCACATTATTGCGATAAAATTGTCATTAGAGAATGCGGAAGCATTTTCGAATCCATAAAATAAAATAAATTGCTTTCAGGAGTAAGTATTCTTCTTCGATAAACGCTGCTATTCTGTTCAAATGTTTGTATTCCGGGAATAGAAAACTTTAAAGGAATCCATGCTTGGTTTCTGAAGAAAGTCAGCTCGTTGGCACGAACTTCATAACAAGACCGCAGCATCACCAGCGAAAACCAACTCAATGTAATAAAAATATTTTTCGGTTTTAGCCTAACATGTCATCGCTGAACAACTCAAGTTTAACAAGAAACGACACTGTATACTATGATGTTGATGTAATGCCTGTAGGCCTTCATTGGTTCTTAAACTCACTCATGGTCCTTGTAACATTGTGTGGTTTGGTAGGCAATGGCTTCGTCTGCTACTTTTTCTACAAAAGGAAAGTCAAATTTACATCCTTCAATATGCTTCTACTTAACCTATCGATTGCAGACATGCTTGGAGACATTTTTGCTTATCCTCACATATTTGTCGATTTGAAAATGCTACGAAATGTTTCACCATATCATGCCAGTGTGCTCTGTGCTGTAACGATAGGAGTTACCCCTTTTGGGGTAGTCACTGGGGTTACAATACTTACCATTGCATACATTGCTGTCAATCGCTTGGTATCAGTTCGATTCCCCTTTAAAACTGCATTTTTCAAGTCGCGAAAATACACATCTTGGATTCTTCTCATTATATGGTTGTGGAGTATCGCATATATTATTCCAAACGGTTTTGCCTTCCGTTATGACTACCAGTACGCAGTTTGCTACAGAGAGTGGCCAGAAGAAATAAACGGCACAGCTTGGACTATGGTTGGCTTAATCATAGCTTTTATTGGCCCTATTACCATCATGTTTGCAAGTTTCTTCGCAACGCTTCATAAATTCAAGTTAATCAATTCAAGTGGCTCTGCTGAGCAGCAAGAAGCGATGGAGAAGAAAAAACGAGCTGTAAAGCTTCTTGGGTATCTCATTCTAGGATATTTCATTTGCTGGGGTCCGTCAACAATTTATCTTGCTGTGTCCTTGATGTTCCCAAAGGTTTGGCCCGAAGGCGTGGAAGGTCAGTATGCAAGAATGAGAGCAATACGCGTAACCTTTCTTATCACACTCACAAACACTGTGCTTGATCCTATCATTTATGGTTATCACAATCTCGAGTTTCAGAAGTGCTTTAAGGAATTCTATCATAGTATGGTAAAGCACAGTCATTCTCTCGCAGCCGGTTCAACAGCAGTGTCAGGCGGAAATTCTTTTCAACCAGCTGGTAAGCAAGTGGAATCGAGCAGGCTATGAGTGAACTTATCAAGGAATTATTTTTGGGAATGGGGTATTCCTGAGACATATATACTTTCTCCATATGCAATAGATGAGCTTTGTAGACATTCAGTAGCGTGCTTGAAATCAATAAGCCCCCTGGGGGGCAAAATAGAAAATTTAGGGCATATACGATGGCTATGAATCAAATGCAAGCTAATCCATGATCCGCGTGCGATCGCTCGCGAGCGCGCAGGCACGCTTCCAACGTCGGGCATCCAAATCTATCAATGTCATTGCTAGCGAGCGATGAAATTGAGAGACTATGCATTCAACTATAATAGAAAGCTAATAATCAATGGTTTGGCTGTAAAAATACTTTGTGATCAAGTTGCTTCACTGTGCTACTTAATGTTCTTAATCCTTTAAAATAGCTGATTCTTTCGTAAGTAAATGATGAAGGTGAAGAACGTGAGGACGATGGGGGACTTTGATGCTCTTGCTGAGGAGCAATGGGGCTGTTCAATACATATGTCACGCTAAAATCACCATTTTTGAACCACCCACCCCCAATCATCAAGCTCTGTCACCTTTCTTAATCCCCTTGCGCTGCGTCACGGTTAGAACAAACGCACCCCAATGCACTGCAGCTCCGATGCAAAACGACATTTTAAAACAGTAAAAGAATTGGAAGAAGTAATACAGTTTTATTCCTTTTCTATGTTTTTTCAATAGCTGCAACAGCAGTAAGTGCCAACAAAGAATTGTTAACACAGCAGTAAATTATTAGTAGCGAATATGAAATTTTGAATCGCTTGCACAAACCGGTCCCATATCAACATAATCTACTATAAAACTAGAGTGTACTAAACATCAATGCTCAGGACTTCAGTGCTAGCATGTCCCATCTACGTTAAAACATACTAGCACACCATGTTGCATAGCAGGCCGCCTTGTGGGGCACAGTGGAAATATCCATCCGTATACGACAAAAATATGGCAAATTTCGAAAACATTTTCCAATTCTCTAGCAATTTAAAATATGTTACTTGGTTCCAGAAATCGATCTATAGCAAACAAAGTCTCCTCTAGCCAACCATGTTGTTTATTTTCCTGTAGCAATTAAAAATAGTATGTCATTTTCACAAAATATTTTATCAATGCTGTATGTTTCTATATGGTGTACCAACTGACTCATGATGGAGCACACGCAAAATGGGCCTTCCACCTTTCTCCAATTGCTTCTACCTCATTTCCAGACCCAGATTTGAAAAATACAGTCTCTCTTATGTAGTTTCCGCTAAAAACTTAATTTGTGACGCGAAAAAGCTCATGTCACTCTGAAGTTTTAATCTATCACCCCTACAGATACTCACTGTATTTCTAAACATTCGGGCTATATAAGTGAAAAGCTTTGATTGCTGACGGCTTAAAAATATGGATTTTTCTAGTAATTTTGTCGTTACTTTGTTGCTAATAAGTATATAATATCTTATCGTAATGTGTATCTTGAGAGCCAGTCAGAGGCGCGCTACAACATTTGTATTGTTGTTGGCCGAAATGAGACATTTTTGAAGATATTTGCTAGCATGAGTAAGCTGGGATTGGGATACATAAAATCCATAAAACATACTTTGATCGATAACTCCATTAATTTGGGTTGTGTGCCGAATATCGGAGCTCCTCCATTATGCAAAATATCTCGACAAAAAAATTTTTTCCATGACGCCATGGAATGAATTAAGTACCACCCAACCCCCTACTTAACAGTCATGGAGAATCACAAAAAACGTGTAGACACACCTACCCCTAAGATGTGACGTAATTATTGAACTTCCCCCAATGAGTACTAATTAGGACATAATTGCATATAATTACGTCTTTCTCTAGATATTTTACAGTTTTTATCTTCCGTTAATTGAGAAAAACTGTATTAGAAAAAAAGCGCAAAACGAGCCTACGCGCGCGATTAGCAGCGCGCGTGTGGTTTACTCATTGAAAGGTCTGCAAATCATGCGCGCTTGCATTTTATTCAACTCTGTTAGCAGCCCCAGAAACAGAGAGATATATGTTGATAAATTAGAATGAACTTCTATTGGTGCAGCAAGCAATGCGATCTTGGCGTTTGCTGTCCCTGACGTACCAATACATCAATGAAAATGGTAGCTGTATTTTTCTATCCCATTCAAGTGCTCTAGTTTCTCTTGTAGAAGGTGATCTTTCTGAGACGTGTTCTTGAAAAAGTATTATATGAATGCTTTTACATGGCAAATCACTAGCGAAGTTGATATTTTATTCTCATGACATTTCAATGAACTATTTATTGCAAAAACTGGAGACTCAAAGGGGGTGGTCTTATACTCATGTCTCATATCTTGGTCATGTACTTGCTTATAGGAGTGTAAAAGTAAAATAGATACCACATTTTCTTGACTAGAAGCCGTGGCTTTCATTTTTTTCTCAGAAGAAATTGTAGCTTGTGTTTAAGTTTGGCTTCTATCCAGGGGCAGTTTCTATTATATTGGAGTGACAGAAATTTGTTTTGTTTGTCATATTGCACTGCACATAAACACATCAAAAGCAAAAATATATTGAAAAAATTACAAACATTGATGATTTAAACTGAGAATGACTATGGCAGAGAAGAGAAAAAGCTGACTTCAAGTTCAAACAAGGTTTGTTATAAAAGAAGTCATTCTTATTCCATTTGCACCTTTAACATATCCTTTTGAAAAAGTAAATGCGGCTTCTAATCAAGGGTGGCTTTTACCTATCTCTTAAAGAGAATTTGGATGGCTTCTATTAATGGGTAGCTTCTATTCAAGAAAATACAAGATCATTCTGTTCTGTGCAGTCATTATGAAGTACAGTTCTGTGTTTTGTGAAGCCAAAAATCTGAATGCCCAAAAATAGGGTCAAGGCTCTCTCAAATCCTATATCCTGTGAAAAATGAGAAAATCCTACTTGAGGAATTTGAGCATATCAGGAGAAAATCAGGGGTAAAGGAGAAACATTTCACTGAAAATATCAGGGAAATCAGGGATTTTTTCAAGAAATAGCAGTGACAACCCTAGTAAAAAATTTCAACTACACAATTCAAGAAAGACATACACATAACCATCACACAAGGTGATGCTAAGCTACATGACATTTCAAGGAGATCAAAAAGAGTCAAATTGGCACTTTATAACTGACTAAACTTACCAATTACAGAGCTACTTGTATAGTTGGTTGTCTGCACAGTTGGCAAAACATATTCATTAACTGACAATGAAACAAAAAAACTGAAGGGCACCAGCCAAAGGCAAATTGTAAAATAAGCCAGGATCTAAAAAGGAAGATGTTTATTAGGACATACAAAATAATGCTTTCAGGCAAAATTTTAGAGGGCTACTTGAGAATGAAAAGGTCACCCAAACTATAACAATGCAAATAATCACCTCTTATACAACATATTACCATGAGTAAAAGCTAAAATTTTGACAGAACCTTGTGAAATGACTCTGCTTTTGAATAACTTGCACAGTGAATAAACATTGTGTATTGTGTAGCTGCTTCAGATCTTGCAAGTGAAAAAACATCTAAACTAACATCTAAAAGGGTATATATAAGAGTACAAACCTCCTGAAAACTATAGTATACATCTGCAAAGTACTTGAATGCAAAGTAGTGATTGATAACAAGAAGAACTGCAAAAGAACACATGATTTACATGTTTTTAAGGAGGACTGCTCTAGAAAAGCCATATTATGACCATAGCAATTGGTAGAAAAGGCTTTGAATTATTGGAATAGTGTTACTGGAATAGTCAAATAGGAATTTCCATCATAACAGTAATGATCTAAATTGTCAGTGGTTAAGAGGATAGGACTTAATTGTCAGGGGGCTTGTCCCCAGGCAAAATTTTAAAACTGCGCTCTCTACAGTATTGGAAAATGATCCTTTGCAAGATTGGAAATGTGCCATTTTCTTACTAGATGGATAGCACAAACTTCAATTTACACTTAACTACTCTGTAGAGAAGAAAATAGCAAGATGTCAAATGATCAAAATTCAAAGTGCACATTGCACAATTCAAGTATTGCACAATTGACAGTTTTGCAAACTGTAGAAATAGAAGTTTACCTTGTACATTCAAATACAAGGGTAAAAGTGCTCTATTCCCCCAACAGAGGGCAACACACCCACTATCTATATGTCTAAATGACTGATAAAAACTCAAAAAATGAACACACTTGTACAAAGAAATACATTTGATAAAATCCAGAAAAACTATCCTTGCCACTTGCCACCAACAAATATATCCTTGTTGAAGAGGTTGGAACTCAATTCAAACAGAAAACTCAAATCATTAGTGCTTTAAGGGATTTTCAAACTTTAGCTTGGGGGCCCCCTAAATTAAAGAATTCTAATGGGCTCCTGAATGTATGCCCACTATGCCTATGGGAAATGTGCCAATGTAATATACAGGAGGATTTCAAGGTATTCCTTTTACTAAAATAATGCAGAATATCAAAGGTCACAATAGAAATGAAGAGAAAGATACAAAGCAGATCATGTCATTTAGTGTGTGCACCACATGCACCCACACAAATCAAACTGCCAGTGCTATTGATCACATGTGACAACAAGTTCTTTTCAGCATCTATTGTTATCCTCCACTTCCAATGTCATCAGTTTTAAGAGTCACCAACATTAACTTTCTCCATAAATCAAATGATGAAATTTTGAACATATTCATCAATTTTTTCTGACTTTCTGGAGCAGAGTCTGATGATGAAGATTATCATTGCATGCTTTAATTCTTATGCAATGTTTCTTGAGCTAATGTGTGGGTGCACATGTGAAAATTTTCTTAGCAGTGTGATCACATGAGCAAAATCATATGTTGGTGAAGTACACACTAAAATATTTTATCAAGTACTCATTTGAAATGCTACAAAATGTCCTCCTCAAACATTTAACATAACACATGTGAGATAAGTAGATGTGACTTTCACTGAACAATGGAGGTGTACAGTGAAAAGTTTTCTAACAAAGGAGCTGTGGCATGGTTCTCGTTTTGACTCCAAGACAATGAGCAGCATTTTATCACTAAACATCACTGATACAAAGAAAAATATGACTAAATGATAGTTGGAGAGTGAAAAGATATGAACAGAGGCATGCCAGAGTATGGGCTGTGAGGGGTGCTACAACATTACATTTACCCAGACCATCGGTACTTCTATAGCTTGTCAGCAAATATTTGCCTTGCCATCATCACTTGTCAGTAATCAGGGTCTGAGCAAACTCCTTTAAAATATTTTCTAAACTTATCCAAAGCCAAATTACCAAATTTCCAAAAGCACAAAATACATCTTCATTTGCATCTTGAAGCCTCATAAATAGATAAATGTTATTTTCAATACTATATCTTATGATTTTTTTGGAGGACTATGCGTTTTATCATAAATTGCAAAATGAAAAAAAATAACATGTATGATGTTTAATGCAACACAAAGTTCTATCAATTCTAGGATATTTTAAAATTTCTCCAAAAAAATCCAAAACTTCCATAGCCATTTTGAAAAACCTCTCTTTTCCAAAACTTTCGAGGTCCTGGAAAATCACATTATCAATTTCCATAACTTTCCAAAACCTGTATGAACCCTGGTAATTAATCATCACTTGTTGGTAATTCTGGGACATTTAGCGGATTGTTATTATATTTTTGTTGCTACACCCCCCACTCAGAGGTTTTTCAGCATGACATTGATTATGGACAAAACGTATGTGGCAGATTGACAATGGATAGATACATAAAAGCTATGGATAGAGAACATAGATGAGATGGATTGAGATGAAACAGTATGGAGTATGCAAAAGGACTATCATATTTATGGCTAGGTAGGTTGATTGATGGATAGGTGGAAAGGTACCACCACTCCAATATAGCATGCAAATTCATGTATAGTATATCATTTCATGCAAATTTACATGCTAATCAGAAACATTACTATAGTTAAACTAGTAAAGGAGAAATGTACTGAGGGACATACCACAACTAGATATGAAGCTCAGTGATGACAGTGATATATATGGAAAATTGCTGAGAAGGTTTGCATAAAATCCATGTGACAAGAGAACTAATCCAACGAGGTACACTGGAAGTTGCTCAAACAGCAGAATACCAATTAGTGCACATGTTGTTGACTGAAAAAAATGAATGAATTAGAAGGGCAAGAGACCACTTTAAAGCATAAGACAAGAAGACAAGATCCTTCATAGACTGGTTGAGCATCTAGTGATAAACAAAGAGCTGGAAAAACAGATTCATGAAATTCTCAGATCAGAAATTCCATTGTGAATCCAAATAAATAACTAATTGAACTATTTATTGAAATATAGGAGAGGTAAGATTTTATTGTCTTAATACCTTATTCTCAGTACACAAGAAACCTCTTCTTAAGAAAATCTTGACTCAGTAAGAGTTATCTTAAAATGTGGAGGGTTTGCTGACAGTTCTAGTTTTGTAAAGTTTCTGTTAGCACCTGTATTTTACTTATTTTGTATCTATATATGAAGTACTTTCATAATAATAGATAGGTGGTAATTGATTTTGATACTCCTTGCACTATCACCTAAAGTTATCTTGAAAATTTTCAATATTAAACTAGACATTTGCTGTTTGATAATGGGGAAATAAATAAATAATCACAGCAGAGCAAATAAATTGAGAAAGTGTGTAGCAACCATTGATAAAGAATGTATATATATGCAGTAAGACAATGATTGATCTTGATTCTTGATAGGCTGCAAACTATTGTTTTTGTAGCATGATCTAGCTTAGTTTACTTACTTCTATGAAGCTTTCTTATCCTTTGTAGTATTCAATATTTTTAGGGGACTTAATAAATTTCTTGGTTGAGAAACAGAAGGCTTATTGGAGAGGAGGGGCTTCATTGAGAGGGGGGAGTAAAAAGAGAATCTACAGTAAAAAAAGAGGCTTCATTGCAGTTTACATATTTTGGTTATGAAGAAACCTACAGCAAAAAAATATTTGACAAGAGAAAGAGGAAAAAGGCAAGAAAAAGGTAAAAATCAATTACCAAATATCATTTGTAGATCCACTCATTAAAATCCAACTAACATAGAAATTCACATTTAGAAATACATAGGAAGGGCTTTCTTTTCAATTAGTTGAGCTACTGAGTAATGTCATACCTAAGAAGTTCTCCACAAAAATTTTCAACTGCTTTATATAATTATTTATGTAGGTATTTACATCAATTTCTGGTTCCTTGTCTTTTGTAGCTGCATATTAACTGATGATTCTAGTATATAGGGGCATTAAAATAAAACTGAATAATGTAATTAATAAGCTCTTACAATTAGCAAATACTTGATGACTTTTGCAGTTGCGACAGTGTATTCTTCTACAACTTCTGCTAAGTAATAGAGTCCAGCAGCTAGAAACAAACAAAGAGCAAGTGTTACTCCATTTCACGTCACAGTGAAGTCAAATGTGCAATCCACCAAAGATGATAAAAACTGTCTTTCACACATACAAGAATCCACCATCCATTTTTTTGTTTTTCATTAACACACCCGCTGCTCTTACTGCCTGGGGGGTTTTCCAGCAGAAAAGACCCTTGGCTTTCGGGCCTAATCAGTCTTATATAAAAGATAACATATTCATACCAAGAGAAAGTGTGAGAAATACTATGTGAATGACAGTCGAAACCCAGCTTAAAATATACAGAAACATGCTGATTTGTCAACTGGCACCAACACGAAGTTGTTTTGCACGTCAACTGAATGAACGCCTTTTCTCAGGCATCCCA
>OLMO02000297.1:7722465-7740258 GCA_900291935.2 Cassiopea xamachana
AAGTTAGTTATTTCCATTGAAGTCAAAACGTCACCATGTGTTGTGGATGCTGTTCACGAGGTCTTTTTATAAGAAACTAACTCTCTCTCTTCAACTCGAATACACGTTTTTTTTAAGAAAATCATTATTTTGCCTGAGCCTCAATTTTCTTAACTGTTTCCGAAATTGAGCCTCAGATTTTCTTAACTTTTTCTTAATTTTTGCTGAAATAAATTGGCTAGAGTGTTTTACACTTTCGTTAATACTATTGCATACTTGAATTTGAATTCCATCTTTAACATTTTGAATGCAATAACGACGAAATTACCGATTTTTGGCCTATAAAAACACGTAATTTTGGAATTTGAGCCTCGTGATTTTCTTACGATTTTCTTAAGATTTTGATGATTTGAGCCTCATTTTCTTATAAACTTTTATCTTATAAAAAAAATACGTGTAGTTCAGTTAGTAGCTCGCCGAAGGCCTGTAAGGGCTGGTGCCACGAATTTTGCGACTGGGGTGGCTGACTCTTAGGGCAAAAGAGAAAGACAAGGTCCCCTGCGAGCAAAGCGAGGCCCCCCAGACCTTGAAGCATTGGGTGCTATGAGGCCCCTTGGAGCTTGTGGCTCTGGGGCAATTGCCCACTGCCTCTCTCGGTGGCCTTGCTCATCATCATCCGGTGCCATCTACTCCCAGCAGGTCGGCTGTCATGCCAAGGTGCATTTCATGCACGTGGGCCCAAAGATCTCCGGTAAGGAGTTAGCTTTCCTCATTGGATTTCAGAGGTGAGCTCTTTTGAATATCAAGAACGGTTTATAAAAATTTATAAACAGACCACATTAACACAGTACTAGCTTCGATGGCATTTCATGTACATTTGTTAGTGGAACACGTGTGATCGTCGTCGAAAACAATACATTTCACGACAGTGCAATAGGTCTCAATATTATTCTTAATTTGTTCTCAATTTTCCATCAAATTTCAGGCTCGTGGTTTTATAATAACTCAAATACACAAAAATTCTGAGTCTTGATGAAACTTGAGTCCTGCATTCAGGGCGTAGCTAGCGAGGGGTGTGGAGTGTCTGTCACACCCCCAACCGTCGGTGATCTTGTCGGTAAATTTTGATTGAATGGTTTTCATCGGTACATGACTGGATGCTCTGCCAAAACCCAGTCAAAAGAGTGTTGAAAATGCCCTTTCTAACATCAATGCACCCATGAAAAAGGGAACTCTTGCTAAAAAAGCACCTTTTGTCGGTAAATTAAAGCCTCTGTCGGCAGTGGTGTCCTGGCAGGGAGCCGCGGGGCCGTGGTCTCCCTAGCGAAGCGTTGTGAAAGGCACCGGAGAAGGGAAAGGGCGCTGATGGAGAGAATGACTAGTGTGCAAATAAAGGACAATTAATTTAAACCTGGACGTGAACAGACTATCGAGCTGCAAGTTTAGGAGGTAAGACATCAAGAAAGATACCAACTAGATGGGGAAATCCAGTTAGTGGTCAAGCCAAAACCAGATGGAGAGGCAGCTGTAATACAAATTGTATTTGTTGGGGAGATGAGATTGATTTGTTCAAAACCGGTTTGTGCTCAACGTTTTACATCGTAAACGCATGCGCACAAGCGGCTTTTTTGGTAGGTGACGTAATGCTACTTACGATGGTTTTTAAAAAGGTCAAACGGAATGGCCAGAAACCAGCAGTGCAAAATCTAGTTTATGTTTGCAACATAACCTTTATGTTTACGTTATGTTTATGCTTAGTTTATGAAGCAACATCGTGCGTGAAGAAACAAAAATCGTTCTGCGCGTGCGTTTACGATGTAAGAATTGTTCACTATGATTGGTCGAACAACAGATCACAAGCTTTGTTTAAAACAATGGACCATCGCTCTCGTCTCCCCAACAAGTATAGTTATGCCTCATCATGTCTATTTCGTGGACGAGCATGCGCAAAAGGGTAATTTGGGCGTAAGCTTTCGAAGACATTCGTTATGATTTGCTCTGCGTCAAGTTATTTCTAAAATTTTGAAGAGGATTATTGGACAATGTGAGTTACTATTATAATTTTAGTACTTTTTAGTTTCAGCTGCTTATTGGTTCTATCGCTGACTTGTTTGTGTATTTGTTTGTTTGTTGAGTTAGGCCTTAATTTAATAAGTACTTGTACTTATTCAGCTTCAGATTATTCACGTAAATACTGAAACCAAGAGTCTCTCTGAGGCTACCTCTAACTAACCAGCACAGTGTCTCTAGCTATATTTCAACATCATATTAAATTTTTTCTACCACTAGTGAGTGGACTCAATGGCACCAAGCTGCAATGCCCAGTAAATTCACCAAGTCAAGTGCATATTGAAGGAGAGCTCTTGGTCCAGTACTCGACCTTTTATCTGGCAAAATATATATTAGAAATTTTCTTTTACCTCTGCTCATTATTGTATAAAACAGGGAAATCTTTATGAATGCACAAGCAAACCTCTTCATCTTCTGAATAAGGTATTCATTTACGTGTAGTAACCTGCACATGTAGTAACAGTAATAACCTGTACCCAGGAGTATGGAAATTTTCAGCAAGAGCTCGTCCGTGCTAGAAAGTTGCGGTTACAAGTTAATTTTCAGACATGTAACTACGCATGCGCGGGTGGACACGCAAGAAAAAAGCGCGGAGACCCGTGTTCTTTGCACTTACATGTCGTCAAAACTAATCTTAACTGATGCTTATACAAGAGTTGCTCTTACATGTATTAAGGTAATAAACTACTTACCACCATCAACCATTGGTAATATGGCCATAGAATGTGAAATGTCAAACTTATAAACATATTTCTTGAAATTCTTCTAAATTCCTTACTCATCTCAGAATTTCCTTCTTATTTCTTTATTATTTTCATTTCATTCTTTTTCCCTTCCAAATGGCTAAATATCCTTATGGTGAGGAAATTTACTTACAAGTGAAAGCACTGTTGCTAGTATCTCTGAAGTAGATATCTGAAGTAGATATGGCTGTCTAGAACGGAACAGTTAGGCTTGTTTCGAGACCAATGTGAATTTGTTGTTAATAGAATGACTTTTATGCACATTGAGAGAGTGTAATGAGGCCTCAGCTAGAACGAAAGTATAATTTAAGAAGCTATCATTTTTGATTTTGGGTACAGGGGTGAAAACGCTTTGGAGGAGTGCCAAATTTAAAATCCAATTTGAATGACATTAGTAGCAATTTTTTGAGGTATAAATTTTTTCAGCATTTCAAGATGGGGCTTCAAATGTTATTGAATATAGTAAATGGGGTACGTAAAATTTTCCATTTGTCTCAAAAATTCTTCTACCCTTGTAACCACCACTAAAATTGACACCTCCCTTTGCAAAGGTTGCGCATGTTTTTCTATGCATAATTTAGCTATCTTTCATGTAAATCTATATTGACTTGAATGGTATGTAATGTACCATCTTCAAGCATATTCATTACTGCCACTATGCCACTACAGCTTTTACCCACAAGCCAAATGATCTCCAACAAGCCAATTGACCACCGGCAAGCCAAAGGATTAACGAATGATTTGCCAACAATTTTGGCAAAAGTAGGGGTGTCACACCCCACCTTCACCTTAGCACGCCCCTATCTGCAGCTGAGAGAAATTTGCAATCATATGAGCATAGGGGCATAACAAAGGATTTAGATATTGGTGTACGAATAGTCACTGCCATGTTAGGCAGTGCTTGCGAACTTGAGAAGAGAATGACATGAAATAATATGATTAATTTCTTTACAGTTTCTTCTAAGAAAATTAATTAAGGCCAACTTCTAGAAAAACAACAGTATTACATGTTGAAATTACATTACATGGTACAAACTTTGCATGTTGAATGGAACCAGGGACGCCGGATAAGGGGACAGAGGGGAGCAAGAGCCCCTCCTGCCTTTCAGTTGGGGGGCAGGAGGAGCAAAGGTGCCCTTTGTGAAATGCAATAGTGCCACTTTTGGACAGTGATGATGCAACAGGGATCAAACAAGCTATATGAACAGGCAACATGTGATTGGAAGAGAGAGTTATTTGTATAACTGTTTGAAATATAGGCCCTGCGAAAGGATGGAACAAAAATGTTCCAAAGAGGTGCCTATGTTAGGCGGTTTCCCAAAGAGGAGCCCATCGGCGTCCTTTTGCTTCTGTTGGCCCCCCATGCCCCACTATCGCTCCAGTCTGCCTGAAAAGAACCTAACTACAAATAGTACAAATCTTTATTTAAAGGAATATTACACATGGTATAAAAGTTTTGCACAGTCTGAAGTTGCATACATTTCTGTTCCATAATTTTATGTTTTCATTGAACTCAAGTAGAGTGCTAGAACTTTTATTCTTTTGGAAGAGATGAAAAAAGGTAATGTGCATGGTATTTTATAGCGCATCGTGGTCACAAGTTTGGTAACTGCAAATGATTATCAATTCTCAGGTTATAATTACTGCGGTTTCCAAAAATACATCTTTCATAATTTCTGGACTGAGATTGTTTTTGCTTTATGCATTTAACCATTTACAACTGCAGATTGCGTTGATAAGTCGTTAAATGCTTTTCTCTCATTTTTTCTGATTCTCTGCCTCGATCTTCTTACACCAACTGCAAAGCTCTTTCCTGAATTTGATTTACTTTAGAATTACTACCTCCGTCATGGAGCCAGGAGAGTCGCGGCCGGGCAAGGGGGCTACGGCCCCCAATTTTTTCGAAATCATCAGATATTCGGAAATTTTAATGCTTCGTCGGATAATTTTCGGACTTTTGTTGTTAGTGAAGACAAAGGTTTCGAACTTTATCGGAAAATAATTGAACTTGCCTCCGTCGCTACTCTACAGTTGCTAAGACGCCCCTGCATGGAGCACCCACACCAAAAGGCAATAATTAAATTATGACTTCATTAAAATGGATACTCGAGCAAGTGCATGCAGCTTATGATTAGCTTTTTTACTCAGGGTACAAAAGTATGGAAGCAATGGGCCTAAAAATTCGGCTTCAAAAATGACATAAAACTGTTCGAAAAGTTTGCAACTACTTCCCCATGGAAGTGACAGCTTTCGTGACCAAAACGAATTCCTATGTAAATAACCGCTTCTATTTTAAAAACATACTAAGCTCTTTCAACCATCCTTTAGTAATGTATAGAAAAATGGAAATTTAAGCACGATTAAAGATTGTGAATTGTCAGACTGCCAAATGATAGCATAGAAATACTTCCGTATTATCAAGCTTTCATTTCCTGAAATTGGGAAATAAATTGGATGCAAGATGTTTGCAATATTTATAGAATTCAAAATACTTTGACTTAAGAAATTCAGTGGGGGAACAAGGAGAATGTGGACGGCTGAAAAGGCTTATTGAATAGAGGAGAATGAACCGTCTACAAATTTTATAGATAAATGAGATTTTCAACCATTTTTATGACAAAATTTGTAGCTTCAGACTATTTTACCATCAGAGCAAATATCAATACAGCTTGTGAAAAGAATTCTACACCAGTATAACATCAAAAACTACAAAAAGGCTAAGCTATTTGTGGCCACGTTTTTATTCGGCGGAAGGCCATCATCTCCATGCTTTTGTACCCTTCGTGTTGATCTTCAACAAGCTTTTTAAAGCTTAGTTTTTTATCAAAAGGAATTTCAATTAATTTTTCACTGTTACTTCCTTTTATTTCTGAATGCCCAATTAAGACCGTTGCATCATTTGTTTTGTTGCCAAAAATCATTAGATGACATGTATCATCATTCAGTATCATAAAATTACTCAAAATCCAAACGGCTAGAACAGAGCTAGCTGCCTCTAAATTGCTAATGAAAATACTGAGTTCTGTATGGCATGCATAGTGGTGCCATCAGTATAGTTACAAATTTGTGTTTATTTACAAAGAGAGAACTATCATTTAAAAACACGATAATTAATAAAGGCCCCATTACTGACGCTTGTCGAACAGATTTTTATATCTTTCCATGCACTAAATGTACTATTCATTTGCACCCTTTGTTTCCTTTTCGAGAGATAATTCTGAATGAGCTCTAGAGTGTTAATGCTAAGTCTATAAGTATGCAATACTGCAATTAGAAGTATGTCAATAAGGAATTCAGACAAGTTCGTGGCTTGCTTTGGTAGCTGCTAAATACATTTATTCAACCAAGTCTACAATATTTAACAAAATAAAACTTTACTAGTTTCTACAAATGTGCACTATTTACAAAAGACTGTAACGTGAAAGAAATACATATTTCTTAATTTAGAATACACCTACAATGATTGCCAAAATTACTGGAATGCAAACACGATTTCAGCATATTTCTGGTCTTGGCCCCCCATACAATATTAATTTATTTCGAGATGGGGGTCCTGTCACTTATCTTTGGAGTACGATTCGTCCTGTCCTATGTCTTATCTTAAAAACTCAACATTGTTCCGGGGAAAGGGGGCTATCTTTTACCTCTAAGAGGTGATTTATTAAGAGAGCCTTTGAAAGGAAGACAGTGTACTTTCACAGCTATTTTCAGCTGGGTTCCAACTACTTTTGGTAATGATTGTAGCTAAAAGCCTTGTAGCTAAACAGTCTGTAGAGCATGTAGCTGCACGAATGAGGCAGGTTTCTCGAGAAGAGTTTGTATATGAAATTTGGGCTATGCACGCTGGCAGGCCAAAGAAAGGACAAAAAAGAAAAAGTTAGCTGATTATTGCAACTGTTGTTAATATAACTGTTTGCTGCTGGCAATCGCTAGCGGTACTTCTAGAAGGACATGGCGTGCATGCAAAAGGCTTCAACAAACACGAACGAGATCTCGTCTAGTTCTGGCGTATGGGCAGTTAGCCCAGAAGTGAAGGTCACTATTTTCTTCATTCTAGGAAAAATCCAAGTGTGTTCAAGAATATGCAAGTAAACTTTGATGTTAACTTTAGTAAACTTCGAGCTTCCGAAATTTGTTATCTACTGTGTACTACAATTACCTGTTTCTTACAGAGACCACAAGACATTTGTTTTTTAACAGCATTTGGACAATTGCGCGTGATAATAAGGTTCAAAGTCATCATGATTTATTCATTGTATTCCGATGAGGTTTACGTAGGTGTTGGCAACAACTTTGGGGAGTTGGCACCTATACTGCAATTAAAACGAAAGCTGCCTGTACATGACGTCATTGAATCGGGTGGAAAGTCAAATGTTTTTGATCCTAGCAACGGAGAGTTCTGTGGTATGCTTTCCAACGGAATTCTTTGTGTTGGCGTAAATTCTCCCCCAGAAAATGAAGCATCAACTGTCTTCAGCTTGCCTGTACATGTCGGATTTGTACTTGATTCTAGTCGAAGTAGTTGGCCTAAGAAATTGAAATTTGGTGATATATTCGATTTCCGCTGCTTGATGAACTCGTATGCATCATCTAGCGACAGTCTATCAACTTTGATAAGATACGCCAAACAAATTGTAACTGATCGTGACATTCCAGCATTACAATGAACCAAGACTTTACCATTTTGCTGCTGAATCGATTCTGTTTCGATAAAAAAAGACAATTAAATTTATGAATGGAAAGGTTATGCTTGCATAGTGGATTTAAATTTGTGAATTTCGAGGGGTCTCTAGAAATAGGATTGCTACAAATACCTTGTTATAGAGAACCATTTGGTCTTTATAATCACAAGCAAAATTTGTGACCATATTTACCAGGGAACAGATTTAGATGTTTACATTCTTGTTTATAAGAATACCTAAATTTTTCCGAGCCTCAATATTCTTAATTTTTCTGATTTTGAGCCTAGAATTTTCCTTAAAGTATTCGTACATACAAAAGGTGCAACTTCGCTAAAAAGATTAAGGAATATATTCCAATCTTTGTTGACATTTTACTACATCATAAAATTAAGCAAGAGTTTATGTTTTGTATCGATAATGCAAAAGAACATCTGAAAGCAGAATTACAACTAGGAAATAAAAAACTCTCATGTCTCGATGAAGCTTCAACCTCGCATTATTCTTTAATTATTCTTAAATTTCAACAATTTTGAGCCTCAATATTCTTATAAACTTTATTCTTATAGAGAGTGTATTGATGGGGTGTGTAGAATTATGAAAGGTTTTGCACATCTCACCACGCCCTTTTTTCACTATCCAATTTTAAAAAATTTGCTTTTTGTCGTAGAAACCTCAAACCTTAAAACCAACCCTATTACTACAGCTAATGCAAACATCAGTGGGAAAAAGTAGTTTTACTTTGAATTTGAGGATGATAGCAAATTGAAACAATAAAGGCGTTTCCTCCTTTATTCAGGACCATATCCATGATACCAGTCATAGCGCCCCTATCGATGTTAACTTTTGTATTCTATGTAAAGTCGGTGATGAACTAGATTTACTTGTTCACGAGAGTTTGCTTATTCCTAGGGTCGACCCACATTTAACCAGTAAAGGTTTTTTGCCTATTCACATTATATTTCCTGTTTTCTGCCCCTCTGTTTTTGAATTTTTGATTAAATTCATTACCTACTTTGTTTTTCACGCTTATCTATAAAAACCCCCATGTTTCCTTTCTACTAGGTGAGGATGGGTCAAACTCATCCCGAAACGCTCTGGGTTATATCGTAAAGGATTTGCGAAATGGTACAAAATTATTGCAGAATTTACTGAATAGTGCGAAAATTGTGCAGAATGTACCGAAGGATACAACAAACATGGGGTTGGTGACGCACCATCTAGATTCGTCTATGATAATCACCTTCCATCTTTAAAAATGTCATTAAGAACATCGTGATAAATAGCATTATCATCAAAGTAAGCATCATCATAATCATCATCACCCATAGCAGGAACGATTTCCTTTTATGTTATTCACTGTTGTAATAGTGCTATAAAAGAATGTTTACATCGCTGGGCGATGCGTAAAAGCCATTGGGTGACTAACCGAACATGACTATTTCATGACGTTGAAAACTCACCGATGAAATTCGAAGTATCTGCAAAATAGCTGGAAATATCTTCATTGAATGAATCATCTACCGGTATCTTCTTGTAAATAAAGAGATCTTCGAAGTTATTTCGACAATTTTTTGATACATTGATTATTGCAGTGATTCCAAGCCTTTGAAGGATTTCGCGATTTGCGGCATGCAGTGCGCTTCCCAAGAACAAATGGGGCAACAACTGCACAGGCTCTCTATCCGCCTCACCAAACAGGATTTGATCTGTTGGGTCCCTCATCACTTCTGTGAATCTGCAGTCAGTGTGAAGGGTTAGTGGAGATGAAACACAAAGCTGTCGATTTTCTATTGAAAACTTTTGAATTCCACCTGAAGAAGATTAGGAAGCTGTATTAGAAAAACCTTTGAATAGTGTTTAGTCTTGACTGCTCAAAAGTTTAAGAATTTTACCAATTCCTAACTGTTCAGCACTTTCTACTTATGCCTTATTGGCCTTAATATAACCCGGCCCTTATAACGCCAGGAAAGAAATTTGGTATACCGCCACTTAAGGCCACAGCTAACGCCACTCAAAAAGGAATGACAGTGAAAAGTGATAAGGCCTTGCATCATTCTTAAATTGTTCCTAAGTTTCAGAGATTCTGAGCCTCAACATCCTTATAAACTTCACTTGGAAGCGTATCGCAAATTCTTTCAGTTCTATTGATCGTCTACTGATCTCAAGGCCAATTGTAAACAGGTTACTTAATTGTTACCGTGGATAAGTGAGTTTTAAATGAAAAATGAAAAGGAAATGATTCTTATTTCTACACCGATTGCATGTGTTTCTGATTCGATTGAACGTGTCGCCTCCCTACCCCAGCAATTAAGCATAAGAACCTCAAGACTCCCTTTCTCTGATAACGTGCTATGTCAACAATTCCAAAAATAAGAGCTACAAAAATAACGCCGCTGCTTTGACGATAATTGTGAATTGTGGGCCCTTTTTACGCCGACTTTTTAACGCCGCTTAGGGAAAATTACCGCCATTAAGGGCCGGCATAAAAAGGGCCAATAAGGTAAGTTGAGCGACCATACGTGTGTTTTGTTACCAACAAAAAGCGCATTTGGCGCCAAATGCTGTTTCATTCATGAATGACCCTAGAATCCACGTGGCCTACAGGTACCTTTCTTCAGATCACAATCGCTGTAGTAATCTTATTGATCTTTTACATCGCAAGTAGTATGCTTACTATCAATTTCGTTAAATTCACTCTGATTTAATAATACTTTATTATCAAATCAAAGCTGTGGGCCTGAGAAATGTGAGAAGTCCAAGGTTAACATTTAGAGGACCTGTAATAAACTAGAAGCGGCATTTGGAAATACAACTACCACAGTAACATGTTCTTTTTACATATTTCATGGTTTTCCCTACAACTTGCACATATGGTCAGGTGCTCGGAAATCTTGCATGAAAATATCCTTCCTAAATTACCAACCAACATCACTTCGCCCATCCGATGCGGTGAATGTGACTAAATCTGCCATCTGAGCTTTTAGGTTTATCAAAGTCCTTTCCGCTAAAACAGGGAATTCAACCCACGAATAGTTGCCTAAAAATTCACCGCGAGTATTCTAAAACCACAGCTTCTTCGTTTATAATTTCGAAGGCTGTACCGTAATCCTTTGTGTGCCTCACAAATGATGTATTGAAAAGTACATTTCCAAAAGAAAACAAAAACTTCGATGATTAAACAAACAAAAATGCCTTGGATTCAAACGTATCGTAGTGAGTCAACGGTGATTAACGCGTATCAATGAAAATTGCTGAATTTCATTTTAGTATTGTTTGAATATATTTACCGTCGAGGAAGAATATTGAAGTTGAACGTTTCCCTCTCTGAAGAACATTTGCCATTTGAATCAAGTCTTTTCCAATATTCTCTTCACATGAAGTATTGTCGTATAAGATAATTAGTTGGTATTTATCTCTTTGAAGTTTTCTCCGCAATTCATCTGATAAGAACATATTTTCGATTGATTTTCTACTCCTTTGACATCGTCTGATCAGCAACGGTGAACAGTGAATATTTACAGCTGATTTTATATGAGTGGAGGTAAACTCGCTTCGTGGTCGAATGTCGATTAAGGTATAACAGTCTTTAGCCAATTTGGTGAGTGAGGATCCTGATAATGGCATCAATTCGCATTTCATTATGGATTTTGCCTTCATTACTCGCCTCTTTCACTAGACTTTTTTGACCTGTAGTGATTACAGTCTTCTAAATTTATCACGTGTGGCTTGTACTTAAATCACACAAAAGAAGCCTGGGTCGAGTCTCTAATAATAGACATGACTATGAGGTTTTCTTTCGTGACCGCTCGTCACAAATGAATGAAGATGGCGAACAAAAGGAAAGCTGTTGATAAACATCCTAAGTAGTCACATGACGCAATGACGTACGATGGAACGTGTGGACTTCAAACGATTTATCAACAAAAGATTATGAGAAAGTCTTTTGCACTACGCAAAAAAGAGTTTCAATTGCTCTGCTTTACAGGAGAATTCAAAGGGTTGGATTTATCAAAAAAAATCAGGTTTGCTGTTCTGAGACCCCTACAATATACCGAACTCGTTCTGCTGCAAGAAGAAAGGTCAGAATTTCAAAGTCTGTCATTCTCAGGTCGACGATGAAATAGGGCCTAGCAATCTTGTTATCACACAACAGTTCTTGCATATTGTTACGTACACTTAAGAAACTAGTCAGCCCTGGGTTGGGTCCCTTACAGAATACAAAACAAAACATGTAGTTCTACGTAAATAGTGCTTGAATCAGAGTCCAATGAGTATTGTTGGAGGTACTTGCAAACAGGAAGGAATGGCAGTCGTTTGTGTGTTGTGTGGAGGAAATCAACAGAACCTAGCTTTCCTATCCAGTCACTATCCTATTATCTTTGGTTGAATAAACTGATGCAATAGTCTGCGAATGACGTCACAATCTAATCCACTAGAAATCTTTATCACAATGTAGAGAGGCGTCTCTTTTTTTCATTTTCTGGACATATTTGTAGTCCTTGCATGTAATGAAGAATAACCATGGAATTCAGAGTCGTACGTCAAAATCGTGCTAAAAACCCACCCCATTTGTGGTCCAACTGACGTTTAAGCAACCAATTCCGGCACATTCTTGTTGTGTTTGTGAATTCCATTACGGGCAATGTTTGAGTTTACGTGTCTTAATTAGGTCTCGTGCTATGTGAGTAATTGTTGCGATAAGCTCGCACTTAAAACAATCTAGTGATGACGTCATAAAAATGTATTTTAACAATGTTTATAAATCGATGTTATAAAATTCACTCTCTTTTATAAGAACAATTTTATAAGAACACGAGCATGAAATTTGATGGAAAATTAAGAAAAATTAAGCCTGAGGCTGAATTAGGGTGCATTCCATGTTGATCCTACGCCGGACATTTTTTCAAAATTCTTTTACAAGGTTCACTTAGAAATGTTATTGCCTAGTCATACGCCGAAGCCTTTCATGGTTCACTTATTGCTTGGCCAACTTCATTTGGAAGAGATTTTCATCGTGCATGTTTGAAGTTATAATGCCATGTATGCACGTATGTAAAGGTGAAATGTATTTGGGAAATAATCTTAAAACTGCTAGTTTGCTAGCCACGCCCTTAGAAATAGGGGATTNTTCTTTCGTACGTCAAAAATTTGTTCCTGACTCACGCAGGATATATTTCGGCCTACGTACATGGAATGCTGCTTGGAGGCTGGAGCACTGTCGCATAATGTATTTTTGGACAACGATGCAAAAATATGGATATGAAATGTCCTTTTCTTGCTTACCTGAGGAAAATTGACAGTCTTGTCATTTCTCTTTGATTTTCGCGAATTAGTTATCATTGCTTCAAGCTTTTTTACTAAATACATTGATATGCAAGAGAGACTATCTCGGATATAACATTTGCTAATGGACTCTCAACCAATCAAAACATCCAATGTTGCTTTATATTTTCTTATTTCTATATTGCACACACCCTATTAATTTGAGGACACATTAAGAACATTTCAGCCTCAAAATAATGGAAAAAGTAAGAACAGCCAGCATGAACATCAGTTTTACTGTCCATTTTATCAAAGGAAATAAGTTACTGTATCTCAACCTCTTTGCGCCGTTCCCCTTGTTATAAAAGGTAATGAACGAGTCCCCCTTACCAATGTAAGCAAATACTATTTATAGATCAAAAACTGCTGGTGTCAGTAGATTTAAATCGACAAATAGTGTCATGACGTCATTTTATGTTTTGTATGACATCACTGAGAAGTGGATATTATCAAATAGAAAAGTGCTGACAAGAGAATCGGTAGCTTCTGCACTGTTGCATCAAGTATAGAAGAAAACCAGTTGAAAGCAAATATAGAACTATTACCAGGCCCAAGGAGAGGGGGACAGAAGGGAGCAAGCGCCCCTCCTACCTTTCATTTGGGGGAGCAGGGGGAGCAAAAGTGCCCTCTTTGAAATGCAATAGAATCCTATTTTAGACATTGATATGATACAAAGGAGATCAAATACGCTATATAAGTAAGAAATATTTGATTGGAAGAGAGAATTATTTGTATAAATGTGTGAAATATAGGCCACGTTAAAGGATGGAACCAAAATGTCTCAAAGCGGTACCTTTGGTTCCAAAGAGGTGCCTAAGCTAGGCGGTGTCCCAGAGAGGTGCCCATGCGAGTCGGTGCCCTTTTGCTCCTGTTGGCCCCCTATCGTTCCGGCGTCCCTGACTTTCAAACCACTTTATTCAAAAGAATATTTTACTTTCTGTTGAGCTTCAATATTCTTAAATTTTTCTGGTTTTGAGCCTAAGGTTAGCTCAATTATTCTTAAGTCTCACAGGCATAAGCGTAGGAGGCGGGGGCAGGGGGCTGCAGCCCCCAAGTTGGGCAGAAATCCGTTTCATTCGGGCAAATTTTCTGAAAGAACAATAGGAAATTCGGGCAACTCTTCTGCCTGCTTTCCAGCTCTAATTGATATTTTGGGCAGAAAGTTTACAACTGCCCTAAATTTGACGTCCTCCTACGCCCATGGTCAAAGGTATAGCTTCGCCTGAAAATCAAATGGATATATTTAACTCTTTCTCGCTGTCTTACTTCTTTATAAAGCAAAACAAAAGTGGAACAGAACAATAAGTGTTGTACCGACAGTGAAAAAGTTAGTCTACAAACAGAACTATAACTCAAATATACAAAAATTCTAAGTTTTAGAATTTTTGTATATTTGAGTATATTTTTGTATATCTGTATATCTAAGTCTTAATGAAGCTTGAGTCTTGCATTATTCTTAAATTACTCTTAAATTTCAACAACTCTAAGCCTTGGTATTCTTATAAACTTTATTCTTATTTGAAAAAGTGTGCAGTTCGGAACTACACGCTATTTTTTATGAGGAGCCTACCTCAAGGCCTAGTTCTAAAAGTTCCTTATTTTTAGACCTCAAATCAGCAAATTGTAGTACCAAGAGTTCCGTAATAGTTCCTTAATTTTCATTGGTCACTAAGTGCCATAAAAATAGTACAGAAAAACGAGAAACAAATTTTGAATTTTGCCTTTACATGTGGCTAGAACTGAGAAGCAAAAACACAAAGAAGGTAGGAACAAAGGTTTACAAATTCAAAGTGAAATGTTAATCAATGAATATCATGTCTATTCTATTAATATCATCCAATGTAATATAGTCTTCGCTTGAATCTTCATACAGAATTCGATATTCAGCTAGCTTGGTTGTACCATATTATTTCAAATGTATGCCAATCATCGTAGAAGGCACGTATCTTGCGATTTATGATAGCATGGTCAAAAATACAGTCTTGTACATTATCAACTCCTTCATTTTCAACTACATCTTCCTCAGTGTCATATTGTTCATCTTCATGGTTGTCGTCATCTTCTTCAGAGGTTGCTAAGAGTTCTGGTGTTGGTAAATCTAATGGATTTTCAGGGCCAACCACAGGTAATGGTGGATGAATCGAGTAGCCAGGGAGACCTTCTGGCTGAATTTTGTCGTCCCCAGAGGCAGCCATGCCCGGAAGAATTGGTGCACGAGCGTCAATTCGCACGTGCACCCTCGTTTGCGCGAGAGATTGCTCTTACTTATTTGGATTTGCACGTGCGATCCAAGATTTGTGTATCCGCAACAGAGAGTTTCTTGTTGCTGAAGCGTGTCAAATATTTCATTTAGGATAAAAACATGATAGAACAGAGTTATGACAGCAAACAGTGACAGTCACTAGTGCTGCAGTTGCGACAACATAGTTCCTATTTGGCATGTGCAAGTGCACGGTTAATAATGATGTTGGCACGGGCGATTTTTCGCTCGTGCGGGGGATTTTGCACGTGTGTGGACACGCGCTTGTGCGATCGCACGTGTCTCAGGGCATTGACTGCCCAGAGCCATCAGCTGTCACTAAGCAACCTGTTTCTCAAAGCATCTATACTTCGATGGAGCATACTTCTAACCAGATAGCCTGCTGTATGCCTCACCAACCTAATGGATGATTAAAATACGTCGCTGTTGCGCATCGTGCTTCTCTTCGCCATTTCCAAGCCAGAGATCAATGCTATGGTCACTCTGAAGCCATTCAGCTTGTATGGTGCGAAGCAGATTTGCAACGTACATAGCCGCTTATCAAGTCCAGATCCTGGGGTGCTGAACCAGGTTCGTTGCTGTCATGGTTCTCTGCGGGGAAGTTTCCTTTCATACGTGGTATTTGAATCAATCGTGAATGCAATTGGAACCTGGTCGACATTGAAGCGTCTGCTACGCCGAAACCTTCCCATTTTTGTCATAAGAAGGCTTTATGTTTCCCGTCTTGATTAAGCCCTCGCGAAAAGTGGCATGCCAACCAATCATGCCTGACAGAAAGATTGTCTTGTTGGCTCTCTGATTTCGGAATGACTTTCACATCTGATTAGCTTGATTGGTTGAGTTCTGCTTGAATCTTTCTAGCACTTGCGTAAAGCCATGCAAAGGATACTACCAGTCCTTTGGACTTTGCTTGCAGGAACTTTTGATTAAGCTTCAAAAATACTAGTTTATTCTTTGTGCTAGGTCTTATCTCTTTCATCAATTACATATGCCTGTCCACGGCTGCATCAGTAATTTTTCGCTCATTTTGAACCCAGGTGGTTACCACTGACTTTGAGATGTTGTAGTTGAGAGCGACTTCATTCTTTTGACTCGTTTTTGTTTCTTCTATGACTTTCAGCTTGAATTCATTGTCATATGAGCGCCTATTCCTCTTCTCGCGAGGCTTGTAGTTTTCTTCTTCTTCAGCTGTTGACTGTTCAGCTGATTTCTCTCTATCTTGACGCTCCACAGTTTCTTCTTCCACGACAGTTGATTCTTTTTGTGTTTTCTCTGAGGATCTTCAATCTCGGCGTCGCACTCCTCCAATGGCATTGGGATGCTCTTTGATAGCACTTTCTTGTCGCTGCTTTTCGAAGTTCACCAAGATATGTGTATTGTATGGCAAGCTTTACTTTTCAAGAGCTTATGGCATATCTTGCGACTGTATAAACTAACTTAATCTTCCTCAACAAATGGACAGCCAGCAACTTCATGTGAATCATTTCGATGTGGTATGTTCTTTCTAAAACCAAACTTGAACAATGTGGACTGCCTTTTCTTGTCTCCCATATCTCAAATTAAAGACAAAAACTGTGCAAATTACTCTACTCCCCAACAAGATTTCGTATAAAGTGATTCTAAAATCACAAGATTTGTGCAACCAGGAATCCTTTTACATTTATCCATAAAGTGTTCTATTCTTACGTTTCTGGTTATGTATAGTTTGTTGCTATGTATAGTGAAAATCTCACTTTTTGGTGTTTTGACTACAATAAGCCTTAACACTTAAGAGAGGAGGAAGCATACGTATGCGGAAACTATTGAATGAAGCACTTGAAAGGAACCGGCCTTCTTAGTTCTCGATGCTTGCAGTTATAAAAATCTTTCAAATTGAAAAGTTCCTTAGGGATTTCGCTTTTAGTAGGATAAGTTTTTTAAATATTTCGGCCTTCTACATACAGGTTCCTTATAAATCGGTTCCTTATAAAAAAGCGTTTACTCTCTATGATCACAAACAGGAAATGTGCAGTTTGGAAAGTGAGACTGCTGTTTAAAGTACTATCGAGTACAAAATAATTGGATAGTGGGAGCAAATGGAGGGTTGGAAAAATTAACAAGTAGAGGACTGGTAGGGGGGCTGAAAATGAGAGAATATGGATAGTTAGATAAGAAACTTTCATTGGTTTTCAGCGCAAAGATATAGGTAAACTTCCCACAGTATGTCCTCCACTTGTGAATATGAATAAAAACATTCATAGGCCGTATCTTGTTAAACAGCTTTGATGTGCCCTTTTCGTTGATTGGGCGCCAGCCCTCGACAATTCCTATTTGCGCGCTTGAATATAATCGAAAACAATTTTGATTTGACTTAATAGCCCCCGAAAGTATAATTTTGGGGGTTAGAACAAGCATAGTAAATGGAGTAAGCAAGGGGGTCGGAATAATATTCAAAACCAAGCAATCAGTGGGGACGATTATTCGGTACTGAAGAGTATAATTTTTGTTATTAATGATGACTTATCCTTCCTAAAGATATTTTCTTCTTGGGGAATCCCCACTGTCAAGAACCGTAACCATAGGAACTATCATACTTTTCTACTTGTTCACACCCTTGTGAACAAGACCAAAAATTCATATACGTAATAAATAGTCGAAACATGAGGATAAAAACTATTTAAAGATGATTTTTCAATATTCTCTAAGTGCATATTTATGACATAGTGAAGTACTCTAAGGCCCAGGTAGAGACGTCAAA
>OLMO02000297.1:7767828-7788234 GCA_900291935.2 Cassiopea xamachana
TTTTCATGGGTTAACTGATTCCAAACAGTGACATAAGTGATTTCAAACAATAAGTTGAGTATTTTTTAAATTCATGCTTATATCTTTATTTTTGCTTTAGCAGGCATCAGACTGACAGTAGCTTTATTAACTGAATCTTGTGACCTGTATAAATATAGTATTATTATTACAGCACTATCATTATAATTAATCCTAGCAGGGGCAGATACAGAACTGGACTTTCCATTTGGGGGGTTATGGCCCCCTGTCCATCACCACTGGATCTGCCCTTGACTCCTAGATAAGAAAAGTTGCTTTGTCTTTTGAGGTTTGGTACAGTGGAATTTTGAGGTCAGTGCAGGTGTTGGACCTGCTGTGAAGCATCACATGCAGGGAGATGCAAGTCTCATCAAAGCTTTACTACAGTTCAAGTAACCTAGNGTGGTCATGTACAGTGGCATGCCAGAATTGGGAAATGGGGTTTCTCACCCCCATCTTTTAGCTTGTCAGTAGAAGTTGGCATGATGGTCATGTGTTGATAATGAGTATGGGAAGAATTGAATTTATTGAAATTGTCCATACAGGGTTTGTACAAACTACTTCAAAAATATTTCCAAACTTTTCAAAGCCAAATTGAAAAATTTCCAAAACCATAAAACACATTTTCGTTTGCATTTTAAAGCCCCATAAAAGTAGAAAAGCACCACTTTCAATGCTATATTTTATGGTTTTTATGCTTTATATTACAAATAGTAAAATGAACAAATATAACATATACAACACTATATTATATTCAATTTAGGATAACCTAGACATTTCCCAAGCAAAAATCCAAAGTTCTTCCAAAGCCAATTTGAAAAAACCTCTCTTTTCCAAAACTCTCCAGGCCCTGGAAAATGGCATCATCAATTTTCATAACATTCCAAAACTTTCCAAAACCTGTATGAGCCCTTTCCATATGAATAAATATCTTCAATCAAACTAGCCAGTAAATCTCTTTTCCTACACCCACTCTGCACACTCAGATGTCCTTTGAAATACCACTAGCCATATACAGGCACTGTCATTTAGTGCATACAGTCACATGTGCAGGCACACATGTGCAGGCACACACGTGCAAACTAAATTGCACATGCAATCGATCCCACTTGCAGATAGGTGCTCTTGAATGTCTTCTAGTGACTTCAAATTCTGATTTTGTCTTTAGCCTATCCTCATGATTTACACCCTAGCTTGTTGACCACAAGCATCACTTACTTCTGACTTTCAGGAGCAGTGTTTAGTCTGATGATGAAAAATTGCTTTTGCACTTATCATTTAAACTATGGTAGTTTCCTTGTTTGAACAAATTTATATAATTAATGTTATCTTTGCTGCACCATACAATTCTTTCCTTTAGTTCTTAATTTGATTTGACTGGGAGTATACAAAGATTTCCTTAGCAGTTCAATCACAAGTGTGAATTCATTCACACATGCTAATTACCATGCCCAGTATTTTGCTCATGAAAAGGCCAGCATACATTACATAAGTTCTATGCTGAAAATGACAAATGAAAATGGCTAACAAGCAAATGTCACTGGGTGGGATAGATTCTTTGCCAAAAGTACAATGCAACAAAAGAGTAACAGCATGTACTTAAAATGAGCATACATCAAAGGAATCTACAAAGTTATGTGCATTCTAATAAATAACATTAAACAGGCACTAGAGAAAAAGCAAAAACAAAAAGGCTAAATAACACACCTGATGACCAGCTCCATGTGTAGAAACATGAAAGTTCCCGGGAACCTGAAAATGTGTATGAAACATTAAAATTTAATGGTAATGACAAACATTTTGATCTACCACTTAAGAGACAACTTGGAGATAAAAAAGAATAGACAAATATTACCAAGATTAAGAAAAAGACAGCAAAAAGGTATGCAAGGGCTAAGACAAAAGCATGAATCTTAGTTATTCAACATGAGTAAATGGCTGACAAATTTCTGTAAATCATACATCATTTGGTTAAAGAACTAAGAATAGCGATGATAATCTCCTAAAATACATAACACAAATTGTGTCTCTAGTTAGTGTAATGTAGTCTATTGTGTCTATAAATATTTTATAATATGTAGAGAGGTCAAACTGAAAATACATATTAACCATCTATAGGCTCTTTCACCACCACATCTATTACTACAACATCTGCTGAAGTCACAGCAAACAATTTTTGGAAAAATCTCTTGTTCTTATTCCTCTGTATTATCTTTATGGTTTCTTCTCATTCTTTTATGAAAAGGGTCAATGGAGTGAAACGCAGGGTTCCTTAAGAAAAGGATTGATATTTTCTGGTTGATGTTAAGCACATTCTATCCAAAACATACAAATGAGCAAAATTTTGTTTCAATTGCAATTGATTAAGTATTATATTGGCATAGTCATTTCATGTGCCTAATGTTTTAACATATGAAATTAAAGAGGCATACTTCTGCCTCTGCATCTTCTCCAACAGCAAGAATATCTACCAACAGGTGCTGTGTGAATTGCACTTTTCTATAAACTAATAATGATAGAATAAAATAGCAAGCCTTTGATTCTGACAATTCTGTTTTTCAGGGCACACAAGTCTTGGCTGGTCATAAGTGCTCTGCAATCTAGTCTTTACACACTTCTAAAGAGGATGGCACTTGAAAAATCTGACACTTTAGGGCTAATGATAATAGCAAGACTAATTACAACTCACCCTATTTATGTAAAAAAGACTTTGAAATCTGCAGCCTGTCATAGGAAGAACATTTGAATATCATTGATAAATACAACATAAACAAATTGGCTATAATTACAATGAAAACTTCATGCAAAATAAAGCTACTTTGTAACATTTTCAAACACAAACAAGAAACTCTTTATACCTCCTCCATGAATGTCATCTTTTTTTATATTTTCANATGAAATCCAACCTCATGTCTTAAACAGAAATTATGTTATAAAGTCATGAAGCATTTTAAAGGGACAGAAAAACATCAAATATAAACAAAATTTTGACCAACAAGCATTGAGAATTTGTCAATGTTGATGAAAAATATGACAATTTGCTAATTATACAAGAAGATGTACATCATAGAGATAGAAGGACTAGAGAGCTTGCTAAGTCATGTGATAGTGGTCAACAAAGTAAATTCAAAATGGTAGCGTAATTAAATATAATTTATAAATACTGTTGGAAAGAAAATAATTGATGGTCTCAAAAAAGCATTTTCTATTGGCTTTGGTGTATCAGAACAGCCCATTTTTGCTATCATAGAAAGGTTATTATCCAAAAGTAAGTCTGCTTTTGAGTATGCTTTTACATACAAATTTCTTGAAGGCCTCTGGAAATGGCTTACATCAAGATTCAAAAAGATAATAGTTAGAATAATACTCCCAATCCTTGGCAGCTTAAGTGGATTTCTAGAGCAGAGTCCCAGAACAACAGCATAGAGGTATTAAAACAATGTAAACTGCATTATAGAGAATATCCACTCTCCTCAGAATTCTTTACTTTGTGTTGATGATAACTTGAAAGCTATTTTGGATTCCAATGCCATCTTGAAGGGTGATGATCTGTCGTGCACAAATGGCTTGATCTCACATTCATAAAAGGAAACTTAAATGTCCATAATCTGTGGCATCACTCTATCAACCAGTTGATAAATATCACATTTATGCTTCTGCATTACTATTCCAATTCTAGTGAAAGCTCTCTTTGAAACAAAGAACCTTCATTCTTTTACTGGCACAATGCTCCATTGAAAGCCATATTCTTGCTTCAAGTCTATGAGATGCCCATGTAATAATATTGATAGAGTCTGTTGCAGAATTGTATTAGCAATCATTTCACACGGGCTTGGCAGAATATACACTGACCACATTATAAGACAAAGTACACTTTCTAGGAGACAGATGCTCACAAACCAAATTTTATTGTATAATATACAATATTGACAGAAGATGTCTTTACATTTTTTATTATTTCTATTGCACATAGACCCGTAAATTGGAAAAGTATTTGCTACTAAATGAATCTTAGCCATACTCTTTAACCTTCATTACTGTTTGTTTTAAGTATAGAGCATAAATACCTTCAGCATTTGAGTAAACTTAATAAGGCATCCATAGCAACACAGCTACAATGTTTGATATTTGAGCCACTATGGTTAAGTCCGCGGCTAATAAATGCAAAAGTTTCTCCAAAAAAGCATGAAAAGCTCTTATTCTTTCTCCAAAGTCACAATGTATTATAATCTCCATGAAATAGGCAGCAGAAACATGATTTATTTCCTTTTTGCATCTAGTGTACACCAACTTACTGCCTAACTAGGGCGCCATTATGGCTTTACATGGCAGGCCACTGTTTTGAATACAAGGGGATTAGCCAGTCAGCCCTCTAGTTCTATTAACTCTATGATCTACATCTACATTAAAAGCTGCAAGATGTCCAGCTCACCTTCCCATTTCATCTTGGATATCTAGTCCCACATCTACATGGAAAAAATTTTGAAACAGCATTAATGATTAATAAAGAGATAAAAAAGGCAAAATGAGGATAAATGAATCATCAAAATATCAAACTGCAATACAACACTTACAGTCACAACTCATTTTTGGCAATGTAATATTCAACCTCACAGGAATTCTTTCTGCACCATCTGGGCTGTCAACAAACAACTCACTAACCCTGCAATACATCAACTTTAAGACAATCAAGAACACACTAAATACATAAAACATGAAATTAAAAAAGAAACGGTCATTTGAGGCCAAAAATCTTGAAAACCTTTGTACAGCTATTCACTAAATCATGGCAAGAAAAATTCAACTATTACAGAATAGCAACATGTTTCTAATCAGTCTTACAAGGCTCATTTTGTTTTGAAAATAGGTGTGGACTTTTAGACATTTTGAGCTTTCACAGAAAACTCAATTGCAAGCCACATCAACTGGCATACTATGAGGGGAAATATCTAACAAGCTTTGAAGACAAAAAATCAAAAGAAGTTGGTAGAAAGCATAACAAACAGTCTAACTACTAAGTCAACAAAATACTGTTCAGATCTATCTTATCTGACATTATGGCCCATAAGAAAAAAGTAACAGCAATATCATTAGGTGCAAAGAGAAACCAAGCCCAAATGTTTAAGACAATACCACAAACTAAAGTTACACTCAACTTACAATTCTGTCTGAATGAAACTGGCTAGCTCTGACATCATTAAAAATATGATGAATAACACACTGCATACTGACACTAAAGAAATGAAACAAATATTTACAAGATGCATTAATAACTCAAGTGTTCACTAAAGATTGCTAATCTATGAACACAAACAGTGAAGAAAACACATGGATGAAAATTCAACTTGCCATTTTGTTTACAGAGCATACATTTAGAAAATTTTTCTTTAGGCACAAAGGAAGAAATCAAAAACCAAATAGACAGCAAAAAATCAAAAGCCAAATGGAAAACTGTCTTATAGTATAAGCATTATGGTTTATAATTTATTATCAATGTCATCATTATCTCATGGAAGGCATAATATAATATTTTAATCAGTTAAATCATAATGTACAACTTGTTCATTCTATTCCATCTGATCTGAGACCTGATGAAGAACTATATTTGCTAGGCAATATCATTATGAGGGTAAAATAAACCATAAAAGATTACCTATTGCTCCAATGTATGTTGGCTGGGTCAGATCTTTTGGAACTTTTCTGTATATGTCTAGTCTAGAACAGTGGAATGTACAATTAAAACCACCTTCTATCCATAAGATTTGAGAGATAAATTGAAAATATATTATCATTATACTACATGCAATACAATGTGTAGCTCATATGTTACTTATTTACACTCCCCTACCAAAAGTTTGGAAATGATTTGACAAAGAGGTTTGATCTGGAAATGGTTTTGGTGCAAAGCAAAAAAGTAAACTTTTTTGTACATGTCATATCTTTCCAATGTAAACTGATTTATTTAATGTTATGGTGCATAGTTTATCAAAGAGAAAGGGAGTTGTTGATAAAGTCTTAACATGGTAAGAGGTAAGGAAATTTTGCTGGAAAGGCAAGGTGGCTAGCAATAATTACAAGAAATAGGCTGTTAACCCAAAATGTCAAGTCCCCTCAATAGAGTAAAATTCTTCAAAATTAATTGATGTAAAGCACTGAATTGATTTTGAGATGGTCTGAAGCACTATTTAACATTTATTACGACAGTGAATCATGCCATGCAGCTTGGAAACTGAGATATTTTGTTCCCAACATGGTCTAAAACTTCTTACAAGGCCTACTCAACCTCTGATATTAAAATCATACAAAATGGATGGCTTTTTTTAAATTAAAAACCATAGCTCAACTCTTGAAGGATTAAGGAAGAGGTAATAGCAAGAATTAGCTTCTACTAGAAGCTGTTATGAATCAACCTAGTTAGCAAACAAGAATCAGAAACAGCTTCTACTAGAAGCTATTCTGAATCAGCCTAGTTACCGAACAAAATATCGAAATTTTGTAAAAAGAACAACAGCTATGACAAATTAAATCTCTAGTATAGTAAATCAATAATACTTCTGCGCCTGTATGAGATTTCGCAATGGTTTCATTGTTGTACTTTTGACAAAAATCTTTGTTTGCACTAGCTGCGACATCTTGGCCTCCCAATCGTTTCCAACCGTTTGGTAGGGGAGTGTATATCTCTTACANACGTTGGGTGTCTAGTTTTAGTAATGTTTTTCTACAAGGACGCCAAAACCATTTATAATCCCCCTGTCCTTGAATTTAAAGGCGGGAGTGGGGAGTAAACATATAGCAAGGGCATTTTCAGTGGCTATTCCCAGCTGAAAGACTGCCATATATTTTGAAATGTATTGGGTGTTTTCTCACATGTAAATAAAAATTTATCAATCCAAAAATGCCCTTCGCTGCAGTGCTCTCTTTATTTATACGGAGAACATTTAATATTTTGAAAGCTGATGAGTAGAACAAGTTAACTGTTTACGGCAGGGCCTACAGTAGTATACTACTGTAGGGAGCATTACGCTACTTGCAGTCAATGTGCTAAATAATGACATTATTGAAAAAGTACGCTAATAAGGTAAGTAAAGTCACCTTCTGAAGTCAACCCTCATCTTGCAAATTTGACTGTCTTCTCCTGTCCTAACCAATGTGGCATAAAATAATTGTAAATAGGTGTAGCCTCGGTTTCAGCCATTGCAAATGAACAATGAAGTGCAGATTACACGTCACATAACCACCATTGGGGATCATGGACAGGGACGTGGTATAAAGCACCTAAAAAGCAGGGGGGAAGACAGACCAAATATAAAACTCTAAATGGGTTAACAGTATGCCAAATCAGGCTCACTCTATATTTAGATTTGAATTAAAGGTATCGACCTTGGCGTACACGTAAAAACAGCTATTTAATGCAGTAACATACAGCCTGAAATTGTATATTTTGACATCAAATGATTAGAACCTTTTCAGCCTGACATTCCAACTAGTTTCTTGTAAATGTTTTCCAATGGGACACAAGCTCAGTCTTTTTGCTAATGAACCCTTTTCATGGACCTCCCAAAAATGGTGTATGCATAATTCAGATGGGCAGGTTCAGACATGTGTTTTAATCTATATAGCTTTAGTAAGTAAAATAAATTGTTATATTACTTGAATGTAAAATGGTCAACTATCCTTTTTCCTAGCATATGTATTGGACCCTGACGTAAGAGCCAGAACCCTGGTTTCTGGAACTACCCAATCGCAAAAGAACACGGGTAGGCTCAGTTCAAAACAATAGGTTCTTATTTGTGGGATTTTACTGTAACAAAGTCTACTTTATTGGATATTATGCATTAAATGCATCATTGTGTAAAAATGTTTACAATCATCTTCATAGAAAGCCTATTTTTAGCATCTGAACTGAAGGGCTACCCTTCCCTTAGCTATTTGAAATATGAAATACGAAAATATAAATATAGAAAGCCGTGGCTACAAACATTGTTCCGGATCTCATCTCAGGTTGAGAACTTGGGCAACAAGATTATGTAAAAAGGGCACTTTTGCGCTTGAAAGGGGCATTTTTGGGCCCAAAAGGGACATTTTTGCATAGTTTGCTAAATTAGTGGGGGGCATGGTCCCTCTTGCTCTGCTGTCCCTACGTACCTAATTATGGGCAGTGGAGCCAGTGCTGTGGAGTCACTGCTGTGAAGCCAACTGTATCGAGCCAAATAAAGTAGAAAGGAGACCCAAACAGCCATTGATAGCATCAGCTCTTGTGAAGAGAATGAAAAGAAAGATTAGGGAAGAAAGTAACTTTTTAGAATCAATCTTTTTAAATTATAACAATAATAGCCACTACTATAATAAAGGCTGGAAGCCTGTTATAGATCAACTCAGATCCAAGTTTTGTTGTTACTAGGCGATGCTCCAGGAAAACATATAACAGATGAAGAAATTAAATAAATGAAATTAGGTGAAAATTTGAATTTTGTTTAAATTTGAAAAAATCTGAATAATGCTATTAATTTGAAATTGGTTTAAAATATTTTCCCATATTATATAGGGAAGCTTCTTTCTGATTGTACATATACCACGTCATAGGGAAAGCAGCCCTTCTACCCTGGCAAAAGTGGAACAAGAATGACCTTTTGGCCAAATTGTTTTTTCGGGAAAATTAGTTCAGAGACTTTCATCCTCCTACATGGCACTTTCGAATTTTCCAATTCTATCTTACAAAGGCAAGAATTTTTTGCTTTTCGTGTTACTGAGGAGTGGAATTAATACCTTAAAGACTCAATTAAAGCCCGGGGTCTTATATGTAAGAAATGATTTTCAGGGTGGAGGCTTTTTGAGGGAGGCGTCATCGAAGGAAGGGCTTATCAGATCTACATGTCCCTGGGGCGTATAAATCAGAGGGGCCTGGGGGCACTTGTCCCCAGTCTTTTTATAAAATAGTAAATTTCTTTAATTTTACCTGAGCTTATCCCGATGTTAATGACCAAACCCCTCCACTGAAAGTCTTGTCAACTCCCCTGTGTCCTGAGGCCTACCACACGGTGACAAAAAATGAAAGAATACCGAATATTTTGTAGAATAAGCTGCTAGAAGACAAAAACTCTAATGTATTTTGATTCAAATGTAATTAGAGACTGAACGAAGGAAGAGAAAGTCGCTAAGACAGTAATTCGCATCAAATATTAGGTTAAACGAGCAGAAAAATAGCTAAAGTTTTTGGTTTCATTGATATTGAGCCCAGATAGCCCCCATGGGGAATTATTCGATGGTGGGGCGTATTTGTCAGAAAGCTGCTTGTGGGTGAGGGCATATTTGGGGTGGCTTAACCAAAGGAGGGGACCTAGTCAAGTCTTTACGGTATTAAATAAGTGAAAGAAATAGCCCCTTCCATTTGTCGAGATTGAACCACCGACGTTCACTAACGTGGGCTACCTTGCTCTACCTTTCGTTTTGTTTTTTGTTTTGTTAGTTGATTTTAGCTTGCAGGTATAAGTATTTTTCAGTTTTAAAAGCCAGTTGTAAAGCAAATTTTCACCTCTGAAGTGCAACCATTTTAACCTTGCATAAATAGCTTGTATTGAGAATTGATGAGGGATTGAACTTTCACGAGGAGGAAGAGAGAAGAGTTCTGATCATCACCCTAGACAAGGAAGCAGTATATATGAAAAATTTGGGATTTGAGATGAAGAAAAATTGTCACAAGCNCTTATCAAAGCTATACGTCCTGAGGCCTACCACACGGTGGTTATTTAGCTATTACTACAAAACCTAGCTTTTGCATAGCGATACAGCGAGTGTGTGCTTTCCAAAAATTTTGAAGAAATTGGGAGACCAAGCTGTTTGAAGGAAGAAATACTCTCAAGTCTTTGCCATTCATGAAAACGGATGGAAAGTAAAGGCTATTTTTACGTACAACAATAAACTAAGTAGACTTTACACCAATGGATGAGTTGTCCTCTCCAGAATTGCACATTGAACTGCTTTTCAAATACATCAGTGCAGATTCTAATGATTTCCGTTATTTTTTCATATTGTAATCTTGTACACCACTATTCCCAGATTGGCCGACTGTCCTTAGATTTTTGAAGCTAGAAACACCCTAGACGACAAACAAAAAGCCCAATACTTATCTTCTACATTCAGAATCATTCGACAGTTAATAGTTAAGGAAGTAGTACGGTACTGCTTCCTCAACTATTTGGTCCAAAGCCCCATATTTTCAACTGTTGGTGTACAGAGGCGGCTTTCAAAAAACTTCGGGAGGGGACAAAGGGGCTGAGTTTGCTCTGAGTATTTTAGAAGAAACACATGTATTCGAGGAATAATTGGAAATGTCGATTACATGAACTTTTCATAAGAATAAATGCACAAGAAAATTGAAGCTCTAGCAAAAAGATGATTTCCTTATTAATAAATTGCGTATTTAGCCTTTGGTCCAATACTTATGTCGAAAATTTACCGAATCGAAGACACCTGGGCGACTTTGCCCCCTTGCCCTCTTAAATATCGCCTACTGTTTGATGTACAACCTCCTTAGTGGCCGAATCTGTCGCTTAAAGAAAAGTAGAAAAACAGATTGAGTTTCATACATTTGCAAATACAAAATACGAATTACCACATAACAAATTAATTATTAGTAACTGACTTAATGTTAGGCATCAAATTTAAAGCTGGATGTAATAGGTTCTACAGTTAATTTAAACTAAAAGATAGAGAAATGCCATGCTTCCCATAAAATAACTTCATATCAGTAAAGCTTCTATAATGTATAACGGCTACCTTTCTCACAAATTTTAAGCAAAAGGCAGATATGTGAAGCAACAACATTCTGCTTCCAAAGTTTCCTTTATTGTTTTTTCAGCCGTCAAAAAGATTGCAAAAGGATGTGTGAAATAGTTTTATTTGAAAAATAAAGTTGGAAATTGCCAACTAGGAATGAAAGTAGAAATCCAAATCAGTCTTATTTTCCGTAGCTAAATAACAATTTCGAAGTTTGACAGAAAATCAGTTCCATAGGCATCCATTGACACTCATGAATTCCAAAAGTACCCTAAAATAAGTTGGGACAAACCAAGTCTGGAAACTTAACATAAGTATACGCAAATCTTGCGGTTTTTTCAAAATGTTGTGTTAAAAGTAATATTTATCCTTGTAACAACTCAGTAAATAACAGGGGCGTCGAAGCGAGTTTGAATGTGGAGGAGCCTGGTTACCAAGGTCGGGGGTAAACACGCAATTCTGCTTCTTTGTGTTGGCTACAACATCATTCTTAAAGCTTTTGAAATTTGAACAAATAAAAATTGGTCCTTTATAATACCTTCTCATGCAAAAAAGTACAAAAGAAGTGAAACATAATTTTTGCAAAAATGTGGGAGACAGTGCCCCCCGGCCCCCACAGCTTAGACGCCCCTGGATAATGCAAATGCCTTTGATTTGAGGTTTGCAACGTGAAATATTAAAAGGTTGAATTGCTTGCAGTGGCTTTGATATAGCCATACTAACAACCAACTCTCTGCGAAATGTGCGCAAAGACAGAACATCTTGAGCTCAAAAACGTTACTCAAAAACCAACTGTAGTGTGCATTTTGCAAAGTACCCGGACTGGGGACTGCGGACAAACAAAAGGTGCTAGTGGTACTTTCAACTGTTCAAGACCTACCAACCAGCCAAAACACTAGAGACGGCTTTGACAAAATGTAGGGGTGTGCCACCNCTTATCAAAGCTATACGTCCTGAGGCCTACCACACGGTGGTTATTTAGCTATTACTACAAAACCTAGCTTTTGCATAGCGATACAGTGAGTGTGTGCTTTCCAAAAATTTTGAAGAAATTGGGAGACCAAGCTGTTTGAAGGAAGAAATACTCTCAAGTCTTTGCCATTCATGAAAACGGATGGAAATTAAAGGCTATTTTTACGTACAACAATAAACTAAGTAGACTTTACACCAATGGGTGAGTTGTCCTCTCCAGAATTGCCCATTGAACTGCTTTTCAAGTACATCAGTGCAGATTCTGATGATTTCCGTTATTTTTTCATATTGTAATCTTGTACACCACTATTCCAAGATTGGCCAACTGTCCTTAGATTTTTGAAGCTAGAAGCACCCTAGACGACAAACAAAAAGCCCAATACTTATCTTCTACATTCAGAATCATTCGACAGTTAATAGCAGGGGTCGCGGCGCGGGTATTTGAGTGGGGGGGGCCAGAAATTGGATAACATTTTAAATCTGCCCCACTATGCTTGGATGACAGATAAAATTGTGCGTCCCAAAGAGCTTTTGATACCCCCCAAAAACAGCCCTTTATACCTCAAATTATGAACAAAAATTTACAAATACATACTAACGAAGAACAGTAAAATACAGATGCGCAAATTTCATCTTAGCAAAAAGTGGGGGGCCAAGGCCCCCCCGGCCCCCCCCGTCGCCGCGACCGCTGAATAGTCAAGGAAGTAGTACGGTACTGCTTCCTCAACTATTTGGTCCAAAGCCCCATATTTTCAACTGTTGGTGTACAGAGGCGGCTTTCAAAAAACTTCGGGAGGGGGCAAAGGGGCTGAGTTTGCTCTGAGTATGTTAAAAGAAACACATGTATTCGAGGAATAATTGGGAATGTCGATTACATGAACTTTTCATAAGAATAAATGCACAAGAAAATTGAAGCTCTAGCAAAAAGATGATTTCCTTATTAATAAATTGCGTATTTAGCCTTTGGTCCAATACTTTTTGCCGAGAATTTGCCGAATCGAAGACACCTGGGTGACTTTGCCCCCTTGCCCTCTTAAATATCCCCTACTTTTAAATGTACAACCTCCTTAGTGGCCGAATCTGTCGCTTAAAGAAAAGTAGAAAAACAGATTGAGTTTCATACATTTGCAAATACAAAATACGAATTACCACATAACAAATTAATTATTAGTAACTGACTTAATGTTAGGCATCAAATTTAAAGCTGGATGTAATAGGTTCTACAGTTAATTTAAACTAAATGATAGAGAAATGCCATGCTTCCCATAAAATAACTTCATATCAGTAAAGCTTCTATAATGTATAACGGCTACCTTTCTCACAAATTTTAAGCAAAAGGCAGATATGTGAAGCAACAACATTCTGCTTCCAAAGTTTCCTTTATTGTTTTTTCAGCCGTCAAAAAGATTGCAAAAGGATGTGTGAAATAGTTTTATTTGAAAAATAAAGTTGGAAATTGCCAACTAGGAATGAAAGTAGAAATCCAAATCAGTCTTATTTTCCGTAGCTAAATAACAATTTCGAAGTTTGACAGAAAATCAGTTCCACAGGCATCCATTGAAACTTTTGAATTCCAAAAGTACCCTAAGATAAGTTGGGACAAACCAAGTCTGGAAACTTAATATAAGTATACGCAAATCTTGCAGTTTTTTCAAAATGTTGTCTTAAAAGTAATATTTATCCTTGTAACAACTCAGTAAATAACAGGGGCGTCGAAGCGAGTTTGAATGTGGAGGAGCCTGGTTACCAAGGTCGGGGGTAAACACGCAATTCTGCTTCTTTGTGTTGGCTACAACATCATTCTTAAAGCTTTTGAAATTTGAGCAAATAAAAATTGGTCTTTTATAATACCTTCTCATGCAAAAAAAGTACAAAAGAAGTGAAACATAATTTTTGCAAAAATGTGGGAGACAGTGCCCCCCGGCCCCCACAGCTTAGACGCCCCTGGATAATGCAAATGCCTTTGATTTGAGGTTTGCAACGTGAAATATTAAAAAGTTGAATTGCTTGCAGTGGCTTTGATATAGCCATACTAACAACCAACTCTCTGTGAAATGTGCGCGAAGACAGAACATCTTGAGCTCAAAAACGTTACTCAAAAACCAACTGTAGTGTGCATTTTGCAAAGTACCCGGACTGGGGACTGCGGACAAACAAAATTTGCTAGTGGTACTTTCAACTGTTCAAGACCTACCAACCAGCCAAAACACTAGAGACGGCTTTGACAAAATGTAGGGGTGTGCCACCNCCTTTACTCCGACATGCCCCCTGAAAGAAAGTTTTTGGCATCACTACACTTTAACGAGCTTCAGATTATATCTTAGAAATATTCAAAAAATTACTACTTAGAACGTTTAAGTTATAAAATATCATCGATTGCCATATCAAGGAACTCTTCATCTAGATCTGGGTCGAATCCTTCAATCCCTGAGCCAGATTCCCCACTTCCATCTTCAGCTCCCAATTCACTTTCACCTGAATAATGTTCCTTTTCTTCTCCAGTATCTGACTCTTCCTCTGATTCTAAAAGCCGAATGTTCACTTAATAAGGAAACGGCAAACTAGCAGTAGCGAAAACATTTCTGATTATCCTGATGCGGTATGATTACCTTTAAAACAACTGCAGTGGGTGAGACAAGTGGGCTGGGTAGCTGTAGCTCTCTACGTTCGGCACAGACCCAATTCAACCGGGCAATTTCTTTCTTAAAAACAGAAGTAAACTTCTGACTGCTTCTAAAATTTCTTTTAGGCGCAGGGGCGGATCCAGAGCTGGACTTTGGGTGGAAACATCTTATATTTCGTGTTTCATGTGAGAAGTTTCTTAACATTATTGCTTATTATGGGAAATATTGCCGCTTGGGGGACTATGCCCCACCTTGGACCCATTCCTGCTCGGGCCGGGTCTTTAAAATCCCCCCTCTAAATATTAAATCCTCCTTAGCTACGGGTATCAATCAATTGGTATCAAGAGGGGGCATTCCTGGTTATTTACATGGCTATAATAGAAACATGCTAGCTTTATGTTCTATATTTATTTGAAACTATGAGGAGTGGATCTCTTCTATGATTAACACTAATTGAGGAGATTGTAAACTAAAAAGACAAACATACCATCATTTGCCTCAATTGCATTCTCTCCAATTCCTTTTGGTTTAATATCTTTTTCTACCTTGGGGGCTTGCAGCTTATCATACGTATCTTTGGGGGCTTGTAGCATACCATTAGGTGCTTGTAGCTTATCCTTTGACTGTATATTTGTGATTTGCTTCCCATCAAATGTGATAGAAAATGGCCTCAGATCTCCAACTTTGTGCTTCTTGTATCCAGGTGTGCCATAGTAATTTGGAGTTGGCGGTGGTGGTGCTGGTGGCATACTTGGAACCTTAAGATCTGGGTTTTTCAGCTGAGATGGAATTTCTGGTGCTTTACTTTCTGGCTTCTTCTTCTTTTTCTTCTGCTTGGGTCTTTTTGGCTTGATCTTTCTCAGCTTTTGTTCCTTCATTGGTAAATCTACAGGCTCCTCTTCTTTGTCCTGTCCTTCGGCTGGGCCTTCTTCCCCTGATTCTCCAATAGACAGTTCGGTTTCCCCGTCTTTGCCCCCTTCCTGGGCGGGAGGTGGCCTTGCTTTTTGTCCATTTTGATTTGCATTCTTACTCTTTTCAGATTTACCACTCTTATCTTCAGTACCAGGTAATGAAAGAGGTTTTACACCAGGTAGTTCCTCTACTAATTCTTGCCCTGGAGAAGATGGTACCCTTAATGTAGTTGGGCGCTTACCTTCTTTGCCTCCAGCGATTGATGGTTTCTTTGCTTTTGGTGGGGGCTTGATCAGCTTTTCAGTACCCTGTAATTTATTGTTGATTTTCGTTTTGTTATAGTGTTTCAAGGCTTGATCCGTCATGTTAGCTAACTTTTCCCCAAGTTGTGGAGGGAGACTTTCTAAATTTGCAATCGCCTCTGGTGGTTTCAAACCCAGTTCCTTCATTCTTGACATGGAGATTGAAGCCAACATTTCATTATACTTCTCACTCTCTGTCTGCTCCTCCTCCAAAGGCTGACCTTCAGCAACAACAACTAAAGACAATAAGTAAAATAGTGCTTAGTGAAGGGTCCTTCCTATTCAAAACTGAAGAACGAAATGGTAGGAGCTTCTCGACAGTGGCAGATATTTGAGGGTGGGCTCACTTCCGACAATTTTAGAAGTGAAGAGCTGCGATAAGTTGCATGAATGGTTCGCAGGTGGTAGTAATTAAGAACGTTTAAACGCTCTTTGCTTCTATCCCCTCTCCCCATTAAATGTCAAGTGCCAGCCACTGCATTTTAATCGAACATAATTTTTGAATTGGAATTAAATATCAGTACGAAGAATTATAATCCAACCACCAGTATCATGGCGACATAGATCTTCTTGGGGGGGGCAAGTGAAACTTGCACCCCTTTGTCATGTTTAGGAATAAAATTTTTCTTTATTATTAGCATTGTTCTTATTCATTACCTTTTGATTACAAATGATTGCTGTTTAGGAATTACCTTTCCGTTTTTATTATCTATCTATAACATATAATTACCCGTTACTTCATGCAGGTCTCGTATAAAAAACAGAAATATCAAGTGATATTTCACTATCGCAAGATTCAGAGGCATTTTATGAGCTCTAAATGGCAACTGCACCATTTGAGAACAAAAAAGTGTTTGGCTATAACATTTTTCAACCTTTTTAGCATGCGATGATAGTAAAATGCTCCCTAGAAATTCAAGGATGCAAATTGAACTTCTTACGGGGGGGGGTGAGTGTCTGCTAGGCGGGGACCGTGTCTTGTTGGAATGAGGCCCTCATGTGTCAACGTATTACAGGATGATCGCGTGTCTACTCGCAGACCAGAGGAATGATAGAAAAATGGGCGTGCCCTGTAAGCATGGGCAGGGTTTATATAATGACACTCTGATGCAACTAGGTAGCATTTCAAAATACAGACTTTTGCAGTACATATGAAATGGTGTGGAAAGTCAGCAGAGCAAATTGAATGTTGAGAAGCATATAGTCAATGAACATTGAAGATGATGACTTGGAGTTGTTTAAGAATAACGATTAGTAGGTTCTCCCAAAGCCTTTGCATACTTTTTCAAAAAATATTGCTGCTCATAATGGTTTCAAGAAAGGATTTCAAGAATAATTGAAAGTTCGAAGTTCAGCAAGATTTAGAGTTTTTGTTCATATAACTTTCTTTCCTAAAACAAAACAATGATCTTCTCATTGTGTGAAAAAACGGAAACATTATAACTTTTTAATCCAAATCTTTATGTTCCTCTGTGATGCCAGTGGACATGCCCCCGGGCCCTATGCTAGCATGCCACCGCTCACCATGCCTCAAGAACAGCGGCTTCCAACCTTTCATCGCCGCGGAACGTATAACGTTCGACAACCAGGAGCACATTTGCATGAAAAATATATGCATGAAAAGTGCATATATTTAGCATACACTATGCATGAAAAATGTAATAAATGAACGTCCCATATAGCAGGCAGCTAAGAATTAATGGCACTTGAAAACTGCATGCTGAACTTGTTCGTCTATACTATAAAAAAAACTTTTAACAATTTGTAAGCAAAGAACCCTTGTAAGCGTAAACAACAGTCTTCATTGTTCGAAATGATAATATGGTAAAGTTTTCCAATTGTCAAATGTCAACGTTGTAAATTACGTTGTATACTATGAATACTACAAAGTAACTTTTGAAATTGGTTTCATCAGTTCTATTTTGACTTCAAAGTACAAGAGAAAGCTCTTTCTGCAAATTCTCCCTCTATTCCAATACTTTTGACGAGAGTAGTTGCAAAATTTGAGGCTACATACACGTTTTTTTATAAGAAAAAGTTTGTTAGAAAATGAGGTTCAAATGGTCAAAATCCTAAGAAAATGTTAAGAAAATTACGAGGCTCAATTTCCAACATTTAATGTTTTTATTGGTCAAAAATCGATGTTTCGTCGTTTTTGCATTCAAAGTGATAAAAATGGAATTCAAATTCAAGTACACAATATTAATAATGAAAGTGTAAACCATTTCAGCCAGTTTATTTCAGTAATAGCTAAGAAAAATTTAAGAAAATTTCAAGCTCAATTTCGGGAAAAGTTAAGAAAATTGAGGCTCAGGCAAGATTTTTCTTATAAAATAGACGTGTATAACGAGTGATGCGAAGTCTAGCCTTGTAGCATTTTCATAGCGACAGCTGTCCAGTTGTGCGCTCAAGAAGCTCAGTGACATGCTTCAAGGAAACCTGGTTAATTGCAACTATACATCGCACAAGAAAGACTTTATTGTCGCTTGGATGTTGAAGTCAGGCTCTTTGGAATCACTTCCAGTATAGTAGACTAAGCTCGGGTGATGCTCCACGGCGAGTATTTTTGAAACCACAGCTTAGGGCTCGGAGATATCCATCAGAAATGTAGTTACAAAGCTGAGCCCAAAAAATTGTGGCTGTAAGTGGACGTAAATTTTTTCTGGGGAAAAAGCTGTAAGAGAGAATTCTTCCACAGCAACCCGTTTTCAAAATGGCGAAATGAAGAAACAAGGTAAAAATGAAGGTACATGATTGGCTAATAATTTTATGTAGACAAATCTGCTGATTGGTCGATTACAAAATGTACTTTTGTTTTCGTACGACAATATTACTATGGCCCGTGAGAAGGGGGATATAAGGCTCAAACCTCTAAGAAAAATTGGTGGAGTGCATGTTTTCCCTAGGGTCCTAAGCTGTGTCACCGTGATTCAAATGAAGAGTAGCACAGATATTTCTTGTATGGCCCGGTACCAATTGATCCACGGACCGGTGGTTGGGGAATACTGTTCTAGAACACATTTCAAATTTATGAGATCTCTGCCATCAATAGGAAGGTAATTACGGACGAACTTACCAGGGACTGTGTAATTTGGTGCGATAAACTCAACAGGTGGTGATTCGGGTACAGGTGGTTCTTCCACGATGGGCATTTCTGGATCAACTGAAATTCCAAGAATAAAAAGCTTTCTTAGCTAAAGAAATGCAAAAGTTAATTAGTGAAAGGTAATGATCAGAGGTAGTGAGCGCTACATAATTCAGCAAAACATTATAAATTATTGAATTGAGAAAGGAGAGCTCTTTTATTTAAAAGGTACCTCTTAAATTGGGATACCCATCCATGGATAAACAAATCGAGGCTCAATTGTGAAGCACCGTTGCGCATCAGTTAAAATGAACCCTTCAGGACATGTGGGGCATTGGTGAGGATATGTTGCTCTTTCAGCTGCTTGTTGTGTCCGTACTACGTGGGGGATTGATACACATTGGCATTTCCACTGAGTAATGTAGGGCTCTAGCTGGGGATTCGTAGTTTGAAATCCAAGATGGCTACCATTGTTGCTACAATGATTTCTGGGTAGCTCAATATGCATTTCTACATGTTTTCCACAAAGTTTGTTTCCACATAATGGGGCTTTTGTCTGGCCTTGCTCATATAGCAATACTAATCCCAATCTTTCCCCTAGGTGGGAGTTCATTTTAACTGATGCATAAACTAAATGGGAAGTGTCTGATGCAGAGGGCACCTAAGCTGAGCCATCTGCAGATGATGTAGGGTAGCCAGTACCTTTCTCGCCTCCTTCATCTCCATTTTTTTACTATGAGACCAACAATCGTTGCTAGATGGACAGTTAGCGAGTATAATGGCAAGACAATCAGGTGCCTCCAACGATTACACTATCTGTCCAAGTTATACCACGCACAAAATTCGTTCCAATTTTCGATTCAAGCTTCCGACACTCGGACCAAATTACGAACAGAGGGGAAACCGAGGTACTTCAGCATGTTCTAAGCTTGAAAAGGAGGGTTTAGTGTGCGTAAAAATTTTGTTAGAAGTACATTTAAGTACATTACGATGTCAAACGTGCATTGAGTCCTCCTTCTCAATTTTATAATGTATCAAAACATTCTCTGGGCCTCATATCTCGGTTTTTGCTTTGGTCCAAACACAACCGACGTATCAAATACATGAACTATAAATGCTAAAGGATTTTAAAGGCAGTCAGTGCATGCCAAAATAGCTAGTCCCATCGAAAAGGAAAATCCGTCTTTGTTTTTCTATCATTAAAAAGCAAGGGAACTGATGTTGATTTTGAAAAACTCACTTGGTAATAACATAAATGCATCATACCTAGAGTCTTCTTGCATAAAAATAAGAATCTATTTTGACATGAAAATGTAAACCAATTTCCTTCCGCATCCATAGCAACGCAATCTTCATAATGCCTTTGAACTTCATCGTAAACCTGAGTCTCCTTCCAACTTGANAAAATGAATTATTGGATTTGTCAGTCCATACGTATTTTCCCTCTTCAGCACGATCATTCAATCCAATCCAAGTAAAGCTGTGAAAAAAATATTGTTGTTTCATACTTCAACAGAAACTTAAGAAACACGAAGCGAACTATTCTGAAATTCAATAGGGACAAAGACGGACAGCAACTAATGCGGTACTATAGATAATATGTGTGGAGAAAACTAGAGAGAGCAATCACCGAGATGTGTGTGTATATATATATATATATATATATATATATATATATATATATATATATATATATATATATATATATATATATATA
>OLMO02000297.1:7797972-7821552 GCA_900291935.2 Cassiopea xamachana
TCTTTAGGTTGCATAAAATCAACGAAATTCGGTAGATTGCTTTGTTTTCTAAATATACTAAGAATCACTTTCGGAAGTTAACTTGTTGTAACAGAAACATCAAGTTCAGAATTTTGAGTCAAAAACAGCAGAAAGTTTTCGGGTGGTTGCACACCATTAAAATGCAAAACCAACATTCAACAGTTTCTATTAGTCTTGACTTCTCTTCCATGTCTCAACACTCGCTTCTGCCATGGAATATACTAACTCAATAGGTATTTTGAGATAGAATTAGAATCTTATGTTGGCTGTACGAAGCATTGACTAAGATATATGTAAACAGTTAGTGTGAAAATGTTAGGAAGTACGTAAAAGAAGGTCAATTGAAAACTGTTTACAGCTATAAAGACCAAATAAATTTAGCTGTTTCTATATATCACCTACAATATTTACATCAGATAGGTGAATTAGAAAGAAGAACTTGCAGATTCTTAGAGTATTAAAAGTTACCACTACAAAAGCGCTAATATCTTCCAAATCTGCATCCTCATGATTCAAAAATCTAGACCGGAATTCCATGATATATCTTTGATGTAAAATCAGCTTATGTTCTCGAGGTAAGTCATGTATAGGACTGATAATCGCTTAGCTACGATGTAGAAAACAAAGGGTACTTACTTTTATCGGCGTTTAAAACTATTTATGTATAAATTGATGGTGGTCTAATATTCCTCAGCTAAATCAGCATGGTGAAGCAAAGAGATCTTCTTTCTAGCTGTTAGGATCCTAATTTTGAAGCAAATTGACATGGAATCCTTACAATTGAGAGTGATAGGTTGGGAGACAGGAGGCATGAGCAATGATCAAGAAATCACTGGTGGTCAATGAATATGAATGCGATACCAGATTAATTGCGATCTTCGCTTGAAAACAGCCTTGATCACCATAATTCATGTGCAATTTATCTAGTGTCAGTTGAATAATTAGCTATTGAATCCTCATGGTTGCAACTCTTACATGTAGTATAAAAACTTCAGGGTAAAGAAATAGTCAAAAAATAAGAAGAGATGCCAATGATGCTATGCTATGAAATTTTATGTTGAAGATATTATTATGCAAAGTGCTTGCAAAGGCAGTGAAGCTAGAAGTGGCCACCAAACTCTGACAGCAACAGCAAAATGAAGCATGCGCAAATAGCAATATCAATTTTGCTACAAAACATCATTGGTTTGCTTAGCACATAAAGCAGATTCACAGAAATCAATAGATCTCAAATGCAAACTGATGTTATACTTTAACGTCTTGAACTGCATGATTACCTTAATCCCGCATTTTACTTAACTGGGTAAAATTGCCTCTTGCTTTGGAACACATCAAAAATATANAAGGCCGAGATCTATAAGTATATTCAGGCCCCCTACCCCCTCTCGGCGCTCATATGCATGCAACTGATTAAGTTGAAAATAAGGATACAAGATAAACTATGAGAAGTTACCTTAATTTGTATCATGAACTATCGATATCAAATTGTAAATATAGGAGCCTCAGAAACGAACGCAGTCTGATCAAAAATTTAATAGCAAAGGTGAGAACGACGACCATTAGCAAAACCGTTCCTGCTCAACAACTTATCTCAAATGATCATCGAACTAATCCCTTTCCATTAAATTCCATAACATTATTAGAAAACCAATAAAACTGCGCACCATTACTATCACAAATGAAATATTTTTCACTCAAGGAGCTTTCTAAAATAGTGTTCATTCAAGTAGCATTCATAAATTACCTCAGCAAATATCAAAGGTTACATTTAGCATCAATATTCTTGCAACTTAATAAAGCAAATTGAGAAAAACGCCTGTTTGGCTGCTAGACACTTTGAAAGAATATAAAAGCCTTAAAAAGTCTGACATTCCTGCACTGCATTTTCTAGATCAAAAAATTTCTGTCAAGGCCAACGATGTAAAAATGGATTACTAGATAAGCATGAAATGGTGAAAGCGCTCTTATTTGGCAAAATCAGCTTCCAAATGGCTCAGGTTTAAAGTTGAAAGATGTGATTTTTGAACATAGTAAAATACGGTCCAACTGAGAGAAGAATTACAGTTTAAATGAAGAAAAGGACGAATGCTAAAATACACCAAAACATTTAACATGCTTCTGCATTTGAAATTCAGTGCTAGAGGCAACAACTTACACATTAAAATTTACCTGTTACGTCAGTGGAGCGAATGAGCAGAGAAAGAAAATATTCCTGGGCAAAACCGAGGAAATATATCGAGAAACAGTTAAAACCAGGAAAGTTTGCGACAAAAATAAGTTTTAAAGATGGTACTTGTCCAACGTATCATACGCGAAACTTGAGTAGAACTTAAAATGCAAAGTGAAAAAGATATGCGTGATAAAGTTGTAATACGAAAAATTTAAGAGGAAGTAGATGTTTGAATTTACCTGTTAGAATGATAACCAACGAAGCAAAATACATTACCTCATTGAATCTAAATTGTGCATCGAATCGTGTGATTGCGCGGTAAGCAAATCGTGCGGATTGGATAACAATAATACGCACTACCTTCCAAACCCAAAAGAAACTTCAACAAATGAGTGATCATTGCGATGGAGCGTGTATCAAATTCCAAATCTTTGCTGTAATGTGTGCAGCGGCAATGAGGTAATGCGGCTTTGAGTCGGGTATAATAAAGGGTAGAAGACGCTGTAGTACATAAGAAAGTGGCAACGACATGAGGAGGTGGGCTGAGATGAATGAAGGAGACTTGCAGGCGGCTAATGTGATGTTATTCTGCGAAGATGGTATGCTTCAGAATATATGATACTTGCTGCCATCTAATGTTATCTTCATGTTAAAACTTTCATCTTTATTTTCTTTTTGCTTTAATTCGTACAATATTTGTTGAGCAAACACTCTATTACGAAGGCACTTTCAATTGCGATACTTATAAATGTTCTTTACTGGTGTAACATTCTGATTCTCTATCCTCCAGGACAGCATTGAAGAATAACTATGTAAAAATCTTTTTTAGGCCACACGAATTGGATGCAGTTCATGATCCAGCCATTTCACTTTTATTTTTCTACAAAATCTCTAAATATTGGCTTCTGATGTTGAATGTAACAAGAACTCTACCAAAAGGGTCCAGCGAAAGAGACGTCAAACCATATCAGCGGGATCTTAATATGGAGTGCTACACTGCAGATAAATTGGGAACTTTGGGAATGGCCTGTTAAAAGAAATTGAGTGAGCGGAGGCAAAAACAAGTAGCAAATACTTTTAAGGTATTGCTAGTTGCTTTTGTCCCCATTCACAAAAATGGAGCGGTTCAAATATCACAGAATAAGACTTGCTGTATCGCCCTAGAAGGTTCGTACCACAGTTAAGCTTCAATTGCTAAAGTTACACCTTATCATTAAAGTTCTTATCTTCAAAGAATACTTTGTATCATTTTGCTTCAATAAATATCTACCTGAACAGAAATGTTCTTATTTATGACATATCTTGAGAACAATATGGAAATAGTAGATTTGCACATACACATGAATTTAAAACTTTAATTATTGCAATCCAACTAAAAATTAAGATAAATGCTGGAATTTGATTTCAAACATGAAAACTATCGCGAAACAAAAGTAAAAAAACTGAATATTCAAATCAATGAATAATAAAAAATAAGCTTCATTAAATTAGTAACATTTTAAAACTTCAAGTCTGGACCTAAACGACTCCGCTGGTAAATGCTTATGTATATTTAGTTGTTGAATAGTCGGGTACTTCTCGTACTGCCTATGTTGACAATAGCAAAGAAAATGATGATAAAACGTTTCAATTTATTCACATAACATCAAACATCAGAATGTTTATAACACTGAGATAACGACAGTGACAGATATACAACTCAGCAAGAAAAAGCTTTAACTAAAACAAAACTCCTTTTAAAATAGGCCACAACACCAACACGATTTGTGTTTCCACAGAAAATCTAATGCAACGGAATCTTTCCTGAGATAAATGAGGTATAGGCACGTGAAAATTGCTTCCTTCATTAACACAATAGACTGTTCTTACATTTCAATGTAGAACTACCCGCAATCCAACAAAATTCTCAAAAACATACAAACTATACGAAAATGAGAGAAAAGTCAGAAATAATGTTCAGCAGTTAAATTCCTACTGTGGTCCATGGAGAGCTATAAGAGCAGTCTGAAGAGCTCCATGAGTGAGAACAAAGACCTTTAGGTACAACTATAGGAAGCAACGTACAGTCTAAAGCAGTGGTTTTCTACCTTTTCCCACGTACCGCCCATTTTTGTAAGTTCTGGAAAAGTATAATTTCTCACCGCCCACTAACATTTAATCAAAAAAGCCCCCCATCGTTGATACACCTTGATCCCGAAAGTAAATGCATTACATAAGACAGGTAAAACAATGTAATGGATTGAAATTCCTTTTCTTAAACTGCACGAACAGAAAAACTGCGGATAGTGATATTTCATTTCATCGGTTTCCAGTAAAGGATTCGGTGCGTTATGCTAAAGGTACATATTTTGGATGTTTTTGATATAAAATGAAATTATTCTACCGCCCACCCGAAATCTGAAATCGCCCACTAGTGGGCGGTATCGCCCAGGTTGAAGACCACTGGTCTAAAGTGACAAAGTCATAAAAGCTAGAAGACTTCCAACATCTAGAGAGAAGAGGAAAAGAAAGAAGGATGATTGAGAAAGTCTGCAGGACAGGTGACTCACAATTTTATTGCCAAAAGGGGGACATATCAGTCTTCCTAAAAGTAGGATGTGCTAGTGTCAAAATTGCAACGAATAGCAACCTGGTCGTACTCTATCCTCAGGCTTAAAATGTCCGCAATGAGGAGATAAATCAGATGAGACAAGATTCAGACAAAAATGAAATGGTGAAAGCACATGTTTCTTCAAATATTTCCATCCATCTTACCCCAGATCTCATGGCTGGGTTCTTTCGGAAAAAATATTGATAAGTAATTATTCAACACTGGTCACTAATTCAAGCCTCAATCAGTATCTCAGCTTTCATCTTAAGCACAACAGTGAATCGTTAGGTCCACATATAATGCCTTACTTGTCCAGAAGAGTGTTCTTGAGACAGCTGGACTTTGAAAATAGTAGACAGCAAGTATACGAAAAACATCGATACTCTAAAATGTGCATTATTGTACGTGTCTGGTAAATTTTCTGAAATCATAACTCTGGTAAAAGTATTCAAATTTTGAAGGCAATCAAATTAACTTCGAGGAAATTCATTGAAGCTCTTNTCTCGACATCGGCCGCTTCAGATTCAAGTAGTGAAGTCAGAGGAGAGCGGCATGGTCCACCGTAATACCCAAAAAGGTCCATGGCATATTTCATTGCTGGAACGTTGTACTTTCGTGTCACCTGACAAGATAACAAAGAAAATCAGAGTTGAAATTACGTTATCAGGGTGCAAATTAGTGAGAAAAACGAAAAGGAATTTTGAACAGTAGAAAGAATTTTGAATATACAAATAAATGTTAGGTTATAGTGTTTGAAATTTTCAATGCTTACTATTAGAAAGAAATATCCTATGCAGGAATGGAAATAAGGAAAATATATGGAGTCGGACATTTTTGGAACTTTGATCAAATCAGTATGATTATTGTTGCCAGGGCACTAACAGTTGAGTGGGATCATTCATTCAGCTGAGCATGAAGAGACCGTGGATCTCACTGAACAGTTTTAACTCAGTTAAAAACGAAGTGTATGGTGAAAAAGAATGATTCCCATTTACTAAGGGGGAATCGTCAGCATTTTCAAAAGTTTTTTCTCAGGCCCCGTTTCCAATGACCCAGATATTTGTGAATACGGAGAAAAATTTATCTTTTGGGTAGCGTATTAGTGGAAACACCAAGCACAATCAATCTCAGTATATCTTTTTTCGCCTGTTGCCACTGATCCAGTTATGCAGAATATCTCCGGATATTTCACATTGAAGTGAGACATATTACGTGGATCAAATACGAACGAGGGTGTACCCGCGAGTTCTACACATGAGCTCTTGATGGAATCGGCTAATGCTACGCCCAAAATGAGATATCATTTCTGTAAATGCTTAACTTAACAAAATGTCAGGAGGAAAAGCGAAAAATGGCGATGAACCTTCTTTTGCTTTGACTGATGACGAGGTTGAGCTGCTTCTCCACATTGCAATCGAGTGCAATGCATACAATCGATGTTAAATAGCATTGACTGGGTATATAGTCCAATAAAGTACACATATATTGCTGCCAGATTGACTGGAACATTGGTTAAGTGCAAATCAAACGTCAAAGAATCTTTCGGCGATTATTTCTCTAGGCCTCGTCAATACACTTCAAGTATTTTGGCGCCAAACAAATCAAAAATCGTTGTTGGTGTTGCAGCGTATTCCAAAATATCCAGGCAGAGTGTTTCCACTGATACGCTGCGTATTCGAATTTCTCCAGAGTCAGAAAAATATGCTCTAGACAGCGCATTCCAAAATCTCTGAATTTCAGCGTAGCAGTGGAAATACAAGGCCAAATTCGAAAATTTTTCTCCGTATTCACAAATATCTGGGTCAGTGGAAACAGGGCTTCAGTGCTACCGGGAGTTTGAGTATCTGCGTCGGACATTTCCACCCTTGACTATGAATTGAAGAAACGAGACATTTCATATAGCACTCACAGCTCCGTTCGGTTTGATAAGCTTGAGCTGCAACTGTCTAGCTTCCTCTATTTTTCCATCTTTGCATAAATCATAGAGCTTGCAGACTTCTTCGCCAAGGACATTTGCAAGGGCACATACACCACCAACAGCACCTAAAAATTTCACTCATCATTGTAAATTACAGGCTATATACAATTAGCTACCAGGGGTGGATCCAGGGGGCCGGGGGCCAAGCTCCCCAAACGACTACATTTCATATGGCAAACAACTATATTAAGAAACTTGCTACTCGAAGAAGACAATAAAAGGAATCAGATGCTTCCCCCCAGAGTCTAGCTCTGGATGTGCCCCTGTTAGCTACCATTTATTAGGGCGCAAGATTGGCTAATAAGTATTGAAAAGTCAAATCAACAGACAGCTAATTTGCTGATGAAAGCAGTAACGTCACAGAGACCATTGAGGTCTTCAGGAATTCAGTAAGACTGAGCATAATCTTACTTTTCATTCCAAATCGTACAAAAATTTTGTTTGTTGAAAACCTCTGAGGGGCCCCTTTAGCGCCTCAAAAGCTTAGGGGGCTCAGCCCAGCAACCCTGCATAAAATTTAACGCAGTATGACATAGAGTTTGCAAAAATAGCTTGGGAAACAAGTGCTTCAGGTAGTCCCATTTCTGAACTTGTTGAAGAGCAGCACTTGTTTTGGGGAAAATATCTTTATATACTTAAAGGACTTATAATTACAAGCTACGATATGAGCTACGGGGGAGCAAGTCAGACACTTTCTACTGCGTAGCCATTATACAAAGAAGGTGTAGCAAAAATCAAATTTAAACTGAAATCAAAGAGTCATGCTCACTAGGACGAACCCTCCGTTGTTAAAAAGTATAGTAAAATGTACGCTACAAATCGTCACCATACAAAAAAATGAGAAGCAAACCCAATAAGTGGAAGCAGTCTGGTCTTGGAATGATAAGTCTTGCTTCCTTTTGTTTAAAAAGTTATTTCTACAGCTTGGTTTCTGAAAGCATGCATAAAAGTCATACGTCATACGTATACGTCATCCTCCATTTATGGGCACATAAGTTTATAAGACTCAAATCGTGGCTCCGACTCTCAACTCGTGCTTTAGGATCCTTAAAGGAGGTATTTATTCATCTACAATTTCTTTAAAGCTGGCAATAACAATACACAGGTATACATAGCTAATAAGATAATTGATGCCCACAAAATATATCAAAATTGCTAGCAAAGAGGAAAGTATCATGAGTAAACAATTTCAATATGCATTTAATGTCCTCAATCATATTGTTGATATATATGCTAGAATGCTAGAAACATTAAAGCTCCCAGGACTGAGTATATCTGCATAACTTGCAACAAAAACTTTTGCGTCATACATGATCAAAAGCCTTTGAAATATCAAGAAAAAAACAAAGTGAATGTCAAGGGTTTTATGACTGTCATATGCGGGGTAAACTGTATCGGTGATGGAAAGTAACTGATGTATAGCTGAAGCTCCATGAAGAAAACGATATTAACAGTTGCAAAATAGCTTCAATGGTAATACAGGTGAAACATCACAATTTTCTACCATCCTTGTGGAAATATTGCCCCAACCAGGATCTTTGGAAGGGTTTAATCGATGATTTTTCCATATTTCATTATCACATTGGGAAAATATGTTAAGCATCCTCCTGCATATAATTTTTGTATACTCTATTTTCTCTAATAGAAGGGGGTGCTCATGTCAGCCAATTTTCAATAGAAGGGGGGGTACCAATAGCAGACCTGTCAACCAAAACTTTTCAGAACCTGGAGATTCTGCAATTTTCTTATAAAAAGGCAGGAGATTTGGTCAAAAACAGGGAGATCACAGAAATTTGCTAAGAGAAGAAATATACCTGATAAAATTCTGTGCTCGGCAAGTAGCTTATGACAAAGTAATCATGAGAAGTCTCTTCAAAATAATTCTATTGGCATTTGTTAATTACAATGCATTAACAAAAACTTTTGCCATGTGGAAAGTCAATGTGATCATTCTATCACAACCATAAATTGGAAAAATTTTAAACAAATCACACAAAAATCAAAGGAGATGTCAGAAAACCAATAAAATAGCAGTGAGAGATCCATTTATTTCTGCAAGATGACGCTATTAAACCAGGAGAAACGATATATAAACCGGGAGACTGGGAGAAAGCAGTCAAAACCAGGAGTCTAACAGCAAAACCGGGAGAGTTGAGTGGTCTCCAATAGAAGGGGTATTTATGTTGGCCAGTTTTTAATAAAATGGGGGTGCTAATAGATGGGAGTATGCATGTCAGCAAATGTTTATAAAAAAGGGATGTTAATAGAAGGGAGTTTATGTTGGTAAATTGTTTTACTAAAAGGCATTGTAACATTGGATACTTAATAATGGGTAGATAAAGACAAAGATAGATTGGAGGTAAAGATAAAGTCAGAGCAGTAGCACGTTATATAGATAAGTAGACAAGCAAAACATAACAGTTTTGTTCTCACAGACAGGATCATACTGTTTTTTTATAAATCACAACACTTTTCTATTCAATTTTCTGCATGTTCTGGCCATGACCGATCTGTAACATTTATGCTAATAAGAAAGGGGCCTGCCTACTCAAGACACTACAGTACCAGCAAAAAATTTCACTCAGACTTACATAATGACAACGCAAAAGTTCTGGATAGGAACGTTATACTCACCAAGTAAGAGGTATGGCATTAGAAAGCCTGATGAACCAGCAAGGATTTGGAAATTATTGCCAGAAGTTTCTTGTATGATCCCACTTATGTTTGTAATCTAAGATAAAGCAAACAATTATAACATTTTCAAAATTTCTTCCTCTCTACTTGTTTTATACCAGTTATTTCTATGATAGTTTCTTATACAATAGGCAGTTTATCCATCCTACATGCTGACTATGGGTTTCAGAGTAGATGTGAAAAATTTGTTATCTCTCTTTTGCTATGTCAGCCATCTGAGACTAACTGAATGTCTTAATGTAGAATTTTCTTGGGCTTTCTCTATACCAACTTTCCTTTAACATGTCTATTTCTCAACTCTTACATTTCCATATTTATCTTTGTTTTAAAATCTTGACAATAATCACTCAAATTATATAGCTTGTGGTCAATTTAACATAAGGTAAAAATTGTCCTTGTGAAGCAGACACAGACAAGGGTGCCCAAAATTACTGCTGGTCATACTTTATGAGGACCCCCTAAACTTTGAGGTTTGTGAGACCCCTAGACCTTGAGACCCTGGGGACTTTGCTGCTTGTCCCACTCTTGATTGCTCTGTAAACAGATCTAACCAAAAAGCAACAACTGTTACAAACATAGGAGAATCCAATAAATGAGAAGCTACTAGGCATAAAGTCAGAAGGAAGAAGGTGACTCAAAGCAGTTCATACATTGCCTCCACTGTCTTTAAGCCCAATAATATTTGGATGCTTTGACAGTTCAACTATACTCTCTGAAGGAAATTCCAATCCAGTGTTTGAAGGAACATTGTAGAGAATAATGGGAATTGGTGATACATCTGCAATCTAAAAAAAATTCACAACTTAGTGTTCTGGCACACCAAAAAGCTATTCTTGATACTCTTGAGTACTGAGTAATCATCCCAACTCCACTGCCCTTATTCCAATCTCCCAAATTACTAGTTTTGAGAATTTTTTGCCAGATATAAAGTTACTTCTGAGGTTTAATCAATCAAATTAACATTATTCATTACTCTCTACCTTAGAATTCCTTCTAGCATATGAAAGAGAGCATGAAAGTAGCCCATCAAAGTAAACATCGCTCCTATTTTTCCAGCCCCCCTTTTTTCCAACCCTCTGATACTAATTTTCAGGAAACTTTTCAACTCCTCAATTATTTCCACCCACAAACTATTCTGTGCTCCTAGAATACTGGTTCATTTATTTCATACTGATCTCCATACTTCTCCACTGTTCACTTCAACTATTGGTTGTTCAATTCAGCTCACACTAATTTCTTTCCCTTTCAAGTCGTTGCTTTGAAAGAATGTATCTGAATAATGCATAATTCCTTCAAAATTTCCACAACTTTCACATCTTACACACATCAAAGGTATGATGAAAAATAACTCACAGCTGTGTAATGTTTGTTCATTGCTTTTGCATTCATTCTATTCTTGAAGAAGCATGGTGTTACTACAAGAGCTGCATCTGCACCTGCAGCTGCCATCCTTTTTGTTAAATCAATTGTCTCTCGTGTTCCTAAGAAAACAAAATTCACATATCAGTTAAGTCATGGATTGAGAAAGAACTCTATAATGCAACACAGCAACTTCATTGCCTCCAACAAGCACAGTTGTCCTTTAGTGGCATTCATATCTTTGCTGGCATTCCTACACACAAACTCTGCATATAAGCACAGTAACAGGCAAGATAATAAACTTTTCTTACATGAAACAAATTTTCTGCCTTCAGTCTGGATGCTTCTGAATATTCTGTCAAATCCAGTCATAGATAATTTTGAACTGTTTCTTAAAGCTCTCAGGGTGTCAACAACAATAACCCAAATTAGGTAACTGTGATGCAAAACAAAGGGTTGTGCAGGTTTTTTGCAGCATGTAATAGCTGTTGTTTCTATTTTGTTTCTAGCTTTATCAAACAATTTCTTGCAAAGTCAGCATTTTCAAGTTATTATTTGAAACATAGCCTGCCCGGGTTTCTCAACTTTTTCTTCATTTTTGACCAATTTCAGCATCATGTTTCCTATAGATATGTTTCCTATAAAAATGTGTATACCAGATCTACAAATATGGACCATTTTGGCACCTTTGAGAAACTTTGCTTAACCCTTGAGTTTTTGTAAGCTTCTCTAACCAAAACCCTAAAACTAACACACTACTTGTCATTCTTGTTGATAAGTAGTTTATCACTACTTATCATTCTTGCTCTTAAAACTGGTACTTNTCAACTTTTACAAGAGGGAGGTTTGTATACAAAACAAAATGAAAATGGCTGTTTGAGAACTAAGGAAGTGGATAGCAGGAGCTTACTGAAGTAGGGGGCATGGGGGCATCACATTCCAACTTTCTGCTAAAGACATAGGTTATCATTCACATTGCTGGTAAAAGCTGGCTTTGTGATCATTAATTGTCAGTAATGCTGGGAGATTTAGTAGCTTGTGTGTACATTTCTTCTGCTAAACCCCTCCCACTCAAAAATCCCTTGGTGTGCTGCTGGCGGATAGGTATGTGTTCATCTAAGATTCCAATCATCTTTGCATTAATTGATATATATATATATATATATATATATATATATATATATGTATATATATATATATATTTATATATATATTTATAAATATATATATATATATATATATATATATAAATATATATATATATATATATAGCAATTCATATATAGAAAGCTGGAATCTTAAATGCATACAAACCTATCCATTTTCCTAGCTATCGAAACTCCAGTAAAGGACTTCCTCAACTGTGTAAGCAGTTGAACACTATTTTCTTACAAAAAGCAAGAAATGCATTCAGTGGTGGTGTGGGAGATATGTCCCCTCAAGTTCTCCAGCATTGATTTTCTAATCTGTCCAAATTCAATGAGAAATATTAGGGATAAAGAAGAACTTTCTTCTTTATTTCCATCACAGCTTTATTACTTGCCATTGTAATGACATAGTAAGATAGTCGCTTCTATGCAGTGAAATGGGTGTGGCAACCAAAGGGGGATACATTGTAGGGTGTGGCCCCAAAGCTCCGTCCAGTCTATGATGGCTGGCATGGATCCTAGGTGCATTACCTTCGCAGCCAGAGCCTGCAATGATCAATCTATCTTTAGGGATTTCTTTTTTGACAAATTCAATCACTTCAATCTTCTCTTCTGCTGACAAATATACATACTCTCCATTTGATCCTTGAACCACATAACCTGAAAATAGAGTTGAACTCAATTTCATTCATTTCAAACAACAAGTTAAAGTCAAAAATACAAAATACGTGTTAAAAATAAGCTACAACATAGTTTCTTAAATCTAATACAATAATAATTAATTCTAAATTAACAATTTTTAAATGAACTTTAATACAACAACTTTTAAAATTATAAAGTAGTTTGACATCATAATTTACTTGCTCTTTAGGACCCTTAGAAAAAACTCCAAAGAGAGCTATCGAGCTAAGGATCCCACCTTAATCAATCATTGCTAATTAAAATTGAATTGAAATTTAATAACAGTAACAACAACATAATTTGAAAAAAACAGAAAAACAAATCAGGGGAAAAATGATATGGAAAAAAGAGAGAAAAAAGAAAAAGATAAAAAAATAGAGTTAAATTTAACAATGGAATGGCAACATCAAATGTTGATGTGGAGAATCTAGGCAAACTTATGTGAATATACTTTATATATCATTTGAAAGGATCGCTCTGCAAAAGGGTTTGTGTTATCTTTCCCATAAATGCAATATCCTGTGCCTGGATTTTTCACATCCGCCAATTTACATAACTAATGGCATATCAACTTTGCTATTCGAATGAAATCAGTAAGTTACTGTTCCTGTAAGGACAAAAGGAGAAATGTCTCACCTGCAAATGAAAATTTATTCCATTTAGCGAGGTTCGTTTTAAGCTTTTCGTAATCGATGTCTTCATTATCTTTAAATGGTGTCACAATCGGTGGAAAGATGCCAGAGATATCCAACTGACTCGCCATGTTGTTTGCAACAGCTAAGTGGAAAGCTCTAGCAAACTTCTGCGTTTTCGGTGCGGTAGATTTAGTAAAGCTAAAGTGCAGTAGCCTGGACAATCCTACAGCAGCTCGGGTGTACTGTAATCGAGTCATAAAGTTCTCTGCTAAGGGCAAAGCCAAGTGAATTGGTTCCCTTCCAACTATGCCAGTCTCTAACTAGAAGCCCTATGACGTTTTGTTTTGTTGCTGCGGCTCCTTAACTCTCCACGTGTACCATCAACGTTGCATTGGCCTTTTCTTCCAGACAGATCAAAGGTCTTTTACAGGTCAACAAGTTCATGGTAAAATGTTATCAACAGTGGTGGCTTTTCAAGAAGAATCAAGGGGGCAGAGATGCTAAATGTGCAGAGAACACGCTTTTTATTTTATAAGAACGTTTTTTCGGCCTAGTTCTGAAACTTTCTTGAGACTTTCTTAGCAAAATTTTTGACTTCCGATGTTTTGTACATGCACATTAGTGGAAAGCAATAAAGTTCCATGTACACTTGAAATTATAATAAATCTTAGTGTAAATAACAGAAGCAAATTTGCTTGAGGTCAGCCAAATTAACATATATAACATTTTGTATACAGATAAATTGAAATTAGCATATACATTTATAAGCTTTCTTTGGTCTCAAAAATCCATTTCTTAACTTTTTGAGCGGCTGAGTACCACTGTCTTATAAATAGAAGAACGAGTATTTTGGCATAAACCTAGTTTTTTGCTGGATCTACATGCTTTGTAAGACAAAAGTGTATATTTAAATTACTTTCCTGGCAAGAAAGTGACTTTCTTATTAAAAATACGCGTATTTAACGTTTGTTCCACCACTTTTGCTGACTCGATAGCACGTGAGAAGCACTTTGCCCCCACTCCCCAACTACCGCTACTGGTTCTAAAACACAACAACTGCACGAAACACGCTGTAGATTTTGCGAAAAAGGTCTCAATGTATCGCCTTTTTGCCAGGGATGTGCCCAGACACTTTCCGTCGAGCGGGGTTCTAACCATTTACATCGCTGCCTTTTGCTCCATGCAAAAATTGATCAGAACTAACAAGAAGCCCACTGGGGTTCTCACGTCAGCTTCAAAATATTGCCTTTGGCAAAATTAAACTCATTGTAATATTGCACTTATTCCTAATGTATGGAATGTTAAAATATTTCAGTTCTCCTACAGGGTTCACACCCAATATATGAATGAAAATTCCCTGACTGATAGTAAAAAACATCCACTTTTACCCTGGCCCCCATTTCACATATTTACAAAAAGAAGTAAAGAAAATGGAGCCTGATAGATAGGTAATGCACACTATACTTGCTATTTCACAATGCTTAGTAAAAGAATTCACATTTACAGAAAACAAATAAAGCAACAACTTTGCGAGTAACCAAGCCAATACTTTAGGAAAATGATAAGCTGACTAAATAATTTTTTCCTTGACTTGGATAAAATTTATAGGAAACTCCCTGACTATTCCAGGTTTTCCCTGATTTTTTGCAAAAATTGGCCCATTTTCCAAGTTTTCCAGGTTCAGAATTAACCCTGTCCTACTTCCTTTAAAACGATGATGCACACAATCCTAATTCACTTTCAACTTGTAAACATGGTAAAGGAAATTGACATTTTACACCTCAGCACTAGATATATACGTTAAATGATTTTGACTTTCCAAAGATTTCTGCGACTTCAAACGGACTGATTTACCCAGGAAATTGGTGATAGAGAAACTCAAAGGTCTGCTAGCACGAAGTTTTGATAGGGGCTAGATCAAACATCCAGTGCTACCCTTCGAGCAACAACTTATTCAAAACATCGAATTGGTATACAGTAGAAGCCCGCAGAAAATAATCTAGCTTTCTCTTTGGGAGCCTGGATGCGTTCTTAAGTAATGGGTTGGTATTTTCAAGTGGGCATTGCAAAATATAGTTGAGAACATATGGTTGAGAACCACTGTTCAATATAGTGCTTGACTTGCACACATTAACACTGTTTCCAGCACAGGGGCGTCGTGGCACCTGTAGAGTAGAGGGGGGCCAAATTCAATGATTTTCCGATAAAATTCGAAACCTTTATCTTCACTAACTGCAAAAGTCCGAAAATTTTCCGACGAAGCATTAAAATTTCCGAAAATCCGACGACTTCGAAAAAATTGGGTGCCATAGCTTCCCCCCGACCACGACGCTCTTGGTCCAGCACAAGAATTCTTGAAACCTCTTGAGAATGTCTTTTGGCTAGAATTCCTGTTTAATAATTTTGTAATCTGATGTGCAACTGAAAAATTCTGCAAAATCTTTAAGGATTCTTGTAGTATTTAAATAGCAACTGTGCGTGCCTCTGTCTTCTGTAGAAAATTAATCAGTACACAAACAGCCTATGAAAAGCTCTACTCTTGAATTTAGATTACACAATAGTTAACCCATTATACTAGAACCAATCCCATTTTCAACCTCTTTGGGGTTCTTATTTAGGGGTACAAAAGATGAAATTTTAGCCTCAAGGCTCTTATAAATGCAGGTTCTCAAATGTAGGTTTCTACTGTAGACATCATTCTACCGCTCTTTTCTAACCTTTCTGATATGTAAGTCTTTGGAAAAGATCTGAAAATTTGAAGAATACTAGATTTTCTCAAAGCCAAGCATCAAAGCAAATGAACTGCAATCGAAAGGAATCTAACCGTGCTACTCAAGAACATGAATTGAAAAAAGCTTACATTCTTCAACAAGGAACTTCAACAAGAAAAACAACTGAAAATTCTTGAAATATAACTTATAAATTACCAGTAATTATAGAGTTTTGACTTCCAAAAACCTGCACTGCAGCTCTTGATAAAAGTCTATTCAACTTATAAATACAAATCAAAAATTATAACTTATTAACAGTGGATAATACNCCAAAGAACCTTAAAAAAATTAAAACCACACGTCAAGAATGGGACATAAAAAAGTAAATATGCGAAAGCCGATAATACATACTGCTTTACAAAAGCAAACGTAAAAGTGGATAAAAAAAACTATGAACAACATTGGTTATTTATATGAATGTTGTCTCACATTTTGTGTACTCAATACACATGCAAGACATTGCAGGAAAACGTTATATGAATCTAAACGTTCAAGGGGGGTACGTCTCTCTGAAGTGGATACTCACTCTACATAAGGGGTGGGCAAAATTTTCAGAGCAAGGGTCATGTTCATAGATCCCAAGTTTTAAAGGGCCGCACATAGGGTGACCACCGGTTTCTACCTATGAAAAATCCCTGATCTATGCCTGATCTTTCTTGTAAATGCAGGCCCTTGGACAACTGAATGATCAATATAGATGTAGAAGTTCAATTCAGAGTTGGAAGCTCCTTACATGTCACAGATCTTTGGTGATTGATAAAATCTAATGTGGAAAACCATAGCCATTGCGCCGAAAAATGGGGGCCTGGGGGCTTGACTCCTGAAAAATTTTTTCGATGTAACGCCCTCTAGAACGTCAGAAAACGCCCATTTGCAGTATAGCATGTATTTGTTTCACCATTGATATTCATGCTGAGATGGAGAGGCTGATCCTTCAACCTGATTTCATCGTATTTTGAAAATTTAGAACGAAAAGGAAAAGACTAGGTCAAGCTTTCCTTTTGAATGGAAGCTAACATTACAAACAAAAGAATCTCACGCTAGTACACTAAGAAAAAGACAGTCTACTGCAAATGTAAGCTACCTGAATTACACTCAGGATGTAAAAGTAATACTTTTCCTAATAGGACCGTCATCTACGCACTATCTTTGCAGTGAGAAAGCAGATCCAAGAATCAAAATTCTTACAAGAACTCACGGCAATTCTGAAAAGTTATTGGCGGGCCGCAAAACATTACTTGGAGGGCCGTAGTTTGCCCACCCCTGCTCTACATTAACGTAAACGGAGAGCAAAACTACATTACTATCAGTAAGATAAATTTAGCAAGATAGGATATTTCTAGAAGCAGCTGAATAGATGCTCAACTAAACTAGGGTTCAAATACGATTTTAAGAAAACAGTTCCCTCACTGTCTGGATAAAAAATGATACTTTTTTTCACTGACACGCGGTGCCAAAAGACCATACTTTCCCTGACCTTAATGACCAAGTACTATAGGTGTGCAGATCCGATCCGAAACCAATCCGAATCCGATCGGATTCGTTCGGATTTCGGAACAAAATTTTCTGTTTCGGATCGGATCGGATTGGATGCCGAGTATCAAATTCAAACTAAGGTAACTTAGTTATTCATGACAAAACTAAAAATTCGTACGGGGCAATTTGTTATTTTTATAATATATTGCGTGATCCGGATTCAGATTAGTAAGTTACAAAGTCTCCAAGCGTAAGCAAGTCACTTAACATCTTGGATTAAAGAGATCTTGTCGAACTACAAAATACCAGGACTTTCAATATGGCAATAAATCTCTATCATTTAGAGGGAACATGATCTTGCACTGGCTTCCAGATGCCATAAAAGACGTCAACCACACAAATGCTATGAAAATAATAGAAAGCTGGACGGACCTTATATCCTGTTCTCTCCAGATCCTTAGCTACAGGACTATATGATCGTATCTGTCCCATTCAGGCACAAGACTGAGCATAATAAAGAAGAATGTTACACCGATGAATATATACGTGAGCTATTATGGCTCCATATAGTTAGCGTACATTAGTAACAATGTTATTTTTGCTAACATTAACGAAACCATTATTATTTTCGGATCATATCGGATTCAAAACAGACAATTTCGGATCGGATTTGGATCACAAAAGTTCGGTTCGGATCAGATTTAAAAAAAAGCCAATTCTCGGATTATAAATGCCCAATCCGATCCGTTGCACACCTCTAGTAAGTACTTTTGGGTGCCTACTAGACGTTCCTCCTGCTAATTAATTTTTCAAAAATTTTCCACCCAAGAAATTTTTATTATTCCAGCCCCCCGCCTGTTACTTTTGTTTGCAACTAAAAAATATCATACGAAAAGCACGCTAGTCGCATGTTGTATGGCTCAGCGTTATTTCATTCTGTGGACTAACTTTGATATAAATTTGAGACAAGAAACCATTGCTTTTCCATGACATTTCTAGTTATTTTCCAGCTCCCACTGTTTATTCCAACCCCCGCTAATTAGATTTTGGGGATTTTTCCAGCCCCCGACTATTCCAACTCTCGTCTATTAGGAACCCATAAGTGCCAAACAAAAAAAATAACTTTAACAGTCATAAAAACATGCCAGAACAAGCATGAATCGTCTTGGTACTAGACACGACACAATTTATAAGTAGAATGACAAAATATATCAAACAATGAGTAGGACATAAAGCTTACCACAACTCGTCGCAAAATATGCTCAAAGTTTTTCCACGACTTTCCCTGACCATCAAGCCTTTTAGAAAAAAATTCCCTGACTTTCCCTGACTCCCCCTACATACCTATACTTTGACACTCTTCTCCCTAATATTCTAGATCGTATGAGCACTATAAATAAAAGAATGTAGGTAGCACTGTAAAGTTGGAGGGGGTTTTTTTTGGGGCATCTTCAAAAGCAAAACGGGGCGATTCTGTAAAATGTAGAGGGGCATTCTACGAGGAACTTAGAAATGTAGGCGTGCGTACTCCCTTTTTGCCTGCTGGTTCCTATGCGTGTGGTCATATCTCAAAACAAGAGTGCAAATTTTAATGCCATGGTACGGTTGATTCTCTTGATAATGCATGTTTAGAGCATTTTCCGCTGCCTATTTTTGACTATACTGACAATCCATATTCCAACTGCGTACAGAAACATTTACATTAAAAACATCAAACAAATGTTATTGTAGTTTCCTTGCGATTAGGTTCTTTCTCTTCCCTTTGCTTTACAATCTTTTTATTTTTCTTCATATTTCTCATGTCCATTAAACCAGACAGATCAAGTCCGGTGTCTTTATCTTCCATAATCAAAGTTTCGTCGTTCATTGACCCTGTCACTGTTATGTTGTACTCACTTTCCAACGACGGGTGACTGCAATGGGAGTCGTTGGAAAGTGTTTCCTGCTTAGCTACTTCCTCTGAAGAAGAATCACAATTTCTACCTTTCTCTTTACATGTTTTTTCTTGCTCTTCTTGTTTCAAAGTAGAAACTAATGGATCAACGTTTTCTTCATTTTCCTTTCTTTTGCTAAATTGTTCAATTGCACCTTCAAACGAATCATCTATCTCTCGATCTGCCACTCTGTCTATAACAATATCAGGCGTCGGCATCTTTTCGTTACTTTCCAAATCCAATCCTCGTAATATATCGGACTCATTGGCAACAGTGATAGGCNCAAAGGTCTCACCTTTGGTCTGTTCTGTTTCTTCAAATCATCAAGGTAAATTGGCGAATATGCAATTTCAATTTCTGTATCTTGCACAGATAATTTCTTCTGCTTGTTCTGTGGACTTCCGGGTGAAGTTCTTGGATAACCGGGAGAAGAATGTCTTTTTGTATCTTCACGCTTGAACTTTTTCAAACTACTGGGTTCCCTCTCGTCTCCTGGAGAACTGCTACCTGAATCACACGAATTTTCTCGTGCTCTCCATGTTTCTAAGTTCCTAGGTAACTTCTTTCGATCTTTATATTTTTCATCCGATTTTTTATCTCTTAGTAAATGCCTCTGTGCTTCTGAAGCACTTTTTGCTCTTTTTATTTCATCTGGAATGGCTTTAACATTTTGGGTCCTACCTCGTCGCACTGCTAGCTCTGGGTCACTCATTGCACTGTTCGGATTAGGATCAGATTTCCTAGTCGTATTTCCGAACATGGTCCATTTTGGTGTGGGTAAGGAATACTCTGAGCTGGAGTTATCTGTTTGGTTGCGACCTTGTGAAATACTTTCAAAAAATTTCGAGGGCATGCTTGCCCGCCGATCAAATTGAGTATCAACATGTTTCTCATCATCATTGTTGGTGTAAAAAACTTCAGATGCCGGACGAAACGTCTCGTTGATATCTTGATGACTGCCCCAGCTAACAGTGTCATTGTCATCATCAAGTTTTGAAAACGATGGTGCAGAGTTTTGTCTTTGATGTATTGGAGTTCCACTTACGGCCAATTCATTACTGCTATTTTTACTTTTGGCTTTGGGTGCTATACAGAAAATGCAAAATATAGCAATAGAGAATAATTACAAGAAAAGCTTAAAATACTTAACCAAACCAATAGATGAGTAAGCAATTCGGTCAACAATAGGAACAATATTTCAGCAAAAATACGGAAGAAAAAATATGGCAGGTGCAATTATAGCAACCAGTCAGTTGGTAAATCAGTTAGTAAATCAGTGAGTGAGTAAGTGAGTGAGTGACTGAGTGGGTGAGTGAGTGGGCAAGTGAGTGGGTGGGTGAGTGAATGAGTGACTGAGTGGGTGAATGAGTGAGTGAATGAGTGGGTGATAGAGTGGGTAGGTAGGTGGGTGAGTGAGTGGGTGAATGAGTGGGTGATAGAGTGAGTGGGTAGGTGGGTGATAGAGTGAGTGGGTAGGTGGGTGAATGAGTGAGTGGGTAGGTGGGTGAGTGGGCGAGTGAGTGAGTGAGTGGGCGAGTGAGTGGGCAAGTGAGTGGGTGGGTGGGTGAGTGACTGACTGACTGAGTGGGTGAATGAATAGTGAGTGAGTGGGTGGGTAGGTGAGTGAATGAGTGAGTGGGTGAATGAGTGAGTGGGTAGGTGGGTGAGTAGGTGGGTGAGTAGGTGGGTGAGTGGGTGAGTGAGTGAGTGAGTGAGTAAGTGACTGAGTGGGTGAATGAGTGAGTGAGTGGGTGAATGGTTGAATGGGTCAGTCAGTAAATTACTGTATCAATATAAAAATTACAAACAAGCTACAAACTCCAAATACCAATCAGTCGGAAACTTGAAATTGTCCCATATTCATGCATTCATTCAAGATAACACTCCCAGAAAAAGAACCAAACTCAAGACTGGGGGTGGGGGAGATAATCATGGCTCCAATCTGTAGACAATTCGCTAAGTCCCTTCAAACCCTTAAGCCATATAGACTAAAAGAATATAAAACACATTTAAATTACTACCTTTCAATCCATATTTGGTATGATCGATGCTTTTTGATCTTGTGGTCTTAGTACCTTTAATTCCTTGCTTTATTCTTGCAAAATATGATCTATGACCTTCGAACGAGCCTCTTCGAACAAATTTATTGAGCTCTTCTTCACTTTTCATCGAATGTTTCATCAATTTTGAAGTCGAAGGGAGAGAGCAATCGTCTTTGCTTCCCTGCCGTTGCTTTCTAAAGAAAGATGCCTTTTCCTTCGATGGCAAACCTGTGGCAGTAGGCGGCCTCCAAGTTACATCACCTACGAAAAGTTCAAACAGAATCCAATCACACGCGAAGCCGGGCCACGTGGCAGATTTAGATCTAAAAAACGTCATATAATAGGGTTTTATAGCAGGAAAAGTGTCAGAAAATAGCGACTACCCACCCGAGCTCTAAATAAAAAGGGAAAGGAGACTTTTAACATATAAAATACATACACAGAAGCACGAAATATGGAATAAAAGCAATTCTCTAGACGTCAACTTGACAAGCGTAAAGTTCATCTAAGATAAGGAGAACTGAGGGCCTCTTGAGGATACTAGCATTTCAAAGAATATCAATACAGCAAATTATCAAAAGAAGAATTTCAATTATACGAAGAATAGCCTCTATAATGTACCAGTTGATAAGTAAATCTATACATAGGATAATTTTCTAAACAGGTAACTAATACTTTATATACTTGTAATAAAAATTTCTCATCCTTTCACTATTCATCAAAAACGACTTTCTATGCTCAAATTGCTAGGCCGGGGGATACCCAGAAAGATGCAATGGACCCACTTCTTACATAGGCGTAGCTTTGAATACAACGGGGGCATGCGTAGAATCCACGTGTCCCTAACTCCAGAACTACGATTAGTCATTACCTTGAAAAGCAGCCTTTAGTTCAGCAATAAGATGTTTATTTTCAACACTAGCAACAGTAGAATTTAGAGAAACCATGTCTCGGCTTTTGTTCTGCAAAAATAAACAGAAAATGCACTGAGACAACTCACCAAAAGAAAATTTAAAAATAAACTACCTTTTTAGTGACAAAAACGCTAAATTTACCGGCTCCAAACCAGAGAACTAAATTCAGCTGCAAAATGCTAACTGCATTGAACATCAAGAAGCTACAGAATAGTTAGAGAACTTTTACCAAAAGAGATAAATTACAATACAAAAAGCATGGCAAGAAATGATTGTTTTCACAATCTAGGTTTCTCCCTCTTCCTTATCAATCTTTCAGCAATGATTATCCTCTTTCCTTTCCCTACTTTCGAGTACCGAATAATCATCCCCCTCGATTATTAATTTTTGAGATTACTCCAAGCCTCCTGCTCATATTCCAACCCCCTCCCAATTATTGATATACCAAATTTTGAGGACGTGAATTTGTAATTTGGCCCAAACATGAACCAAAAATGAAAATCCATTACATTTAATAATGGACAACGTGCCCACTTTAGTTGAAATCGTTAGGCCGATGTCATAAATATAAGAATTATTCCAATTATTCCAACTACACATTTATTAAATTTTTAAATGCCTCCAACCCCCCATTTATTCCGACCCCCCCAAATATTCGATACTGGAGAGCACACTGATTATAGTTCCCCTTACCAGGGTTGTTCTTTAAATCCATTTGCAGAACCTTCAAAAGCATACACAAAAAATCGATGAATGTTATAAAATAAACTTCGTAATAAGACCTATTTAAGGCTTTAATACACGTTTTTTTTATAAGAAAACAGTTTATAAGAAAATGAGGCTCAAATCGTCAAAATCTTAAGAAAATCGAAAGAAAATCACGAGGCTCAATTTCCAACATTAAGCGTTTTTATAGGCCAAAAATCGGTATTTCATCGGTATTGCATTCAAAATGTGAAAGATGGAATTCAAATTCAAGTATACAATAATATTAACGAAAGTGTAAACCACTCTAGCCAGTTTATTTCAGTAAAAGTTAAGAAAAATTTAAGAAAATCTCAGGCTCAATTTCGGGAAATGTTAAGAAAATTGAGGCTCAGGTAAAATAATGATTTTCTTATAAAAAAACGTGTATACCGAAATCCAACTACCAACTAGAACTCCACG